>JARHVA010002157.1:0-75000 GCA_037957365.1 Torreya grandis
TATCTAAATTTGGATGGCATGGTAAACAAGTGACCATAGTGATCATGTTGTGTAGGCATAGAACTAGACTCTAGAATTGAAACTACTCTTGGTGCATTGCTTGTAGTTAGATGTGCAGAATCCATAGAAAATAGCTTAATCAACTAGTTCCATACTGAAACTGTGATCTGATCTTTGTGATTATTTTCAAGTATCTTAATTGGTAGTCTATAATTATTTCCAAATATCTTAATTAGTAGTTGAACTAGAGTTGTGCTCTAATTTTTGTGATTGTTTCTAAATATATTAGTCAGTATGGATCTGGTGGTGGGATTGGGTTCCATTTTTTTACCATGCTACTATAATTAGGTTGATCTCTATGAATTGGGTTCCATCTCTCTATGGTGTATGAGATCTCACATAAGTAGGTGTCCTAGAAACCACATGGCTTGTATGATGAGTAACCAATGGTTGCTTAAAATGAATGTCCTAGGATAACTCAATCATAGAGGAGTGTGATCTAGGAGAGCGTCGATAAGGAGATATCAATCCCCCCTATTTGAATGATATCATGCCTATATCAACATAATAATTAGTATGATTTCTAGGAGAACAATAATTATTATCACAATGTCCATTGATTTTGTGATAGTTGCAATATGGTTTATTTCTTATTCTCTATAAACGATGTGCTAGATGATGCTAAGTATAAGGAAGGGTGATCATTCCTACATCTATTAATGTAAGTAATATATTATGGGGCCTATATCTATATAAAAACTATATGGCCCCACTACTGGTGTTGTAAGCTCTATCCATGGTAGTATATGTTGTGTAAAGTGATTTTTTGCCTTTATTGAGTATCTTGATTGGTAGTTTTTATTACACTTTTACCTTACTCATAGGCGTATTAGGTGATTATACCATATCGGATGACTATGGTTGTGGGAAATCCAAATCCAAATATGCTTCTAAATCTATCTTAACTAATCCCAACTTCTTCTCTACTATCATAGTTGTGTTACATAGATGTCAGAATGATTTATATGTCTCATATAGTAATTTATCCTTGAGATGGAATATGATACCTTTGGTAAAAATGTATTATGCCTCTAAATATACCAACTGATAGATCAATTATTTCATGTATGATTTGAGCTATAAAATGTAACCACTCACTCTTTCTGAGTTACCTTGGTGTAGTGAAGGCAACCTCTAATATGTCACTTGAGGTCCCTTATTATGTATGTAGTGCATGATAAATACTTCTTCTAACTCATCATATGTATGTAGTGAACCACTGGGGAGTGAATGATGAAACCAATTTAATGCCTCACCCTCTAGAGACTATGGAAATAATTATATTATAGTTGAATAACTATTGACATGTTTCATGTTTTTCCCATAATATTGAATTTAAAAGTATGGGTAGCCATGTTCATTGACCTTTGATAATATTAGTATTTTAAACTAATTTGGTAACTTTTTAGTGAAAATTATATGTGGGATATGATTACCATAGATTGCGTTAGAATCAAGTTGAGAGTGGTATGCTTTATTTTCCAATATGAGTTGGTGTACATTTTGTTGTAAAGAACCCATGGCATTAATCAAGGATATTAAAAATTACACAAAGGTATATAAAAAATTTAAAGGGGTTCATTTAATTCTTGAATCTTTTTATTAATTTTAGCCATTGGTACACTGTAGTGGGGGCCTTTTTAGGGAGAATTAGTTTATTTTATGTAAACTTTGGAGGGGTGATAACTTGGACCTGGTGAGAGGGAAATGGGATATCACCCTTATGGAGGTTAGGATGAGAAAAGGGTTCTATTTTAGTAAGGTGGGTGGGGGGGAGGGGGGGTTGAGGGAGATTCCTTGGTATCTCTTATTTTGCTAGTTTACAAATAAATATCACATGCTAATGGACTAGAATATACATTAATATTATGTAAATGTAAATTGTGTAAACTATGGATATAAGTATAAGTTAATTTGTGTTTATTCAAAGGAATATTATCATTTGAATTAGCATTGATAAAAAATCAATTTGAACACAAGAGATGGGTGAAGTAGAGAGAGAACTAGAGAACTAGAATCAATGTCTTCTTCATAAAATCATAGTAATCATAATTATTCCAAGATTCATCAAAATTAGAGTTTAATTCACTTTTAGAGGTAAGACCAAAATAATTTTCATTTATATGCTCACTAAGAGAGAGAGTACAATAATATTTTAACATTTGACTACTATGCAATATATCATCATTTGTAGGTGTAATGTAATGCATGTCTTCACTAGCTATGAGTGGAGTGCAATTATGATCATTAGTTTAAATCTTGGAGTCAAGGGTAGAATAATTAACAATCGTGGTTTCATTTGGCATATTATGACATGCAGGAAAAGAGTTAGAGATATTTAAATTATCGACATTTTTCAAAGAATCATTATGTTGAGCTTAGAATGTAAAAAAAGGTTATAAAATAACTTAATCCACTTTAGTTTGTGCATTGGTAAAAGGTAGAATATCATTTTTACATTCATTTTTAAATTTAGGTAAGAAGGGTAAAGAAGAAGCATTGCTCTTTTTTATATTTCTTAAATTATGTGAAGGTATATTTCATTTATTACACTTATATTATTTTACTTTGAATGAGGTAGCAAAAGTGGTTGAAAATCTAGGATCACATTGGAATAAAGTATTAGCAACAAGAGTTTACTTTGGAATTATATTTTTAGTTTGATTTTGAGAAGTAGGAGAAATGGGAGAGGAAAGAGAAGACTATGCATCTAATTTATCCTCATCAACACTTTCATTATCATGATCATAGTTTAATCATCACATCCATCATTACAAAAATAATCATCATTTTCATTATTATAGAAATGGTTATCATGTGCTAATGTGCAATCTTGAAAATTTATCCATTCATTCTTATAATTATGAGAAAAGGATAGGACTTCAGCAACTAGGTGAGGGGAAAGAGGCTTATTGGATGTCATTTTAAACTTGCTAAAGAAGAGAATGTAAAAAATGAATAACAAGCACACAATAGGTATAATGTAATCTAAAATATGTATATGTCCAAATATGAAAAACATTTAGCCCAATGTATGGGAAAAGTTCAAAAATTTATTTGAGACCCTAAGGGATAGTATTTGGATGTATAGGGACCTAGTATGCAAATCTATGGTTTTTGAAGGTTTTGTAAACAAAATTTGTAGTGTATTAAATTAATGAAAAATATGAGAGAACTGATTTGGATCAATTAGGTTATGTAAAAATCAGAATTTTATACCTCTAATTTATTACACAAAAATTTATAAGTTAAACCCTAATATAGAACTAGGATTCTAATCAATATTAGATGTGAGGTTCACTAAATGTTTTAACTATTTAGGACTTGGTCATGAAAATACTAGGGTGTTAAAGGTGCAAACCATAGGATTAAATGTAGATAAATATTTCAAATAGATATTTAGGACTTAGTCATATAAATCTTAGGTTGTTAAAGGGGATGGGTACAGGGGTAAATGCAAATAAATATTATAAAAAGATATATCAAACAAATTTACCCAAAATGTAAGAACAATGAGAAAATTGACTTATTTAGAATGAAACATGAGTTGTTTGAGGACATGAAGTATGTAATAAGGATAAATATCTATCATGAATCTTTTGTTCTGGAACTGGTGTTGAAAATTGGCTTCAAACAATAGCACAGTTTAGAAGACAATAGTGTTACAATGCTAGTGTCCAAGTTTCAACACTAATGTCCTATGGAAACCCTACCTAAGACTTTCACCGATGTTGTAGGAGGGTTTTAGTGACCTATTGGTGAGTTTTGATATTTTGATTATCCATTTGAATCATTGTTTTACCTAATCTTCTCCAAAACCTAATGAACACATACACACATGAAACAATGACAAGATCATTATAAAAGGGAAATAAAAACTAGGTTCTCAGATGTTATGATCATGCAATGCAAAATCCCTATTATCCTAATTATTACCTACACTAACCCCAATGATAGAGTCTCATATCACATGTAGTTATCCCTTAGGAAACATGCATAATTAATATACATGGAATCTTAGAATGAATTTGACTTAGGCCCTTCTTTGATCAAGCATGCAAGTCTATATGTGATTGTTGAGTAATATGTAGTGTGCTAAACTATATTATTGACCAATTTTATGTAATTATGTGCCAAAGTAGTAAGTGCTAGATGTAAAATGCTTTGTGAGGCTCTTTATCTATAATGAAATTTGATTTGAACTTAAAATCATTGTTCACTAACCGACAAGATGAAAAAAAAACATAAAATCATAATAAAAGGCTCAAAGAAGGGTTAGTACCCAAAACACATTTAAAAAGTGACTATTAGACACTAGCACTGAATTGGACACTAGTACACTAAACTAGTGTCCTGGACTATGCTAGTGTCATGGGATCACAAAACTAAGAAAAAACTATGCAAAATAGGTTAGTGGGCCCCTGAGACTAGGATGGGATGATATAAGGCCACTAGGGGTGTATTAAATAGGATAAATGAGTCATAAAAAAGATTAAAAGACTCAAAGTGACCATGTGAACAAGACTTGCATTCATCACTAAGGTCTTCCTGTGAAAGAGTAACAAAAGACATAATACTTGTGGTTACTTGACCAAATTAGGGTGTGTGAAGGATACTTGTGTGTTGATATGATAACCTTCATGGAAAATTTATGGAATAGATTAAATGAATAGATAGGTATAATTTTAAGATATTCAAATTTTTACTCTTATTGTTGATATCTTATGTGTGTGTGATCCAAGATACAATTAAAGACTACATATATATGTATTGGAATCTATAAATTATTATAACTATTATGTTTTTATGAAGGTTGAACTCAAGATTTTCCTATAAATGTCTTGAAGGTGATATAATGTATTAGTCAAACTAAATAAAGAAAAATTTGAGCTATGATATCTTTATAAATGTTACTCTTATATGTGGATGAAGATGTGATGTTTTCATGATTTATCCTTGTAGATTTTTATCTCAAGTTTATTATGAAACACCTTAATTATAGTTATATTGTTTTTTATGACTAAAATGCACTATGTTGTAACATATTTGGTTAACCAACAACTTAAAAGTCATAGATGACTATACATGGACACCATGATGAGTTATTATAACATATCATCTCTCTAAAACTAATAGTTATGCATGAGATTGGCTTGAATATGCAATGGAAGTTCAATTGTACCTTTTCAAAGAAAAGAACATAAGGGATTAAGACCAATCTTTGCTTTAGATTCAAACTTTTATAAAGAAATGAAAATAGGTAATTGATACCAATCTTACCTTGATATTTTATAAGTAAAAATGAATGTTCCTTATCTTCTATATTAATCTTCAGATGTGCTTTATCATGGTTTATAGAAAATTTTGTTTTCTTTTATCCTAATGTAAATTTAATATACTAAATCCACTAGGCGAGAAGGAAACCATTAGGAGATTGCTCTAATTTAATTCCTTCAGACCGTAGGACATGTATAAACATTAGTGTTAGGTTATATATAAAACATTTTTATTTACCTTTCGATGTTTTTAATATAAAATTGATATTGATTATGAACTTATTGAACCATGCATAAGAAATAGATTTACTTTTCATGACTAAATAAGTTTGAACCTAAAAATCTTTGAAGCCTACATGGAATTAATTTATTTCAAATGGGTTAAGAGTTTTTTAAAATTTCTATAGTTTTAACGAGTTTCACTAAGTGAGCCCCCCCATGGAATATTTGTAATGTTATGTTGACAACAAGATCTATTTTCTTTACTTCTTTGGGGATAAAAGTACAAATATGTAGGACCAAGTGTAAATATAATGGAATACATGGAGATGGTTTGTGATGTGAGAATTGAGATAGTTTTTATTTATGTACTAATGGATATAAACTCATTATAGTTAATATTTTTGTAAAACCCTTGTAGAAATTGAATTGAGTTATATGAGGTTGTCAACAATCTCATAAGTATTTTGCCAAAAAAATGAATATAGTAACTTAGTCACCCAATTAATTCACATGTTCTCCACATATATTTTGTCAAAGAACAAATATGATATAACAAATGATCAAACTATGCCTTCTCCATCCCATTCCATTGGTTTTAGTAGTGTCCCTTCCACCATTATAATTGAAAAAATACGTATGTTGTTTCTCACTTGAGATACCCATGCATGCATTATTAAAAAATCAAACTCTCATTTTTTAAATTCCTCTTGGATATCTCACACTTGCATTAGGTCCTGTTAGAAACACTTAGCCAATGAATAGTATATAGATGATACAAATGATGTCACTCAAACAAGGTAACAAATATGTGTCTCTTTACGAGGAACCAATAGTGAAAATTAAATGCGAGATAAGTACAAGTTAAATTAAGTGGGTGACTAAATGGAGATTAAAGCTTGGAGGATAAGCACTAGAATTTTATACGTAAGAGACAATGCTTATACCTCTATTTAAAATAAGGAGAGATTTATGAAATAAATATGTTGATTCTATAAGGAAGATTTAAAAGGTCTAAAATAAAGAATCAAAGTATTGTTGATCCCACCCTCTATTATTAAAAGTGTTGAAGATTCTTTAAATGCAGTTTATGTTTTTAATACTTTGAATAGAAGTAATTTATCCTGATCTAAAAAATGGAAAATACCGAGAAGATTGATGTTGCAAAGATAAAAGTGGCGAAGATTGTTTGAATGCACTGTTATTTTCTCACGTATTTATAGGGAATAATAAATTATAGGTCAGAAATAATTGCCACATAAATTATGAAGTATGGTTGAAACATTAGGTCACAATAATATAACTAAGGTCACAAATCAATGTCAAGTATTATTTGTAAATGGATCTTCATGGTAATTTTGTATTATACATTCCAGTATGAGCTTGGATGAAATGAATCAAGTTTGTATATATTTTACATTTTTGAGATCATGATAAATTGCTTGTATTCAAACTTCAAAGTATTAGATTCAAAGTATGTGATTCGTCCAAATAAGTCACTTTTTAAACTATTTGGAAATGACAGATAATAATTTGATAAACCATCAAGATAAGAAGGTTCATTCTCTATCAGTAAACTGATTGTAAAGTTCCAAACTCATTCTTTGAGACATTTTGTAAAACAGTTCAAGTGCCAAGCATGGAGATACTCTAGACTAAAATCATAATTATAACATTCGTAAAGATAAAAGTTAATAATGGAAATAAGAGTCAATCTTTGAAGGAATTGGTTGAACCTTTAAGGTTAATTCAAAGTTCTATTAGATAATATTATAGTGTTAGTTGTGTTAGTAAATAATAAGTATTCAAACTTATGTTACATTGATATTTGATCAAAATAAATAAAGTGGTTCAACATTACATTGATATCAGTCAATTCACAATATTTGGTTAAAAAAAGAAGGAAATTGTTACATTGATATCAATCCATGCACAATAAGTAATGAACATTAACATTGGATGAAAGATGCAAATAAATAAAAAATCCATAACATCCACCTTATCCCTTAGGCATGGGATATTAGGTATAAAAAATTATAACTAACCTGGGTTTGACACCCACGCTATGGGTTCCATGCCTCTGCTTCGTTCGATGCCCCTGCTCCTCTATTTTATGTTCTGGATATCTTTCTTCTTCAGTTCAGTTATATCATGATTCATCACTGTATTCCGTTATGCAGGGATGGCTGAATACTTAACCAACTGCTCTCTTATTCAACAGATGGTAAAGCTTTATAGTTCAGATTTGGGAATTAGGGATCAGACGTCACCAAATGGTTTGCCACGAGATGGTAAAGCTTTATAGAGCTTTTGTTCGAATTCAAAATGGGGCTCCACGTTGGATCATGTAATAAATGTTTGAAATGGATTTTCCACATCGGTCGGGATACTTTATTCTATTATCATCCCTTTCCATCTCACAGGTTTGTGTGTGTTTGTCTGTTTTGACATTAACGGAAAATGTTGGGGGAAACATCATGACTTTTCAATGCAGTGGGGGGATCGTGCGGCCACAACCAGCCATGCAGGGTTGTGATTCTGGTTATGGTCATCTATCTCTTAATGTTGGCGTTCAATTTATTGTGAATGAACTTAATTCTTAAAAGTCGTCATTTGTAGGTAAGACTGATAAATACAAATAAATATTTTACCACAACATCATGACTCAATAATGATAATTTTAAATAAATTAGGTTATGGTAAATTAAAAAACTTAAATATATCCCAATACAAACTTATATACAAACTATAAGTTAAGGGTATCGTATTTTTTTTGGGTTATATGTTTAAACTTTTACTATTTGATTATTATTTAAGAGATTGTGATGGGATTTATTTGAATGGTATAAGCATTAAAAAGTTTTCTAATTTTTTTACTAGACTTTGAGGTGAGTTTTATCAGAATGGGCCATGATCAAGGACTAAAAGGAATCGAACACATTAAATTTGCAACATGCAAAATGAAATATGCAGTCTTATTTCAATAGATATGAAGTAAATATGAGTAAACTAATATTTTGTATCTAGAATCGATAAAAATAGTTTTGCGTAGATGTAGATAAAAAGAAAGAAGAGAGGCATAAATCCACCTATATTTGTAACTATGAAAATAGGTCAGTTACCAAATGAATAATGATCACCATGCGTTAAATGTCAACATTAGCTGCCAAATGTTCAAGCACCAAAACCAAGTTTAATACAATGTACATACATGTGCATATGCATCTCAATCTATCATAATGACCTCATTATTACTCCTAAGAAAGTTAAATATATGTGTAAGAAAAATCATAAAATAGAATTAAAAACCTACACTAACACTTTCTCTAAAGCATAGCTTAGGTGGGTATAAGAATTGGATCTCGACAACAAATCTTAATTAGGTACCCAAGTATATAGAAAAAACCCCAAAGAATATGAACTTGAAGCTAACTGCACCGAAATAAAATATCAAAAATGAAGATACTTGCTCTTAGTGATGGGTTTGGTGAAAATATTAACTATATGCTCTATAGTCTAGAAAAATTTGAGATCAATGACTTGTCTTTGAATGAGCTTTTGAATGAAGTACATTTGAATCTCAATGTGTTTGATTCATTGATGTTAGACCAGAAACCTACAGATCTAGATGGTGCTCTAGTTGTCACAAAAGGTGATTGTGGGTCACCTAAATTTGATACTAAAATTAGTAAAAATCCTCTAAAACCAAATAGTCTCAAAAGAAACATTAATAACTCCTATGTACCCAACCTCAATACTTGATAAATAAATAACATTCATATTATTTTTATACACACTAATTGGACCTAAACCAAATAAAAAATCATATATTGAAGTGGCCTTGTGATGTTGAATATTGCTAACCCAATATGAATATATGTACCTAACCAAGTCAACACCCATACCTCATCCATAGTGAATCCCAAAAATTTGAGTACCATGAATGTAGTGGATAATCTACTTTCCCACCTTATAATGTGGCTCATGCAATGTCAGCAAAAAGTTAGAGACCATGCCCACTACATATAAAATGTTGGGTCTAGTGTGAGTTAGATAGATGAGATTGCCAAAGGGCTATCAATGCAAGGTAGGATCAACTAGTGGAGAAGCACACTCAGCTTCAATATTGATCCCATAAAGAAAATAATCTAGATATTGATTATAGTCAACCATGTGAAATCGTGTGAACAAATCAAGAGCATACTTAGATTATGCAATGGTACTCTTTGAGTCAGACTATGAAAATCCTAAGGAAGTAATGAAACAAACCCAATTCAATCATGGAGAACCTATCATGAAAATAATCTTTCACTAATGAAATGGAGAATGAATAAATCCATGTGATCAATAGGTCATCAAGATAGAGAACAAGAACAAGAAGTGAGTCATCTTGCCACAAAATGTAAACATTAGGATCAAATTAGCATCTAATGAACCTAACTATGAGAAGGAAGGAATCATTATTTGAATACCAAGCTCAATGGCCTTGTTTAAGGCCATATATGGATTTTTGAAGTCTTCATACTAAGGAAGAGTCCAACACAAAACCTTGTGGCTAATCCATAAATATCTTCTTCAAGGTCAACGTGAAGAAATTATGGTTAATCCAAAATTTAAGGAATTGAAATACAATAAAGGTATTTTTATTTTAATGAATTTTAGAGTTCATAAAGGAAACTAAAAACATAAATGCATTAAAATTTTATGAGCGAAAGGTATCTTATTTAAAAAAGAAACACCATGACTTTAAAAGGTGTTTTTTGCTTGTATGATTTAGTGGATGCTTTAAATTTTTAAAAAATGGAGGTCAAAATGAAGACTTATAAGAATCACAAAAATATTTAATATACCTTCAATAAACATGGTATTTGTATGTCTGTAAAATTAGAACTATGGATTCAATATACTATAAATAGTAACTTTACCCAAAACTTATGAAAACATCAAAGGGATAGAATATAGAAGCAATCATAACTTATAAGAAGTCTCTTACATAACCTTACTTGTCTTGTCTTCCCTCCAAGATCTTCAAAAAAATTATCCAAGGATTATTGGCTTGCTTGTTGGATTGCTTAATTATGGTGGTTGTGCATGAATGGGTTAATGGCTTCTTGGATGCAAGGATAATGTGGATGTAATGATATTATGATGTCTTAGAGAGCTTGTATATGCATGCAAGAGTTCAATCTCATTTTTTAATTATTTCAACCAAGTTCCATGCTTGGTTATTTATTGGTTGGTGAGGAAGAATTAAAATGAATTTTAAATTCATTAAAACTCTCTAATTTTAGATAATTCTAGAAATTTAGATAAGGCTGTAGATTTTAGAGGCTTCTATATTTTATTAGAGGTTAATAGGTATTAGTTAGGGGTTTAAGGGAGGTTTAAATATATAGGTACGTAGGAGAGGCTAGAGATAGATTGGCTAGGTGTGTAGGTATAATATATTTGAATTTTAAATTGAAAAGTGGGACAAGTGGCTAATTAATGAGATAAGATTAGTGATTTAATGGGATGTTAGTGGTATAATCAAGAGATTAATATAGCATGGGGGTGTATAAATTTTATTATGATGTAGGAAATATATGATAGGGAATGGGATTTAATTATTTAATCAAGATTAATTATGATAGATAATAGGATTAGTTGAATAGTTAGGGCGAGCAAATTTAGGTGTATACATTTTCCCCCTATTTTAAAGGGCATTATGAGTGATGGAGTGAGGATTAATGGTATTTCAAATTAAAAAAATTCATGTATAGGTTAATAAAATAAATTTTCATGATGCCACCTCAAGGGCACATACGAGGAGGTACGATTTGGATGGCCACTCAAACAGTGACCATAGGGTGGGTATAAAATAAAGATGATGAGGGGTTAACATGCCTTGGATTCTATTTGAGTTAAAAATGATAAGATTCCCCAAGTAAGAATGCAAGGGAATGTGGTTACAAGTGCAAGACTAGTCCCTAGAGGGAACATGCCTTAGTAATGGTGGTGAGTCTATATAGATGAGTCCTAGGCAAAGACCAATGTTGAGGAAAGAGGTGAGTGGATTCATGTGATAAGACAAATATTCCTGAGATAATGACATATGCTTGAGAAACATATAGATAAATAAGTCTACGATCTATCGACATTTCCTAAGCAAAGACGTATACAAGAGAGAGTTATAGGCTGATAAAAGGATAGATGATAAGAGATTTGTGATGATAGATGGGTTTGATACGATAATTGTAGATAAAAATACTTTAATAGATTCAAGTGACCATTATATTATGGGATGGGAATTAGCATTAGTGGCTGAGCTACCTTGGTTACTAAAAAGTGGCCAAGTTATGCCTACATAGTCTAAAAAAAACTCAAGCTGATGTAGTTCTGACTTAGGATGTTAGGTGAGCAAATAGACTAGAGAAGATGATTATGGTAGATGTTAGACATGTTAGTTTTTAGATAAAGGATGTGACTTATATGTTAGGCATGAAGAAAACATGTTTAAGAGGGGTGATTGGATATGATATATTAGATGTTATGACATGGATGATCAAATTGATGATCGGATAAAGATGATTAGACAATTACGTAGGTGATAGGGGATAGGAAAAATGATGAATCTAAGCCATCAATCTAAGTAATCTGATTTAAGTATAATGATTGTAAAAATTAATTATAATATAAGTATATTGAAGAGTACATTATGCTAATGTGTATAATTATAAAATGGGCACAAAACAAAATATGCATCATTGAGGGAACCTAAAAACATCATTTTAACTTTTAGTGTCATCATTGAATCCTTATTCATTGTCCAATAGAAAAAAGAGACATGATGAAAGATGAATTAGAAGATTAATAAGAGAATACAAACATATAAAAGTAAACATATGAATATATATACATAATAAAACACATGCAAATGATTCAAACAACAAAGAATATACAAGTAAAACACACAGATATTTACATGCAATGTCACTATGTCTTGTCTAATTGTCTAGATGAGATTCGATGGGATGATTGATCAGGTGATGATATTGATTGACTTGGTCAGATGATCAAAGATATGGATTTTAACCAAGGTATATATTTTGAGAGGTAGAAGATAAGGTTATGAATAAGGACTTGGATGTCAAGATTAGGACATAAGGAAAGATAAGATGACAATATGATAAGAGACAGTGCCAAATGACAAAATGACTAAGACATAAGATAGGATGATAAATGATATGGATGACTTAAGATATGGGGTAAGATGACTAGTATACTCAAAACATAAGACAATACAACTTATAGTTTTTAGGATTTTGAGGATTTTATAATTCTTAGGGTTTCTGGAATATTTCAATTTTTTAAGTCTTTTGAGAATATATATGTACACTATACAAATGGGGTGACTAGAAAAAGGAATACCAATCCTAGTAACCAAGATAAGTATGAATAGAATAATGGATAGGATGATTAAAGGATAAGGGCAATGCTAAAAAGGTAATGAAGACCAAGGAAGAATGAACTAGGGATCTCCAATGACCACATCTTGAAGGAACTAGATAATCTAGTGAATTACATAATTAGAGTTTTAAGATAAATAAAAAGTGTGTTGTACACACTCATGTACATTTTATCCTTTTAATATAATAATTCTATTACTACAATAAAAGGAAGGCAATGATATATAGTAAAATTTGGTACTTGGTACTTGGTACTTGATAATTAAAATCTCGATACACATTTACCATACAACTTAAGCACATAAACAAGGCCCTAATCTAAATTATTTTAAACTTTCATGTTATATTATGAGTTGAACTTTCCGTTATGATATTATAAACATATAGGAACATTAATGTACATTTTTAACTTGTTAAATATCTTACATAAACACATTTAGACCCTCAGTTTAGTCCACCTGTACATAGGTCAGTTCAATCAGTTTGAATCAGTATTGCTAGTTGATGTTACCCTGATCTAGTATAAAATAACCCTCTCCAAACAATGATTAATTTTCAAAATAAAATATTTCTTTAGGTTTATCCCATTTTATTAGTGCGTCAATGGCATGATAAAATACCCAATTAGACTCATGTATAAACAAATCAAAGTCTCATTCAAAAGGAACTTAGTATTATCTAGTACACATGTATACACTATTGCACAATGAAATGTTATCCCTATTCTTCCCAAATTATGAATATATCAATAGGAGTAAACAAAATCTTAGCCTAAAACACACTAAATCCAAGTTAAATTAAACATTTTCAAGTATCATATCCAAATAATTAGTTGCATACATATAGCGAAGGAACATAACTTCACAATCACACTAGGTGGAAGAACTACATAAGACTTGATTTCCATCCTCTAAGTATTTTATATGTAGGTAATAATCAATTATCACATTGGTGTGATTGGGACTAGCTCAACCCATTACACTTTCCCAAATTTTTTAAGTTTGTATACCTAAAAATCACACCTAGGGTTTCAAGGCAAAGGAGATAAATTTATATATTTGCACACATCATCATAATTCAACATTGAATATAAAAAACATATAGAGGTAGGCAAAGGTGAGAATGTATAGTCACAATCCCTCATTATTTCACAGGCCAATATTAATTTATGATATTGATATTGATAGATGGAATCAACCCTATATAGACATAAATATAGTTCCTAAACCAAATTTAATCACAAATCTATTTTTAGTTCATATTCACTTCTAAAATGAAATCATATTAAGATAGACACCTATAAAATCTAAGTACTCATCCATTTTTTACTTACTATATTTATCATATGCCACTTGTTGAATCATTACAATATGTATGAGTATTTTACATTCAAATATAGGCTTGAATGCCATATATTAATATTTGAATTATTATACTAGTTTATATCCTATTAGGGTTAGTATTTAATGCATTAATCCAAAATAGGTTAAAAAAAGTTCACACATTGACAAGTGCGGACTTGCCCACACTACATTATAAAACTTAGTATCATTTATTTAGCTTTGAACCCAAGTAAGATAGTCATCAAAGTCAAATAATTTTACATGGTTTTATGGAATGTATTTGGCTTCCACCAATGATTGCTCTATATTTTTTTCTAACTTAAATTTTCAATATAAACCATTTTCCTTGCACATTTTTAACCACTACATTGAAGCTTCATAGTTATGATCAAGGTATATTTCAATCAATTAATTATGTGGTGCACCAAATTCCAAATGAAACTCAATTTTGTTTACTTCAAATGAGAGTGATAGGAAAATATAGCACCATGTTTTCTCTAGATAGCATGATAAAGTGCACTACAATAATGTGCTACATGCTTTAAAAATCATTGTAAATTTTATTTAAAACTAATATATAGTTTCACATATCAAAACAAAATGGTATTATGTAATTATGTATGAATTCTTGGACCTATTATAGTAGCCACCATTCCTCAAAATATTTCATGTAAAATTAGTTTTTGTGTTAAATTCATCTATTAACTACATTGTATCCTCAATTGATGTTTCCTCATGTGGAAGCCAATACATAATGTTATTTTGATGTTTAAAAATTGTATAAATTATCTCATCATCCTAGACATGCCAACAACACAAGTACATATGACATCCAAACACATCCTTGAGTATAAAAAAATTAAATCATTATCATTTATATGTTATTTTATTCATATCTCATTGAACAAACTTAATTGTGTAGAAAACACACCTACTACATATATATAATACCAAATTTATTATTAAACTATGTTACAAGGTAAAGTTTCTTGAACCTAAAAAGGAAAAAACTACCACAGTTAATGTGGTGTCATAATAAACTAATTGGATTGTCTTATCCAATGCACCAAGGAGATAATTTACATGCTTACTTGAGGCTCCCACTTCATTATTGCTGTGGATTCTAGAGTGTCACCTCATATCTCTCCCTCATCCAATAGAGGTTGATATGATTAGACCTCTACCCAAAGGGTATGATGCAAATGCTTATTGTGTCTATCACCAAGGCCCTATGTATTATACGGATATATTTTTTACCTTGAATCATAAGATTTAATACCCCATTGATGAATAAAATATTATATTTAATGATCCTCCAAAGGAATCAGGATCACATCCTGGTGATCACCAAAAATAAAAAATATTTAGCAATCCTTTGTAAGACCTTTCTAGGAAGGATATAGAAGTGAAAATGATATATAATGTACATCATCTTCCATAACATCATGAACACCCATTACATGGGATTATTTGTACTTATACGTGGTATACACATCCTATGGTTTAGATACCCTATATTACTTTCAATGATAATGATATTTTAGATTATGATTTTGATCCTCATTCTTTATTCATTTGAGCATACCTTGATAAAAAACCTTACACATTTTTATAATTTATAATGGTGCAATAAAAAAAGTTTTTTCCATGAAATTACTTACACGTTTGGGTTATATAAATAATGATTTACATCCTTTGACCAGATCAGTTAGAGATTTTGATGGGACCTCACAACATGTTCTTAGTGAGATTGACTTACATTTATAAGTGGGTATTGCATATGTGGCTACTTCCTTCTCAGTCATACCTTCCACATGTGTCTTTGATATGTTATCAGGATAACCCTTGATATATACAAATTGAGTAGTACCTTATATAATACATGGCTATGTTAAATACATTCATGCTAATTAGGTTTTTGTAGTTTCTATAATTCCATATGAACATCCACTTGAACAAGATAAATTTATACTCATACAATTACTTATCAAACCTACTAGTGTTAATCCTCTATAAAATGGTAAGAAATAGGCAATCCCATTTACTCTATAACTAGTACTTGAGAAACCATTGCATTAAAGATCCATAGTAGGTTCCAAATAATCTTTGTCTAATACACACCATATTCAAATATCTAGATCACCTACACATGTTATTATTACTATTATTCCACAAAATCCACATTTCATTCAATTATGGGTTTCATGAACCCCTACTCCTATTATTTCTTCATGGCCATAAAGTCCTATTATACATACATAGATCATTACAGAGTCTTTAATGATAAATATTGTACCTATACATGCTCCTTGGTAGTACCACAAGTTTATTTCTGTTGGGGGATCAAACCAACAATAGATTACAATTATGATAGCAATAAATGCAGAATTAAACCAGATTGACAAGTAATTAGAATGATAATAGCAAGAACAAGAGATACAAGAAAACACCCTGAAAACTTGTATTAACAAAACTCTTTACAAAGGAATACAATTGAAGAAAGCTTCTTTCTTCCACACATCTCCTAGATGTATAGATCTCACAATAGATCTCAATTCCTCAAGAGCTCTCTCTCAAGAACAATCAACTCCAACAAGCCTGGATTGATTCAATTCTGTACTATTCTTCACACACAATGAATTACAATAATTCACTCTCTACAACAATTACTACAAAGCTAAGAAGATCTAATTCTATATAGAATTAGGAGACTTGAGCATGTACTTCCAACAAACAGTTAAACCACTTAAACAAGGGCTCTAAAAATAGTAATGCCAATAATAGAGACGCGAGCTTGAGTCTACAACTCAAACTTATCATGTAAACACTCGCTTTTATCCACGGAAATAGCTTTCTAGACACGCAGGTAACCGACGTCAGTTCCTGTTGCTTGTTTGTGACCGCTGTCGGCCGACCTTCTGCCGACTTCGGCGTCTCTATAACTGCCTGCGACCGACGTCGGTCGCTCCTGACCGACGCCGGTGTCTGTGTAGACCCGAACCTGATAATGAATGCTCCTTGGTGAAATTTTTAGCTCCACACCCTAACAATCTCCCACTTGGAGATAAACAGCTGCACCAATACCTGTACAGCAACATCTTCTAGCTCCTCCATCTTCAACTCAATCATGAAAACCAATAGAGGTTGAATGAAGATTCAACTTCTCCTTTGTAACCGGCTTTGTTAGCATATCAATAGGATTCCTATCTGTATGGATCTTCTCCAGCTTCAACTCACCATCTTCCAATACCTGTCGTATGAAGTGATACCTTAGCTGTATGTGCTTTGTTCTTGAATGAAAGGCTGAATTCTTAGCCAAATGAATTGCACTCTGATTGTCACTATACAATCTACAACTCTCATGCTCCCTACCAAGCTCATCCATGAACCGTGTCATCCATATCATTTCCTTGCTAGCTTCTGTGGCTGCAATATACTCTGCTTCTGTAGTTGACAAGGCAACAACCTTCTGCAACTTAAATATCCAGCTAACCGCCGTTCCACCTACAATAAAAACATAACCTGTAGTGCTCCTCCTGCCATCCAAATCACCTGCCATATCTGAATCTACATAACCATGTAGAGAAGTATTTGAACCTCCATAGCACAAGTGCCTACTGCTGGTTCCTCTCAGATATCTAAGGATCCACTGAACTGCTTTCCAATGTTCCTTGCCTGGATTGGCCATATACTTACTTACAACTCCCACTGCTTGGGCAATATCTGGTCTAGTACACACCATTGCATACATCAAACTCCCTACTACGGAAGAATATGGAACCTTACTCATGTACTCTACCTCTTCATATGAATTAGGACATTATTCTCTACTTAACTTAAAATGTCCAACCAAAGGTGTGCTTACTGGTTTAGCATCCTGCATATTGAACCGTTTCAACACCTTGTCCACATAATCTTCTTGAGACAATATCAACCTGTGATTTTTCCTATCTCTCTTAATGCTCATGCCAAGGATTTTCTTTGCTGCTCCCAAATCCTTCATAGCAAACGTTTGAGCTAATTTTACCTTAAGCTCTGAGATATCCTGCATGTGAGACCCTGCAACCAGCATGTCATCTACATACAATAATAAAATAATATATCTACCATTATCAAATCTCTTGAAATACACACAATGGTCTGATTGACACCTACTGTAGCCATGCTCAGTCATAAATCTGTCAAATTTTAAGTACCATTGCCTAAGAGCTTGCTTGAGGCCATACAAGCTTTTCTTCAACTTGCACACAAACTTCTCCTTACCCTTGACCTCGAATCCTTCTGGCTGTTCCATATAAATTCCTCATCCAAATCTCTATGAAGAAATGTTGTCTTAACATCTAGCTGCTCAAGATGCAAATCCTCAAAAGCAACCAAAGACAATACAACCCTTATTGAAGTCATCTTAACAACAGGAGAAAAAATCTCACCAAAGTCGATACCTGGCTTTTGTGCAAATCCTTTTACCACTAATCTGGCCTTGTATCTCATCTGTCCATTCTCACCTTCCTTCAACCTGAGGGTCCATCTATTCTTAAGATTTCTCTTACCAGTTGGCAATTCAACCAAATCCCATGTTTGGTTCTCTCTTAAGGACTCCAACTCCTCAACCATGCCACGCTCCCACTCACTCTTGGACTCCACCTGTATTGCTTCTTCAAAACTCTTTGGTTCTCCACCATCAGTTAGCAATAAATAAAATAAAGAAGGAGAATATCTAATTGGAGGCTTACTCACCCTTTTTGACCTCCTGATGGGTGTCTGAGACTCGTCCATAACACGTTGTCCACCCAAATTCTCTGACAGTGACCGACCTCGGTCACCTGTAGACCTGTTACTGGCTGACGTCAGTTCTGGATGACCGACCTCGATACCTGTACGGCCGACGTCGATCTCTATATGGCCGACGTCGATTCCTGTCCTGCTGACGCTGATTCCTAACCTGTCGACGTCGGTCTCTGTGTTTTCCTGTAAGTGATTATTTCTTTTTCCCGTGAGCTCATCTTGGACTTTCACCTCATCCAATTCACCATTGCTCTACTCAGATTGATTCAACTTCCTTAGCTGATCACAATACATCACTCTATCGTTGAAAACATCATCATGGCTCCTGATTACCTTGTTAGTTTCTAGATTCCACAATCTGTAACCAAAATCATCTGAGCCATAGCCAATAAACGTGCATCTCATAGACTTAGCATCAAGCTTCTTTCTATTCTCCTTATCTATATGCACAAAGGATTCACAACCAAAAACTTTGAGATATGAGAGATCAACCTTTTTACCTGTCCATGCCTCTTCTGGAATACCACCATCCAGAGCTGTAGAGGGTCCTCTGTTAATCAGGTACACTGCAGTGTCAACAGCTTGTGCCCAAAATTGTAAGGGCAAACCGGCATGCAATCTCATACATCTTGCACGCTCCATTATTGTCCTGTTCATCCTTTTAGCAATTCCATTCTGCTGAGGTGTCCTTGGAACCATCCTTTGCCTACGGATTCCATGCATGTAACAATAATCTCTGAACTTATGACTGCAAAACTCACCACCGTTGTCTGATCTCAGGCACTTTAATCTTTTACCTGTTTCATTCTCAACCATAGCTTTCCAAACTTTAAAAGTATCAAATACATCAGATTTTCTTCTAATACAATAGATCCATACCTTCCTTGTGGCATCATCTATGAAAGATACATAGTACTATGATCCTCCAATGGAAGCAACCTGAGCCGGTCCCCACACGTCTGTGTGAACAAGCTCCAACTTGTGCCTCTTCTTAGTAGACCCAGTTTTAAGAAAACTAACCCTTTTCTGTTTTCCAAATACACAGTGCTCACAAAATTCTAGATCTATGCCTTTTAAATTTGAAAGCATACCTTTAGACTTAAGAATTGACATCCCCTTCTCACTCATGTGGCCAAGCCTTGAGTGCCACAATTTAGCATCCACATCTGAAGTAGATAATACAGAAGGAGATTTGTTAGTAACACAATTACACAAATAGAGAGTACCTTCTCTCTTACCTCTGGCCATAACAAGTGCACCCTTGGTCACCTTCCAAGATTCTGCTGTGAGAGTTACTGTACAACCCTCATCCCCTAACTTTCCTGCAGAAATCAAATTTCTCTTCAAGCTAGGTACATGCATCACATCTCTCAACACCCATGTGTTGTTATTCTGCATCTTCAGCTGCACTTTACCTTTGCCAATTATTTTACAGGGCTCATCATCCCCTAGATACACTATTCCAAAATCTCCATGGATATAGTCACTGAAATATTCCCTGTTAGGAGTAGCATGAAAAGATGCACCAGAATCTAATACCCAAGATTCTATATTATTATGCAGAGAGAAAATTAAAGCATTCTGTGCAATACCTGCAATCTTGGCTTCTTCCTTTCCTTCATGCTGGTTGTCCTCCTTAGGCTTTGACCAACAATCTCTGCTTATGTGCCCCATCTTTCCATAATTCTAGCATTGTGGCTTCCTGCCATTTCTGGATTTAGATCTGCCTTTCCCCTTTGATTTGGATCTTGCTCTGCCTTTCTAGCTCTTCTCTTTTTGCCTTCTCTTGCTCTCAAAACTTAAAGCATTCTCGGATGCCTCTTCTGTGCTTTTCCTGCATATTTCCTCATTCAAGATAACACTAACAACATCCTCTACTTTCAAAATATTTGATGCAGATGCAGTATTACCTACTACCATTACTAAGCCATGCCAGCTTTCAGGCAAAGAACATAATATCAAAAGAGCTTTTATTTCATCATCAAACACTATATTTACTGAACTTAATTGATTCACAATACCATTGAAATCATTCAGATGAGTAGAAACAGATCCACCTTCATTCATATGCAAATTAAATAATTGCTTCATAAGATATACCTTATTGGAAGCTGAGGGTTTTTCATACAAATTTGCTAACGTAGTCATCAACTCTACTGTAGACTTTGCCTGTGATAAATTGGATATCACAGTGGATGCTAGACTTAGTCTTATAGAACCCAGAGCCTTTCTGTCAAGAACTTCCCATTCTTCATCCTCCATGTCTTTGGGCTTCTTTGCAATACCTCCTAACGGTAAGTAGAGATCTTTCTGATACAGATAGTCCTCTATCTGCATTCTCCAGTGTTGGTAATTTTTGCCATTGAACTTTTCCATTCTTAATTTACTTTCATCTGCCATTGCTTCTCCCACTCAAACAGAAATCCCTGCAGAAACTCCTGTGAGAACTTGTAATCAATACACACTACACAGATCTGAACCACCTGTTAGTGAACCTGAACTTTGATACCAATTATCAAGCTCTGAATCTGTAACCAAGGCTCTGATACCACTTGTTGGGGGATCAAACCAATAATAGATTACAATTATGACAGCAATAAATGCAAAATTAAACCAGATTGACAAGTAATTAGAATGATAATAGCAAGAACAAGAGATACAAAAAAACACCCTAAAAACTTGTATTAACAAAACTCTTTACAAAGGAATACAATTGAAGAAAGCTTCTTTCTTCCACACCTCTCCTAGATGTATAGATCTCACAATAGATCTCAATTCCTCGAGAGCTCTCTCTCAAGAACAATCAACTCCAACAAGCCTGGATTGATTCAATTCTATACTGTTCTTCACACACAATGAATTACAATAATTCACTCTCTACAACAATAACTACTACAAAGCTAAGAAGATCTAATTCTATATAGAATTAGGAGACTTGAGCATGTACTTCCAACAAATAGTTAAACCACTTAAACAAGGGCTCTAAAAATAGTAATGCCAATAATAGAGACGCGAGCTTGAGTCTACAACTCAAACTTATCATGCAAACACTCGCTTCTATCCACGGAAATAGCTTTCTGGACACGCAGGTAACCGACGTCGGTTCCTGCTGCTTGTCTGTGACCGCTATCAGCCGACCTTCTGTCGATGTCGGCATCTCTGTAACTGCCTGTGACCGACGTCGATCGCTCCTGACTGATGCCAGTGTCTGTGTAGACCTGAACCTGATAATGAATGCTCCTTGGTGAAGTTTTTAGCTCCACACCCTAACAATTTCACCATGTTTATAGTAAGGAGATACATATGAGCATCCATTAGATGGGATCTTAGGATAGTATTTTTGGTGTCAAATATTCCAAAAATATAATTTAAAAAAATAAATCAGGAATCCAAAAATATTTGTAGTATTTACATTTTTATTATTATCTCTTTGACATATACTTGTTAAATAGGGAGCCTATCTCTAATAACAGTAAAATGTACTCATCCTTGTTGGAAAAGATATACTTTTGAATTAGGGAAACCTCATCACTTTTATATTGGGGGATGTTATGACTATAATTTTGATTAATAGACCATGGGGTTGACCGTGGTAATATAACATGTAGACTAGGTAGAAGGACAAAGGATGTCACTTTAGATTTTATGGGATCGAGGTATAAAGGTAGGAAGGTACCTATTTCTAGGGCCCATAAAAGGATCTCATCTTTGTTGGAAAATAGGTATTATTCTACAAGAACTAGGTCCAAATCCATGTGGGTAGATGATAAATAACTGGTGGATGAAAGGTAGATAAAAGGGGGCTAATGTGAAAGTATAGTAGGGATTAGGTAAAAATATGATCCTTGGACAAAGTAAGTTTGAATGACTAAGCTAGTATGATAGGTGATGTTGAGGATGAGATAGACTAAATGGATTAAGACTAGGATCAGATTTCAAACTAATAGTATGATATGTGCTAATAATCTATCAATAATGTCTAGTTTTCAAACTAGTAAAAGGATGGGGATTTGACTAGTGCCTAGATTAAAACTACCAAGATGACAATTGGATGGGTGTTAATTATGATTAGGCAAGATGAATAGATTAGAGATGATTAGATTGAGTATGATTAGATGCTATATTGAAACCATGAAAGTGATAGGTTATTAATAGAGGATTGATTGAGTATGAAATATGACAAAGTGATAGGTGATAGAAAAATGATGGTTGACTAGAGTAATAGGATGATATGTAAGGATGATAAAAGGACTAGCTTAAGCCTTAGACTAATTTTTTCAAGATGGTATGGGATATAATATTATGTGATGGGAATAAATGGAGGGATCAAGAATGATGGGTTTGAGATTGGGATAATTATATAAGGGTGGTGATGGAATGCTGATTAGGGGTATGGTGAATATGATTTAGACAAGTGTATGACCTAAATATCCAACTAGGTTTGTTTTAGGATAAAGATGTAGGACAAAATAATATAGGATTTGTCTAGGCGAGGTAAGGCTAGATGAGATGATAAGATAAGGATGTACAAAATAAATATATAATAATGATTAGGAAGGTAATATGAGATGATGATAAAGGGGAATAATAAGATATAATATGAGACAAAGATAAGGTGATATATAAATAAGAGGAGGTCAAGGTAAAAATAGATTAGGATATGTCTAAGATGAAATAAAAGATTAAGGATGTAAAAAATATGATGAAATACATGATGACAGGTAAAGTAGATAATAATGTACAAGATGGGGATAAGGATAGAATGTACAAGGCAATATGATATAGAAAAGGATATAAAATATGATAATATAACCATGTATAGGTTTGGGTGAAAATTTGACTCAACTCACAAATAATACTAGTCTATTACAAATCACACCTAATTAAACACACCACAACTTATCACTAGTAAACTAATTTTGGAGTCTAATTCGATGACTACAGTTCTTAATGGATTCACAAGTGAGCCTATAGGATGGTGACCCATTATATAATATCCCAAACCCTCTCAAATCCATTTCTACATGATAATCACTTAAGAGCTGATGCTAACTTTGGCAATAAGTCACCTATTACAATCGATGGTCCTATTCTAGGTTATACATGCTCTTTAGGGTCATCCCAGATATATGAAAGGTATGTGGGCACTAAATACATGTAGGGTGTTGTCTAATGCTTGGGTCATAAAATTAATTCTTTCCTTTTATGAAAGACCTATGTGGGGTCAACTTTTTGGCCTAATGATAGTTGTCTTTGATGTTTATACTCTACCAGAACATGGATTGTGGTTGAATGTGCATTGATGAAATCCATGTCTCAAACCCCTAATAACTAGGTAAGTGTGTGGGGATGAATTAAACATCATGTTGTACCTTATAAAATCAAAACATAGGTTAACAAATAAGCATATAAAATTTTATTTAACTGACTATTTAACTATGTGAGATTAAAAAAACAAGCAATAAAAAAGATATATAAAAATTCAAAATCTAATTTCTAGACTAAGCCTTGATCCTAGAAAGAAATAAATTAGAAAAATAATTTAGGGACTCCCACTTAGGTGTCCTACACAAAAATTTTAGTAGTTTTTAATTAGTTAAAATTGCCTTTGGCACCTACAAAATCACATTTACATAGTCATATTTTCAAAATCAATTCCAAAGAGGTAATATCATAATTGATAGGTCAAAATTGTAACTGAGAAATATGCAATTTTATAGATGGTTAGCTAGTTATAATTGTTTAGTTAGTCAAAAATGCTTGTGGTTAGTGTGAAATCACTTCTTGAAATAAATATCATAGATATCGAAAGGTGATTTTACAACCTATAAGAAAAACAATAAATTTAAAAGTAGATCACAAAATAAGATACTTACAATGCCAAAAGAGATATTGTTTTATTTAAAGCTAGTTTCTATCAAATACTATCAGGTAAATGTTTTATAAAAACTACCTTAAAGTCAAAACCGTAGATGGATCTTCAAAACTGCCTTTGGGAATTAATATCTCTTCTTCAAGAAGCAATTTTGATTCCAAGCATATTAAAATATATATGAATTACTAGAAATGACTATGATGGATGTTTTTTAAAGTATTTAAATTATTCATAAAATTGGACACTAAACTAATAAAAAAGATATATTATTAAAGATGAACAATAACACTTATTTTTAAGTATATTTAAAATCACATGTCTAGACTCGAAACCACCTATGATAATCAAGATCTCTTCTAATGAGAAGTAGTGTTGCATAAATTAAAAAGTTTCAATATATACAAAATGCTTAGAGATATATTTGAGATTTCTTATGAGAATAAAACCTATCTATCTATAAAAATATTAATATTTATGATTAAATATTAGAAAGTAGATTAATAGAAACTATTGTCTAACTACTATCAAAACTGCCTCTTTAACTTTCAAAACCATGCGTAGCATTTAAAATCACAACTACATATAGGTAATATTGCAGAATATAGTCAAAGAGATTATTTCAGGGGTAATAAGTTTATCTAAGCAAAGTCCATCCTTTTATACAAGAAAACATAAACAACAGTATTATTAGAGACTAAAACATAAGTTTTAGTTAGTGACTTAAGCCTAAATCAAAACCGTAGATTACATAAGCAAAACCACATGTGTAAATCAATACCATGACTAGAGAGAAGTGATTTTGATCATTATGAAAAACTTGATTATGATAAGAATGACTAAAACTTTATTTTTATCCCTATAAGACAACCAAATTAGCTCAAGATATAAAAACCAACAATAAGTTTAAATGCCTAATGTTTGATCTTGATATAATATATAGTCAAATCCAGAACTATACTATCAAAACTATAAATGTCTTTCCATATCACCCCTATCGAGAATCAATTTTACAAAATGCTATAAATTTTCCAAAAAGGTCATTGGTTAACAATTAATCCATGCATTTATTCAATATTGTGGCTAGGATTTGAAAAATCACCTCTACAAAACTGTAATTAATAGTGCAAAATTGCACTTCATCTAGAATGTGAAAATTTCAATATTTTGGAGCCCAATCTACTTCTAACCTATCCTATAAGTTGATTTAACATGTCTCAAATACACAAGGGTTAGTTTAAAGGAGGGATACCATTGTGGTTACCAATTTATGTTTGTAAAATATTGATATATGGATTCAATATACTATAAATAGTAACTTAACCCAAAATTTACAAAAACATCAAAGGGAGAGAATATAGAAGCAATCAAAACTTATAAGAAGGCTCTTACTATTGACAAAAATTTGACTCCAAATCAAAATTGGTCAACCCCCTCTAAATTGAAACTTTCATAGGTTTAAAAAACTTGTATGTAGTCTTCTCATGCCTTATATGGTCCCTAAAAGTCTTCATAAAACCTAATTAGCATTGTTTAAAGTAATTTTGGAGAAGTTAAATTAATGTCTTGTTTTGGTCATATAGTGGTCTAGACATGTCATGGAGAGATAAAGCTTGGTCAAGTGGTGTCATAGGTTTTTAGGAGTTTCTTAAATTAATTTTATGTCTTGATCACTTTGTCATAACTTTTCATGATGTTTTGGAGTGCTTAAAGTTCATTTATGAACTTTAAAGTTGTGAAAATGAAGAAAACGTTATTTTTGGTTGACATTAATGTATGTAAAAGTTCCCAAAGTGAAAAATCTATTAAAAAAACACCTTAAATGACCATGGAGAAGTTATATAATTGACAGACATGTCAACAGGTTAGAGAAAAGTCAAAATCTTGAGTTTTAACACTTAAGAGAGGAGTTAAGAGACTTGTATAGACTTATGGAGATCACTTGCAAGAAAAAATGGTTTATAAGCATCCTTTCAGCTCCCACAGGTTGAATTCATGCTTTGGATGTAGGTACATGCCTAAAAATTGTAAAATTTTCTTCTAAACCTCCATATTTCTCCTTGGAAGCTAGTAAAGGCAAATTTTAAGTGTTCAATATAGACAGAAGAGAGAGAGTTGGAACCTAATTTTTTTCTATACAAGGGGTCCTATTAATATTCAAATCCACGGATTTTTTATTCAAATTCATCCCCTCTCCTTTATGAACAATCTCTAAGACCATGAGGTGGTTTAGACTAGCTAGTCAACCCCACATGCTTAATCATTCTCCTTAAAATGGTAATTTGCAACAAGTTGAATGCATGAGAGAGATTAAAAAGGATATAAATTGTCTATTTAGGCTTCTTACACATTTTTCAAGTTTCATTTCACATATGTGGGCTTGGATTGCCAATAAATCTCCATTTTACATGGTTTATAGGTGACTGATAATCTTTTTAGTTGTTTTAGAGTTCTCCAGATGGTCTGATTCATCCAAGTGTTTTGTCATTATCTTATACTATCCCCTTAATCCATTTAATTCCCTCTAACTAGCTAAACATTTTTTACTAGTTTCAAGAAGGTCACACCTTCATTCACCTTTTAGACTATGTTCTAGTGTGCTTGCACAACAAGATGAATTAAGTGGGTTTGGATATGTATTTCCAAAGATATTGAGAGTTGTGACTTCTTGATAAATGTGTTGATATAAGGAATAAATGATATTTTATCCCTAATAATTATGTTTTCACTTTTACAATTCCAAAAAATAGGGTTGCAGACCTACAGGTCTGTAGAGTTATAAGTCTATAACTTTGAGAGAAATCCAATGGTGTCAATGTTTAAAGTTGTATACCCAAGAATTAAATAATTGTGATAGTTTTAGGTTTTAAAAAGGTTATATACCAATGAATATTTTCAATATATCTAAAGTTAGAGAGATTTGATGACAAGATAAATAAACCTAATGCTTTTACATAGGATTGTGTGTGTTGACAATGAATACATAGGTTGTGAAATACTTTAATAATGCTAGATAGGGCTTGTAATGAAATGAGAGGAAACCTGAAACAAGTATTATTCACTTTTGGGTGGTCAATGACCTATTTGAATAAGGTCACACTCTATGGAATTAACATTCTAATCGCCAAAATGTTCACTTTTAGTTGTATACATGCAGTCAAGTGAGAAAAAGGGCACATGCTATTAGATAAAAGGTTAAAGTGTTAAAAAAATATGAATTAAACCATGTATCAAATTATAATGAGCCCTAAAATATATTTTTCTACTGTAGGAGTCATAACATATTTGAATAAGGCTAAACTCAATCTTCATGCCCAAATGCTCTTCAAAAATGATACCTACAGCCACCCAAAACTTGGCAACCTTAAACATGGTAGGTTATGAATTCATAAATGACTTAAGAGAGTGGATTATGAAGTGGTTATAGAGTTTCATCAACATTAAATAGAATCTTTGATGACTAAGTAATGAAAATATAGTCCTATAAGCAAAGAATACACTCAAACTTTCAACAAGTCTACTAGAGGGATTAGTCTAGCATTAGATCTAATGAAAAAAAGGCAAAGCATGTATGAAAAGTGATTGGATATGTATTTGGGACTTCAATAAAGTTAAAAAAAATTTATAATATTGTTGATTGGGATGTATGTCCTAAACACAAAATATAACCATGACCCTAAAAGGGTCACCTACAGGCTGCATTTAAAGGGGAGGTTGTTTCTAAGCCTGAGTAAAGAGAAAAGTACATGAAGAGATAAATAAGGTTAGTTTATATAGACAACATTGTTAATAGGTTTAATTTAAGATAAAATAAAATTTTAATAGATAACATGATGAAATTGGTCAAAACTAAATTCAAAACTCTCTACACACAGTCAGATAACAACCTCAAGTATGCATATTTCATGAGAGATTTTGCTTGATTTGATAAATGATAAGTTTTATGTAAAAGTCTCATGCTATTTTCAGAGATTCATTGAAATTTCAAACTCACCGTAAGTTAATATAATATTAGAAACCCCTACCTACTTAGCCAAAGTAAGAAATAGGCCTGCTGCCTCATGAGAAGTTTTTGTTGTTTAAATAGGTTTAAAGATCTAGAGTGGGACTGAGCCAAAGTAGTATATCTAAATAATATTTTATGGTGATTATACAATTCCATTATTCCCCTCAAACTCAAGAAATAATTAAAGTAAATCATGATAAAACCTTGTTTAGTCATACACAAGCCCAATAGCATACCCAAATTTATAGGGCAAATAGATGAAAATGGTTAGTTAGAATTGATTTTTAAACCATAGTGACCCCTAGGATATGGTGAGAATCATGATAAAACATTTCATGAGGATCCATATCCATGATAGTGAGAGAAAATAGGTAAATATAATTAGCTAGGGTATTTGGTGCAAGATGGCTTAAGAACCCTAGGCTTCATTAAAGACAGTGCATGAGACCTAATGGAGTTATAAATGGTTGGAAAAATATGGGTAAAAGTTAGTGAGTTCATAATTTACTTCCATAAAGTGTTTATAAGCATATTCAAATTCATTATATGCACCAATAAGCCTCAATCCTTCTTAGACCTCATAGAATGCCTACTAGCAACCCAAGAGGCTATCTTCCTTTGCTCAGTATGGTACAAATATGTTGTATGGGGCCTTATTATCTAAGGTTAATTTATATACCTTGGTGTAATTTCA
The DNA here is from genome assembly GCA_037957365.1 of Torreya grandis. NCBI lineage: Eukaryota > Viridiplantae > Streptophyta > Pinopsida > Cupressales > Taxaceae > Torreya > Torreya grandis. The sequence continues at coordinate 29,704 of JARHVA010002157.1, forward strand.
ATTTGTGTAATTTTTTGGTTAATTCATGCCCCATGAGTTATGAATCATTTGTAATCCTTGAGGCACTTTCAGGCTACCTAAGAGAGCCAGAATGACCCAATGAGAGAGAAATGGATTTATGCACCTATAAATGGATTGGATAAACTTAAAAATGACCTAAAACATGTCCAAAAATCTCCTTATCATCACCCCATACCATTGTTTTTTACTTGTAGGTATATAACTATATGAAATGGGCTAAAAAGGGTTATTTTATGCTATTTGGGAGGTTTGTACAAGGTGTCAAAACTTAAAAAATGACATGGAAAATATTAAATGGGGAATATAACTGAATCAAATGTTTATTTGATGTTTTACATGTGTGCTTATCCTTTAGAATTAATTTTCAGTCTCTAAGTAGGGAAGCCTAATTGAAACATAGCTAAGAGAGAGAGCTAGTAGAAAAGTACACTTCCACTAACTCTCAAAGAATTAGATTAAAAATTAAGGTATAATGCCATACTAGGTCCTATAATATGAATTTATATTATCATTACTATTTATACATTTCTCCACATAAGGACGTTTTCATGATTTTAGGGCTACAAGGAATAAAGCCAATTAAGAGCTTTTAGTGTAGAATGAGTTCTTGGGGCTGGTTTGAGACTTAAAAATGGATTTTATTAGGTATATTATGATTTAAATAGGATATACATGAATATATGATGACTTTAAGAATATTAATTCAATTTTTGACACTTATATGCAAGATTCACCTAAGGAGATGAAGAGTCTTCTAGACACCTAGCATGAGAATGAAGTGATGTGTCAAAGATAACCTAAATATATCATTTGAGAGGGGTAAAGATAAGATAAAATGTGTTAGATAGCATGATATTACCATCAATAAGGCCACTTTTCATTCAACAAGCTAAATAAAAGGGAATATTTGGAGAGCTAGTCAAGGTGTCAGGCAAACATTTTAACTCCTATACCATTTGTAGCAAGGGAGCATCTTCAAAGGAGATGCACATGAAATTTAGGACCTATTGAGGTATTTTAATAACTCCTCTCTTTTTTTTAACTAATTGTACACTTTTCATCCCTCTCTCTTATTCCCTTCTCTTCTTTTATCTCATTTGTGCTATATATTGAGCCTTAGTTGGCTATGTTAGTATCCTCCACATAGGTATGGTGAAGCCCTACCCATTTATAAACTTTGATCAATAAATAAAAACCTAGTTTTACCTTCTGCATGGACTATTTTGATGTGCATGTTTGAGTATTTGATCTTGCTAAGTGATAGATTCACTTCCTTGGCATGTTTTCCTTGTTAGCATTCATATTCAATTTGAAAGTCTTTTTATAGGTCTCTTGAAGTGTTCAAGTTAAGTGTGTATGGGTTTAGTGACTTGTATTTCAAATTATGTCATGTCATGACCTCTTTATTAGTCCTCATATCTCAATCTTATTTCAAAAACCTCTATGATAAATACTAATGTAGAGAGGCAAATTTGGATTAGTGGCATGTGTAGGTTAGGCTCTTGTTTGAAGTGTAATTTTAGTTGGTTGGTAGTGATCAGTTCATATTTGGTACATCACATCCATTAGAGTATGTTTCTCTCCCTTTTCCTAGAAAGTGTTAGAGTAGTGTTTGAGCCTAAGTGATTCATCAAGGGGAACTAGCCCTTTAACCTAAATATTCACCTCTCCAATAGGGTACCAACAACCTTAAAGTGTTTCCATGTTACATTGAATTTGGAAGGCTTGAACTACCTTCTAAAGGGTGCAAATTTGATGCATTAAGAGTTTTTTCACCACCAGTGAGAATAAGTTCCAAATTTGTGGAACAATTTTTGGTGTTTTCTTCTACCTATTATCCTTTAGATGATTCAACAAACACCAATGGCAAATTTGAATGCACTCAGTTGGTTCTAGCAGCCTAGGTACTCATTTTGAATAGTATTTGATAGTACCTTGTGTTTTCCTTTGATTCATGAATTTGGGATGGTTGGGTATGAAGATAACTTATTTTTATACCCCCTTATTAGCCTTGTTATAACCCTAATTATGTGTTTTAACATCTTTTCAAATCTTGTTACCCTCATTATGATTTATATCAGTCCTATGTTCAACCTATTCCCCCTCTACATGGCCATGATGTTGTATATGAGTAGCCTTCTCAAGCTCAAGAGGTCCCTTGTCACCCCTCAAACAATTCCATTTCAAGTTTTAAGAAAATCCTCTTAGTCTATGAGAGATACATGTTATGTCTTCATACACAAAGAGATATGGTGAAGATATACCTATTCATCTCATTCATGACATGAGAGATTCATTGTAGCTATTGAAATAAGAATGGTCACCTATTGAGAGAGTAAATTAGAAAAGCCTATCAAGTGTAATTTTGGATATAAGTGGTCTAATTCAAAAAGTATAAGATATGCTAAGAGTTTATGAAGGACAAAAAGTCCAATTCCATCAGCCCTATGTGTCTTCTTACATTCCATCTCAACCCCCATATATGCCACCCATTCTTCCCCAAGAGACCTCTCCAAGTGAGGTTCTAATTGCTTCAATCCCTTCATGTGTTCCTTAAACCTTTCTAACTTAGAATTCAATCCAAAAGAACATTCAAAAGTAGAAGGATATTATTTTATATCAGTGTAGTGTTTCAAGCCAAGATTCTAATTCTCTTTCTCAAGAAACCCCTAATATGTCTTTAAATATTCTAATATGGAATCAAGTGGTGAAGTCATTAAATGGGTAAGGTGAACCAAGTATATATTGGGGAGTTGAATGCAATGGATAAGCTAAAATTATGCAAGTCTCTCTTATCCCACCTCAAGAGTCCTTTTGTACCTCATAACAACCCTATTGTGTCCTTTATCTTCATGACGACACTAACCACCTTCAAGAGAAGCTATTCCAAGAGAGTATAGAAAGGCAAATAAAAAATTTGGACTTGAAGATGAAAGTATTTAAATATATCCAAAATCAAGAGGTTGAAGACAAAGAGAGTTTTGTGACTAATCAAGCCCCATGTCCTCTTCCCAAGAACCTATAGTTGTTCTATCTTGGAAGTCTATCCAAGGATGTATTAAAAACAAGAATGAGACTCTAATTAAGTAGGTTGAAGATAAGTTTGTAGTTTTTGAATATCCTCAAGAAGGCTATGAGGAAAATAAAAATCTTGTTGAAGATGTATCTTCTATTTCCTAACTCAACTTGCTATCTCTTCAAGATTTCATTAAATAACCCTCCATTCTCATGCCCATTCATGATCCACCCACCATATCTCATACTCTCTCCATATCTCATGAACATTCCCATCACCCTCCTGCCTCATCCCTTCTTAAATAGGAATCTATCATATGAGAGATAAGTAAAGAAGATCAAAGCATAGTTGCAGCCGAAGATGATGACTCAAGTGTCTATAATGAAGATTTAACTATTGGTACTCCCCTTAGTGAATACAAACACAAATCAGTCTTTTTGAATGAATAAAGAGATGATCTAAATCAGTTTACATCTACCCATGAAGAGAGTGCTAAGATTTTTACCTTGTCCAATGAGGAGGTTGATCAAAACTAGGAAGATTAAGCTTTTGAGATGAAAACCTTATTGATTGAGTTTGTTGATTCTAATGAGCAGGTTCAAATACATTTGAAGTACATGTGGCATATCTATTTACATAGGTTCAAGGAGTATTAAAGTCTTGAGAAGATAACACATCTATAAGAGAAAAATCAGATTGTTGATGGGTGTAAGACTCCTATTGATCAAACATGTCTCAAAGAACACCACCAAAAGTCTCAAGTCCATATTGGGGCAACCCATGATAACTATGACACTCTTAAAGATGATCAAGAGATTGAATTTGAAAAACCAATAGAATACAAAGTTTATGATGCCTTCATGGACCAAGAGGACTTATGGAAAAAGTATTGGGATATATGCAATGAGTTTGAGGCTCTTCAAGAACCTACACCCCCTATTTAACAGATTGAGAATGTTATATAGGCTACCTTACTTATTGAAGGGAAAGACAATAATCTCCAAGGTATTATGTTTGAAATCTCTCCTATGATTCAAAATTATCGAGAACAATCATGAGAATTTTTATAAAACAAAAGATGAATTCACCTTCATAGGTGATTGATTTGTAACTACCATTACTTCATTTGAGATCATGTCAATAGGAGTGACAAGCATGAAGAGTATTAAAAAAATAGCACCAAGGCTTAAAAGGTAGCTTGCTTCATGCCATACTTTATTTAATGGATTAAGAGATTATACAAGCTTCCCCTTTGATCCAGGAGGAAGAGGTTATTTTTAGGTTAGTTTTATATAGTTAGTTTGATTATGTTGTTTTTTTGTTTTGTAAGTGCTTTATAGAACTTTTGTGAGTCTTGTTACTTTGATTTGAGTGTGTTGTCATTATCTTATGTGTTTGAAGGTCAAATTAGATTGTATTTTCATGGTCAAGGTCTCTCAAGGTATGAAACTAAGTTAAAATGACTCCATTTCCCAATGGAAGGACAAGGCTATTAGTCTATTTAGCATGGTACGCATGTTACCCCTGTGAATCACCAAATTGTTGACCCCAAGTCAAAATTGGTCAATCCTTCTAAATTTAAACTTTCATAGGGTTTTCAAAACTTGTATTTGGTTTTGTCATGTCTTATATTGTCAATAAAATTTTTCATAAAACCTTATTAGCATTGTTTAAGGTAAGTTTGGATAAGTTAAGATAATGCCTTATTTTGGTCATATAGTGGTCTAGACATGTTATGGAGAGATAAGGCTTAGTTAAGTAGTGTCATAGGTTTTTAAGAGTTTCTCAAATTAATTTTATGTCTTAATCACTTTGTCATAACATTTCATGATGTTTTGGAGTGTTTAATGCTAATTTATAAACTTTAAGGTAGTGAAAATGTGGATAAAGATTATTTATGGATAACAATCATATATGTCAAAGTTACCTAAGTAAAAAATATATGAAAAACAACTTCCAAGGACCTTGGAGTAGTTATATAGCTTCCATACCTATCAGCAACTCAGAGAAAATTCAAAACCTTGAGTTTCAACACTTAATAGAGGAGTTAAGAGACTTATATGAACTTATGGAGATCACTTGTAGGTAAAAAATAGTTTATAAGTGTTCTTTCAACTCCCACAAGATGAATTCACACTTTTAATGTAGGTACAAGTCTAAAACTTGTAAATGTTTCTTCTAAACCTCCATCACTCTCCTTAGAATCTAATTTAGGAAGATTTTAAGTGTTTAGTACAAACAGATGAGAGAGAGTTAAAACCCAAAAAAATTATATATGAGGGGGTCCTAGTAGTATTAAAATCCATGTATTTTGTTTTGCAAATTCATCCCCTCTCCTTTATGAATAATCATTAAGACTAGGAGGTCATTTAGAATAGCCAGTCAACTCCACATGCATAAGCCTTCTCCTCAAAATGGTAGTTTGAAAAAATTTGAATGCATGAGAGATATTAAAAAGGATATATAGGGTTTTTTAAGGCTTATTCCATGTTTCCCAAATTCCATTTCATGTGTGTGGGCTTGGATTGATAAGAAAGCTCCATTTTTCATAGTTTACAGGTGTCTAACAATGTTTTTCAGTGATTTGAAGTTCTCTAGATGGTATAATGCATCTAAATGATTCTTATTTGTATTATAATATCTCCTAAATACATTTAAGGACATATAATCATCTAAACATTTTGTACTAGTTTCAATAAGGTCACACCTTCATTCACCTTTTAGATTGTGTTATAGTGTGCCTACATAGCAAGATGAATTGAGTGGGTTTGAATATGTATTTTCAAAAAGATTGAGAGTTGTGACTTCCTGATAAATGTGTTGATGAAAGGAATACATTATATTTGATCTCTAATAGTTGTGTTTTTACTTATCCATTTCCAAAACATAGGGTTACAGACTTACAAATCTACAAACCAATCAGTATAAAACTTCAAGAAAAATGCAATGGTTTTAGTGTTTAAATTTGTATACCTAGGCATGAAATCATTGTGATAGTTTCAAGTTGAAAAAAGGTCATATATCAATGAATATTTCCAATATATTTAAAGTTTAAGAGTGTTGATGACAAGATAAATAAACCTAATGCTTCTACACCAAACTGTGTGTGTGGATAGTGAGTATAGAGGTTGTGAAATACTTTAAGAATGTTATATAGGGATTTTAATCCAATGAGAGGAGACCTAAAACAAGGATTAGTCACCTTCAGGTGGTCAATGACATATTTAAATAAGGTCACACTCTACGAACTTAACATTTTAATCACCAAAATGGCCATTTTCAGTTATATACATGCAGTCAAGTGAGTAAAAGGGCACATGTTGTTGGATATAAGGTTGAAAGTGATACAAAAAAGTGAATTCAACCTTGTAAAAAGTGATATTGATAGCTCAAATAGGTTTAGATATTATATGAGTCATAATGGATTTGAAGAAGGCCAAACTCAAGACTTCATGCCCAAATGTTCTTCAAAAATGATACCTACAACCACTAAAAAGATGGCAGCCTTAAACTTGGTAGGTTGTGAAGTCATGAATGACTTAATATAGTGAATTATGAAGTGTTTATATATTTTTTGATGAAAAAGTTCTAAAAATTGAGTCTTATAATTAAAAAATGCACTTAAACTATCAACAAGTCACCTACAAGTTTGCTAGAAGGATTTGTCTAGCATCAAACCTAATGAAAAAGGTAGATCATGTATGAAAAGTGCTTGGATCCCTATTTGGGACTTCAAAAAAGTTCAAAATCATTAATAATATCATTGATGTGGGATGTAGGTCCTAAACACAAAATATAACCATGACCCTAGAAGGGTCACCTATAGGCTGCATTCAAAGGGGAGGTTGGTTGTAAGCCTAAGTAAAGAGAAAAGTAAATGAAGAGGGCATTAATTTTATCTTAGATAAAAAATATGGTCAATAGGGTCCTTTTAAGACAAAAATAAATGTTAAGAGATAACATGATGAAATTGTTCAAAACTAAGTTTAAAACCCTCTACACAGTCATATAACAACCTCAGGTCTACCTATTTCATGAGAGATTTTTATTGATTTCAAAAATGGTAAGGTCTTTGGAAATTTATCATGGTGTTTACATATATTTATAGAACTTTCAGACTCACTTGAAGTTAGGAGAACATTATAAACCCCTACCTACTCAACCAAGGCAAGAAACAGTTATGTTATCTCATGAGAAGTTTTTGTTATTTTAAGAGGTTTAAGGATCTATAGTGGGTCATAGAAAGAGCAATATATTTTAATAAGATTTTATGGTGATGATATAATTCTATCAGGCTACTTAGACTTAAGCAAGAAGTGAAGCAAATCATGATAAAACCTTATTCAATCATACACAAGCCTAATTGCAAACATAGATCTATAGGGAAACTAGATGAAAATGGTCAATTAGAATAGATTTTGAGATCATAGTGACCCTTAATATATGGTGAGAATCATGTTAAAACATTTCAAGAAGATATATATCCCTGACAATGGGGTAAAATAGGAAAATATAGTCAACTAAGGTATTTGGTGTAATATGGCTTACAAACCCTAGGTTTGACTAAAGAGTGTGCAGGAAACATAAAGATATGGATAACCATGGGTAAAATTAAATTAGGTTGTAATTGACCTACCTACCTAAAGTGTTCAGATCCATAGTCAAACTTAGAACATGCACCTACAAGCCTCAATTCTTCCTAGACCTCACCCAACACCTACTTGTAGCCCAAAATGCTATTTTCCTTTGCTTAGTATGATACAAAGATGTTACATGGGAATTTGGGCTCTTAGGGGAATTGTTTAATTTCAATTTGTTTAATTGTTTTGTTAATTCATGCCCCAAGCTTTACGAATCATATTTAAGACATTGAGGCATTTTTAGGTTGCCTAAGAGAGCAAAAATGATCCAATGTGAGATAAGTGGATTTAGATGCCTCCAAATGGATTGGGTAAACTTTAAAATGACCTTAAACATGTACAAAACTCTCCTAATGATTACCCCATACCACTAGTTTTTACTTTTAGGTATGAAACCGTATAGAATAGGCCAAAAAGGGTTGTTTTATGCTATTTAGGAAGTCCATACAAGATGTCAGAACTTCAAAAATGGCATGGAAAATATTTAATGGGGAATACAATTGAATCAAAATTTTATTTTAGTTTTTTCACATGTGGGTATCTTTTATAGTCATTTTTATATCTCTAGGTAGGGACGCCTAATTGAGATCTAGGTAGGAGAGAGAAGCAACAAAAAAGTACACATCCACTAACTCTCAAAATATGAAATTGAATGTGAATTTTTAAGGCCATACCAGGTCCTGTAATATGCATTCATATTTTTATTACAATCCATACTTTTCTCCACATAAGGAGGTCTTCATGATTTTAGGGTTATAAGGAATGAAGCCAATTTGGAGCTTTTGGTGTAGAATGAGTTCTTGGGGCTAATTTATGACTTAAAAATGGATTTTTTAAGGTTTGGTATGATTTTAATATTCCATCCATGAATATATGATGAGGTTAATAATATGAATTCAAGTTTTGACACTTGTATGAAAAATTGGCCTAAAGAGATTAAGAGTCTTCTAGACACCTAGCAAGAGAATGAAGTGGTGTGTCAAAGAGAGCCTGAATAGATAAGTTGAGTTTATAAGTGTCAAGAGAAGATAAAATGTGTAAGATAACATGATATGACCCATCAATAAGGCCACTTGTCATTCAAAAATCCATAATAAAGGGATGTTTTGGAGAGATAATCAAGGTCTTAGGCAAGCATTCTAATTGCTACACCACTTGGAACAAGGGAACATATTTAAAGGAGATACTCATGGCATTCAGGACCTATTTAATAAGTTTCAAAACTCATCTCTTATTTTTAACTCATGAGACACTTGTCATCCCTCTCTTTCCTATTCCCTTCTCTTCTTCTCTCTCACTTGTGTTATATATTGAGCCTTAGTTGGCTATGCTGGTATCCTCCACCTGGGTATGTAAAATCCCTGTCCATTTTCAGCCTTTAATCAATGAAGAACAACCTATTTTTACCTTCTCCATGGATTGTTTTAATGTGTATGTTTGATTAGTTGATATTTCTAAGTGATAGATTCAGTTGACATGTTGTCCTTGTTATCATTCATATTTAGTTTAAAAGTATTTTTGTAACTCTCTTGAATTTTTCAAATTAAGTGTTTATGGTTTTAGTGTGTTTTATTTTCACTAGTGTCATGTCATGATCTCTTGACTAGTTCTCCTAGCTCAAGCTTGCTTCACAAACCTCCATGAGAAATACTAATGTAGAGAGGTAGATTTGGATTAGTGTCATGTGTAGGTTAGGATCTTGTTTTAAGTGAAATTACAGTTGGTTGGTATTGATCAGTTAATATTTGGTGCATCACCTTCATTGGAGTAGGTTTCTCTCCCTTTTCCTAATAAGTGTTAGAGTAGTGTTTTATCCTAAGTGATTCATCAAGGAGAGTTAGCTCTTTAACCTAGAGAATCACCTCTCCAATAGGGTACGCAGAACCATGAAGTGTTTCCATGTTACATCAAATTTGGAAGGCTTCAACTATCTTACAAAGGGTGAAAATTTGATGCATTAACACTTACCATCACCTTGCTTCACTTATCTTTCCTCCAATATCTTCAAATAAATTCTCCAGGGATTATTGATTTGCTTGTTGGATTGCTTGATAATGATGGCTTATGATTTCAAGTGAGAATGAATGGGTTAATGACTTCTTCAATGCAAGGGTAGTATGGATGTAATGATATTATGATGGCTTAGAGAGCTCATATATGCATGCAAGAGTTGTTTCTAATTTTTCAATTAGTTTAACCAAGCTCTATGCTTGGTTATTTATAGGTTGGTGAGGGATAATTAAAATGAATTTTAAATTCATTATAAATCTCTAGTTTTAGATAACTCTAGAAGGTTAGATAAGGATCTATATTTTAGAGGATTCCAAATTTGATTATAGATTAATATGGAATAGTTATGGGTTTAAGGTAGGTTTAAGGATATATCTATGTAGGAGAGGTTAGGGATAGATTATCTAGGGAGTAGGTAGAATATATTTTAATTTTAAATTGGCAAGTGGTTAATTGATATGATGAGATTACTGATTTAATTGGTTTTTAGTGGGATAATGAAGGGATTAATATATCATGGGGGTGTAGGAATGTTAGTGTGATGTAAGAAATATATGATAGGAAATGGGATTTAATTATGTAATCAAGATTAATTATGATAAATAATGGGATTAGTGGAATAGTTAGGGTGACAAAATTTAGGTGTAAAGATTTTACCCCTATTTGAAAGGGCATTACAAGTGATAGAGTGAGGAGTAATGATCTTTCAAATATAAACCATTATGTGAATGGGTTAATAAAATGATGTTACATGATGCCCCCTCAAAGGGACATGTGAGGAGCTACAAGTTGGATGGCCACTCCAAAAATGATCACGAGGTGGGTATAAAATAAAGATGATGAGGGGTTTAGATGCCCTAGATGATATTTTAGTTATGAATGATGAGATGCCCCAAGAAAAAATGCAATGGAATGATGTTTCAAGTGTAATACTAGTCCCCAAAGGGAATGCACCTTAGTAATGATGATGAGTCCCTTAATATGAGTCTTAGGAAAATACCAATGCTAAGGAGAGAGGTGAGTTGATTCATATGATAAGAAAAATATTCTTGAGACATATGTTTGGGAAGTAGATAGATAAATAAGTCCACTAGATCTCAACATTTCCTAGATAGGGATGCATGCAAGGGAGAGCTATAGGCTAGTAAAAGGATACATCATAAGTTACTTGTGATGATAGATAGGTTTGATATTATGAATGTAGCTCAACATGTTTTAATATATTTGAGTGACCATGAAAGGATAGGATGGGAATTAGTGTTAATGGTTAAGCTATCCTTGGGCACTAAAAAGTTTCCAAGTATTGCCTACATAGTCTAAAAAGACCATGGACTAATTTAGTTCTGACTTAGGATGTTAGATAACCGGATAGACTAGAAGAGGAGGATGATGGTGGATGTTAGACATGTTAGTTTTTAGATAGATTATGTGACTTAGATGTTAGACTTGAAAAGACAAGGATTAAGAGGAGTGACTGGATATGAGATGTTAGATGTTATGACATGGATGATCAAATTGATGATGGGATAAAAATCATTAGATGATTAGGTAGGTGATAGAGGATAAGAAAAATGATGAATTTAATCCATTATTCTAATCAATATGATTTAAGTATTTAACTAGGCAATATGACCCATGATATAAGTATAATCAAGAGGACATTATGTTAAAGTGTATAATTATAAAAGGGTTAAAGACTGAACTCTACATCATTGAGGTTACCTAAAAGCATCATTATAACTTTTAGTGTCATCATAACATATTTTTCCATTGCCCAATAGAAAAAAAGAGACATGATACAAGATGAATTAAAAGATTTATAAGATAAGACAAACATACACAAGCAAACATATGTAGATATATACATGATAAAAGTCCTGAAAACAAGTCAAACAACAAAAAAGAGACAAGCAACACACAATTATCTACATACAATGTCACTATATCTTGTCTAAATATCTAGATGAGAGTCCATGGAATGATTGATTAGGTGATGAGCTAGATTTACTTGGTCGTGATGATCAAAGATATTGATTTGAATAGGGGCATAGATTTTGAGAGGTAGAGGATAAGGTTATGAATAAGGACTTAGATGCCAACATTAGACCATAGGATAAGACATGATGATAGTATGATAAGAGAGAATGCCAAATGATTAAGACATAATATAACATGACAAATGATATGGACAACTTAGGACATAGGGTAAGACAATTGGGATATTCAAGACATAAGATAATTACAACTTATAGGTTTTGGGATTTTTTTTTTAATTTTATAATTCTTATGGGTTTTTTGAATATTTCAATTCTTAGGTATTTTGAGAATAAGTATGTACAATATACAAATGTGGTTATTAGCAAAAAGAATACCAAGCCTAGACACAAAGATAAATATGGATGGAATAATGGATGGGATGACAAAAGGATGAGGGTGATGCTAAAAATGGGATGAGGACCAAATGATAATGGACTAAGGATCACCGATGACCACATTTTGAAGGAACCAAATGTCTATTTTCTCGAGTGTCAAGAGGAGGATATACTAATATGATTCTAGAACATTTCTCAAGACATATTCCATTCCCTTAAAAAAGTCAAGAATGGAAGAAAGGATGGACATAATAGGATGTATGCTATGATGGTACATGATGGACAAAGGGATTAGATGAACAAGGATGAGATTGGAAAGTGATGGATATTTCCCCCAAGTGTTGAAGTATAATGTAGACAATACAATATTTATACCATGACATTGGAAATTGGTTTTCATCATGGTACTTGCCCAATGTGCAAGAAGATTGGTTTTCACCATTATACATTTTTTTGACTTTCTTGACTTTTTAAAATTTTAATGACATCTCAATTTATTATACGTGAGAGATACACAGAATGTAGATGATTTCTTAATCTTCAACCAATGCCTATTATATAGATGTGTGATTCTAGGGCCATGTTATCTATGTAAGATTCACTAATGTTTTTGTGACCTTTGTTGATTCTTGATTTATCATCCTCTAAATGTCTCAACCACGTGTCTTTTTAATGCCTAAAAGAGACAATGTTGTCTAGGAAAATGATATTGGATGGTTTTGATAGTGAGGTAGTGGATGAGTGATGTGATGATGAATGGTGTGACTGAGTAGAGATCAAAAATGGGGTTCAATAGTTGCATACATCATTGGATATGGTGGAGGGGACATTTTTATTTTGTGTCATATGCTAAATGAGGTTAAGGGATCTAATAATTTCTAAGTTATTTTCTCTTTGATCCAAATATTAGGAGGATTGTTAGCCATATTTCTATTACTTTTGAAAGATATTTAATTTGTTGATAATTGAATTGGATTTTGATTAACCCTCAGTGCCTGAATTTGGGCTTCACTAGAGGAATTTGATCTTTTAATTTATTTACGATGATTATTTTGACTTCGATGGTCCCCTCGCACCTCAAGGATATTTTTAGAAGGGATCGATGGCTTTTGACTTAGCGAATTATGAGACTTATCATGATTTTGATTGATTTTTTTTTATCACAATTGTCTTGACTATTTGAATTGATTAGTTTATTATTATCTTGGGTCCTTTTAGATTAGGCACACAATATTACATGCTAACGGGAATCCAATGATGCATGTTCTTATTTGTCTCATTTCATGAGTGGGATGGAAGAATTATTAATAGGAGGTGGATGGTTATATTTTCATGGTGAAATAGGTGGATTAAGGGTATGATGAGTAGCATAGTCCTCATAAAAGATATTAGGAGATCCAACCTCAACATCACATAAAGTGTCCTCAAGAATCTAAAAAGTATCACTAATAATCTTTTTAGAATTATAATCTAAAGTCAATTCATATCCATCTTGATGATCTTCATTTGATAAAGCATCCAAGAATTGTGTAATGATTTCATCATCCTAAGACAGATCAAGAGTCATGCCTTTTGACTAGTTGATATTCAAATTAGACATATCCTTAAAGAGAAAAGTGTTGTCATGTCTCTCATTATCTATAAGGGATGATGATTCTAACATGGATTTTGATTCATATGTTGATGTTGGATACGATCATGATGAAGATTCCCATTTTGATGTTGACTCTGAGAAGGATGTTGATGATGTGATGTTGCCAATAGATTATTTTTTATAGTAGCCATATTATTTTATATAAGTACCTTCTCCCCATGGGTTTGTGAATAGATTCTTTAGGATTATTAATTTTTTAAAAATGGGGAATTTGATGTGAATAGGATATAATGATGGTTTGATCAGGGATGGATATGGTATGGTGAGGATTGGTGTCATGACCTTTTTTGATGACCTCTTAGCATACCCATTTTTTCACACTCCTAGGTGGACGCATTGGATTCACCCTTAATTTCAATGTTGTCATTATTAATTAAGTTTTTGACATAATATCTAAAATGGCAACATCTATTAGTATAATTCTTGAGGACTTTATGGTATAGACAAAATTGTTCTACTCAATACCATGAAGGAATATGTTTAGAGAAATATAGAGGTCTTATTTTCAAGTAGATAATCATGCCCATGGCCTTAAGTTTCCAAAATATGGCTTCTAATATATTGGGATAGCGGTATATTGTTTGTCTATAGTGTTGGATGTGGAAGTGTTGAACTTAGGATTGAAAGAATGTGATGGTGATGTCATGATATTGGGAAATGGGGGCTTTAAATTATTTATGTGATGAATGGGGATTAGATGAGGCTGAAAATCTAAGATTCTATTTACTATTAGGATGGGGGATTTATGATGCACTATGACTGTTAAATGGAGGATTCAATTATGGATGGGTTTGAATAGGAAGCAAGATTTTTTGAATGGTGTGGAGGCCTATGGGAATTTTAGCACCCATTTATAATAGTCATAAGAGGACTTAATTTCTATTATAAATAATATATTTATTAAATAAGGTAATCTTTTTATTATTATACTAACTATGAAGGTCATGACCAAGACCAAGACTAGGACTAGTAGATTGGGGATTTGAATGGGATTGGTTGTCATAAGAATTGGATGTGGATAAGGGTTGATGAGGCACTTGTTTGGTAGGTGATCATAGGTGTTGAGGTTCAAAATCATTAGGAAGTTGAGCATGTATCTCCAATAACCATAAAGGGCACTTATCCTTGTTGGTAAAGATACAATTATGAAATAGGGTGACCTTATCAATTGTCTATTAGGGGATGTTATGACTAAGGTTCTAATTAATGGAAAATGGGGTTGATCATGGAAAAATATCATGTGGGCTAGGTGGAAGGATAAGGGATGTTACTTTAGGTTTGATGGGATCGAGGTATGAAGGTAGGTAGGCACCCATTTTTTTGGCCTACAAAAGGATCTCATCTTTATTGGAAAATAGGTATTATTCTACAAGAACTATGTCTAAATCTATGTGGGTAGATGATAAATAGGTGATGGATGAAAGGTAGATAAAAGGGGGTTGATGTGAAAGTAGAGTATGGATTTTTCAAAAATACGATCCTTGGACAAAATAGGTCTAAATGACTAAGCTAGTATGATGATGGCAAGGAAGAGATATACTAAATGGATCATGACTAGGATCAAATTTCAATTCTATAGTATGATATGTGCTGACAATCTATCAACAATGTCTATTTTTCAAGCTATCAAAAATATGGGGCCTTGACTAGTGCCTAGATTGAAACTAACAAGATGATGATTAGATGGGTACTAGTTATGAGTAGGCAAGATGACTAGATTAGAGACAACTAGATTGAGGATGACTCAATGATAGATTGAAATCATCAAAGTGATAGGTTTTTAAAAGAGTATTGATTGATTGTCAAATTTGATAAAGTGATGGGTGATATAAAAATGATGGTGGGATAGAGTAGTAGGATGATATGTAAGGATGAAAAAAGGACTAGCTCAAGCCTTAAACCTGATGTGTTTAAGATGAGATGGGATATAAGATTTTTTGATGAGAATAAATAAAGGGATTGAGAATGTTGGGACTACAATCAGGACAAGTATATAAGGGTGGTGATGCAATGATGATTAGGAGTATGGTATATATGATTTTGACAAGTGTATGACCTAAAGAGCCAACTAGATGTGTTTTAGGATAAAGAGGTAAGACAAAGTAAGATGGGATTTCTCTAGGTGAGGTAAGGCTTGATGAAATGATAAGATAAGGATACACAAGATAAATATATAATAATGATTAATAAGGTAATATGAAATAATGATTAAGGGGACTAATAATATATAAGATGAGACAAAGATAAGGTGATAGGTAAATATGAGGAGGTTAAGGTAAAAAAATATTAGGATATGTCTAAGATGGAATACAAGATTAAGGATGGATAATATATGATGACCAGTAAATTAGATAAAGATGTAAAACATATTTAAGCATGTAAAAGATGGGGATAAGGCTATAATGTACAAGTCAATATGATACAGACAAGTAAATACAATATGATGGCATAACTATATATAGGTTTGGGTGAAACGTTGACTCAACTCACAAATAATACAAGTTTATTAAAACACACACCAAATCAAACACACCACAAACCTATAACTATGAAACTAATTTGAGAGTGTAACTTGATGACTACATCATCTAATGGCTTCATGGGTGAGGCTATAGGTTGGTGACCCATTTTAGAATCTCCCAAACCATCTTAACCCTGTTTTCACATGACAATCACTTAGGAGTTAATGTTGACTTTGACAACAAGTTGCCTATTGTGACCAATGATCCTATTCTAAGTTATACATGATCTCTTAGGGCATCCTTGATATATGAAAGGTATGCGAGGCCCAAATCCATGTAGGGTTCTATATAATTCTTGGTTTAGATAATTAACTCTTTCCCTTTATAAAATACCTATATGGGGTCAACTGCTTGGCCTAACAACAACTGTCTATGATATTTATACTCTACCAAAACATAAAGTGTGTTTTAATGCATAGTGATGCAATCCATGTCACCAACCAATAATGACTAGACAAGTGCATGAGGATGAATTCCATGTCATGTTTCACCCTATAAAATCAAATTTTGGGTTAATAAATAGGCAAATAAAATTTTATTTAACTGACTATTTAACTATGCAAGATAAAAACACAAGCAATCAAAGAGATATATATAAATTTAAAATCTAAATTTTAGACTAATCCATGATCCTAAAAAGAAATAATTTAGCAAAATGATTTAGGGATTCCCACTTAGGTATCCTTTAAAAAAACTATTAGTAATTGTTAATCATTCAAAATCTCCTTTACCACTTGCAAAATTGCACTTACATAGTCATGTTTTCAAAATCAATTCCAAAGAGGCAATACCACAACTGACAGATCAAAATTATAGCTTAGAGATATGCATTTTTATAGATAGTTAGATAGCTTTAATCATGTTTTTAGTCAAAACCACCTATGGTTAGTGAAAAATTTATACTGGAAATCAATACCATAGATATTGAGAGGTGGTTTGTAACATATAAGAAAAGCAATAAATTTCTAAGCAGATCATAAAATAAGATATTTAAAATGCTAAAATAGATATTATTTTATTTAAATCAGGTTTCCATTAGATACTATCAAGTAAATTTTTTGTAAAACTACCCTAAGTCAAAACTATAGATGGATATTTGAAATTGCCTTTGGGAATCAATATCACTTCTTTGAGAAGTAGTTTTGCTTCTAGGCATATTAAAATATGTATAAATTATTGGAAATGCCTATGATGGATGATGCCTAAAATATTTAAATTATTCACAAAGTTGGACTCTAAACTACTGAAAAGGATAGATTATTAAATATGAAAAAAAAAAACACTTATTTTTAAATTATATTCAAAATCATTTGTCTAGCCTCAAAACCACCTATGATAATTAAGATCAATTCTATCGAGAAGTGATTTTACACCAATTATAAAAAATAGTCTATAAAAAATATACATAGATATATTTGAGATTTCTTATGAGAATAAAATTAGTCTATCTTTAGAAAGCTAAATATTTATGACTAAAGATCAGAAACTAGAGTAATAACAACTATTATCTAATTATTGTAAAATTGCATCTGTAACTTTCAAAACCATAGGTAGGATTCAAAATTTATATTTGAGATTGATATTTCAAAATATATTCAAAAAACTTATTTTAGGTGTAATATGTTTGTCTAAGCATAATCCATCCTTCTCTATAAGCAAACATAAGTAACAATATTTTTAGAGACCAAAACACAAGTTTTAATTAGTGACTTAATCCTAAATCAAAACCACAGATTACATAAGCAAAACTATAGATGTAATTCAATATCATGACTAGAGATAAGTGATTTTGATCAATATGAAAAACCTACTTATGATAAAAAATGAAAAAAACTTTTGTTTCTATCCCTAAAAGACAACTAGATTGGCTCAAGGTATAAAAACCAACAAGAAGTTGAAATGCCTAATGTTTGATCTTAATACAATATATAGTCAAAACTATAATTATACTATCAAAACCACTAATATCAAGAAGCAATTTTGAAAAATTACCAAAAAAAAATACCAAAATGGTCAATGGTTAATGGTTAATCCATGTAGTTAGTGACTATTGTGGGTAGGATCTGCAAAATTACCTCTTCAAAATTACAATTTATAGTGCAAAATCATACTTCATCTAGAATGTGAAAATTTCAATATTTTGGAGTTCAATCTTCTTCTAACCTATCTTTCAAGCTAATTTAACATGTCTTACATACAATGGTAGTTTAAATTAGGGATCTCATTGTGGTCATTGATGTATGTTTATAAAATTTAAGCTATGGATTCAATATACTATAAATAGTAACTTAACCCAAAACATATAAAAACATCAAAGGGAAAGAATATAGAAGCAATAAGAACTTCTAATAATGATCTTAACATCACCTTTATTCTCTTTTATTACCTCAAAAATATTCAAATGTATTCTCCACTAATTATTGACTTGCTTCTTAGATTGCTTGATAATGGTGGCTTCAATATTTTAAGTGAGCATGAATGGGTTAATGGCTTCTTAGATGCAAGGATAGTGTGGACATAATGATATTATGAAGGATTAGAGAGACTATATATGCTTGTAATATTTATTTCTAATTTTCTAATTAGTTTAACCAAGATCTATGCTTTTTATAGGTTGGTGAGGGAGAATTAAAATGAATTTTAAATTCATTAGAACTCTCTAGTTTTAGAGAATTATATAAAGTTAGAGAAAGCTATAGATTTTAAAGGCTTCTAGATTTTATTAGTGATTAATAGGAATTAGTTATGGGTTTAAGGATATAGGTGTGTAGGATGGGCTAGGGATAGATTGGCTAGGGGGTAGGTAGACTATATTTAAATTTTAAACTGGAAAGTGGGGAAGTGGTTAATTAATGAGATGAGATTAGTGATTTAGTGGGATGTTAGTTGGATAATGAAGGGATTAATATAGCATGGGGGTGTAGGAAGGTCAGTATTATGTAAGAAATATATGATAGGGAATGGGATTTAATTATTTAATTAGGATTAATTATGATAAATAGCGGGATTAGTGGAATAGTTAGGGTGATAAAATTTAGGTGTATATAGTATCCATGAAAAATTGTTGATTTAAACATACAAAAATGAAAATAATTTTTTTTAATTTATATTATTGTATTTAAATACCTTTTGAACTCACCACATACATGTACAAGGAAGGCATTCAAGCCGTGTGCACATATTGATGAAAAGAGATGAATTTTTTTTACTTTTAAAAGATATGAAATTTTATATCATTTGAAATGAAACTAAAAAAATTAATAACAAAAAAATGGCATTCAAAGGATAAACAAGCCCAAGAAACACACTCTATGGTCTCAATATTTACCTTTTAAGTTGGATCCTCTATTTTAAAAACTTCCTAGAGTTAAACTTTCTAAAGGAGATAATTTTAAGTCACCCATTAAGATACCTTCATGTTACCCTCAATGAGATAATTTCAAGTCACCCATTAAGGTATTATGATGCCCTTGAAGGAATCTCCTAGTATATACCTCAAGGTTGAATTTGACTACCATTATTGTGGCGTATAAAGGATTAAATGAGTAAATAGGTGTTTCAATTAAAGAAGGTAGTTAACAATACATTTATTATTATGTATAAAGTTTTTTGTAGATATTTTTAAGGGGTCAAAGTATCTTAATTCCAAGATTTAATGTGAAACACAACAAAATTTCAGACCTCATAAGATCATCAAGAGAGAGTTGAATAAGGTAAATCCTTCATTGCATCATTTTGTATTGAACAAGAATTACACTCAAGAGCATTGCCATACCTCCAAGTAATTATAAGGGCCTTGAAAGGAATCTCCTAGTAGATAATTCGAAGGGCATTGTCATACATTGAAGGGAACATTGAAAGTATCTCCTCGGAGACATCTTCAACATGTAAACAAGTGGGATTTTCCTTAAGGAACTATTAGGTGATAACTTAAAGGACATTGTAATACTTTCAAGGTATCTCCCAAGAGATATCTTTCAAACATGCATAAGAGTGAATTTCTCCTTTAATGTATCTCCTAGGAGATACCTTTAATTTATCTATGAAGGTATTATAAGGGCTTTGAATGAATCTCCTAGTAGATACCTCAAGGTTAAACTTACCCAATGTTATTGATTTGTATAAGGGATTCAATGAGTAAATAGGTGTTTCAATCAAACAAGGTAGTTATCAATACATTGACTATTATGTATAAAGTCTCCTAGGAGATACCTTTAATGTCTCCCTTGAATGTATGACAACACCCTTAGAGATATTTACTACAAGATTACTTCAAAGGCCTTATAATACCTTCATGGTTAAATTGAAGTAATTACAAGGCCCTTGATATAATCTCCTAGGAGATACTTCGAAGGGCATTATCATACATTTAAGGGAATGTTGAAAGTATCTCATAAGCGATACCTTAAACAGGAAAAGTGGAATTTCATCTAAGTGGAAGTTACTACTAGGTAATATTTTTAGGGCCCTTGTAATACATTCAAGGTATCTCCTAGGATATACCTTTAAAATATGCACAATATTGGATTTCCCCTTTAAGGCATCTCTTAGTAGATACCTTTCAAATAGGCACAAGAGTGGATTTCTCCTTCAAAAAATAAGTGGATTTTACGTTTACATGGAAGGAACTACTGAGTGATATTTTGAAGGCCCTTGTAATAACTTCAAGGTATATATCTTTTAAAAATGCACAAGAGTGGATTTATCTTTCAAGGTATCTCCTAGGAAATACCTTTCAAATAGGCACAAGAGTGGATTTCTCCTTTAAGGAACAAGTGAAATTTTTCTTTACACGGAAGGAACTACTAGGTGATATTTTGAAGGCCCTTTTAATACCTTAAATATATATATTAGGAGATACCTTTCAAACATGCACAAGATTGGATTTCCCCTTCAAGGTATCTCCTAGAAGAAACCTTTTAGACAAATACAAGAGTGGATTTTTCCTTCAAGTAACAAGTAGAATTTTCCTTTAAATATAAGGCACTAATAGGTGATATTTTGAAGGCCCTTATAATAACTTAAAGGTATCTCATATGAGATACCCTTCAAACATGCACAAGAGTGGATTTACCCTTCAAGGTATCTCCTAGAAGATACCATTCAAACAGGGATAAGAGTGGATTTATCCTTCAAAAAACAAATGGAATTTTCCTTTACATGGAAGGCACTACTGGGTTATATTTTGAAATACCTTGTAATAGCTTCAATATATCTCCTAGGAGATACCTTTAAAACATGCACAAGAGTGGATTTGCCCTTTAAGGTATCTCTTAAGAGATACCTTTCAAACAAGCACGAGTGGATTTTGCCTTCAGGGTATCTCCTAGGATATACCTTATTTTTACCCATGAAGTTATTACTTTCACACTTTTTCTTTTGTAAGGAACCTAACACCAACTCAACCTCAATTGACATGGAATAGTGTCACATGCACTAGTCACTTAGCCACAAAGTTATGAACTTTATTGTGTATCTTCTAGCCCTTAAACATTCTTGTAACCTAGTGACCCAATGAAAATCTATCACTTGGCACCCTATCATATCCTTCCAATGATCCTATTATTTTCTAAAGTCTCATGACCCCATGACCATATCACATCATGCCACTTGGCACCCATTCATAGTATTTCAAGTTCAAGGAAGATTTACAATGTCCATAACCCAACAACATAATGGGAATGTGCCACTTATCATTCAATAATTTATTTTCAATGCATAAAAGAGTTATATCTCAAATAAATCACGTTGTGTGACACCCATTCATGAACTTTTGAGGCCCTGATTTCTTTCTAAAGTCCCATAAAAAATGGTCCAATCAAATCATACAACTTGTCACTCGATCATACCCTTTGTGCCTTGCATGTAAGGTGTAATATTTAATATATCAATATTATGAGTGTAGAACCAAATGACACCTAGTAGCTATTCACTTAAATATTGGATAGCCAAATACTCCATGTAAACTAACCATTAGTTAAAATCAATAAGTTGAGGACATGTGGATCCCTATCTCGCAAGTTCCTAGCCTATGATGGGAAGACACATAGACAAGCTGAGAGTGTTGATTGGCTAGTTCCTACAAGTGGATTTTCAAAGTTTTTAGAACAAAATTGAAGAGCCACCCTAACTTTAATTCAAAACAAGTAAAACATACTTTCCATTTATGGCTCATATCTCATAGTTCAAAAATCCAAAAAATCTAAAGTTTAAAGCTTACAAACTCAAGGCTTTGCATTCACTTTCAATTTTTATATATTAAAGAACTCCAAAGTGGTCTCTACTATTTGATAAATTACTTATATGCATTCATCCATCATTAATATAATATATGATCTCATCAATTAAAATTCAAAAGCTATGGCCAAAATAGGAATGTCTGGAACCACCAAGTTAGAATAGGTCATATTTCTCTATTCATATAGGACAAACATATTCTTCCAAGATAATATTTTCAATACCATTGAATTGGCCACATATGAAAAACACTAAAATGACTTATTCTACCATGTGGAGAGGATGGTGGACTAGGAAAGTGATGATGAGGAAGATGTCAGTGTTATAGAAGAAAGGTCTAACATCTTGTCACTCAAGTCTACAGGATTACACAAATTTGTATCCAATCCATAGGTACTCCCATATGTGGATTTAGTCCAGAAAATATTTGTCCATTCTTGATGTATATATAACATGATGAAATCTATTGATTCAGGTAATAATATTGACTTTATAGTCAAGTTAGCCTTTTAGGCCTACTATGATTTATACAAGCATAAAATTATTTATAATCAATAAATAGTACCCCAATGGCTCAACTTGAATAACATCCAATAAGTCTTAATAATATGGGATGAAAACTTAGGGAAGTTCATTTGTAAGTCCAAAATCAATCAGATACCCATCACCCAATTCAAGAAGGGGGTGAAGATGGGGATGGCCATGCTAAATAGGTTACATAAAGTATAAAACACTAGCCATGTGGATGAGAAGTGGGTTTCACTCATGTACATGATCATAAATGACTCCACCACTCCCCCTCTTGGGGAAATCATTTCCTATAATTTAGCTACCCAAATGAGGAAGACCATGGCCAATAAAGGAAATCATTTTTATATGATGTCATACTTGGTTGATGCAATCTATTTTACTCTAAAGTTTCCTAAGTTTACAAATTAGGATCCAAATTTGAAATGGATCATTTTTGATTTCTTCATGAAGGTTAGAATTTATAGGTACATGTAGGAGATGTGGGGCATTGTCAAGAAGTTCTACCTAATTGTATATAGGGCCATCCATGAAAGGACTATGCCTATGTTATCAAAAGAGAACATGAAAACACTTAGAATATTGGGAGCCTATTGGTACTACCCTAATTTTATTATAATAAGATTTAGAGGGGATTAAAATATCCCCATTTAGGTTGCCCATCATAGTTCTAGACAAACTGGTTGGGCAAGAGATTGCCTTCCAACTACTCATAAGAGTAGATGGATTATGAAAAAATAAGAAGGGACCAACCCATCCATAATTAACTAACATCAGCCAATTTCAAGTTGAGAACTTGTACTTAGTCATGGCTCTTTCCAAACATAGGTCCACCTTGAGTAAATAAAAGGACATTGATGGGTAGTGGGACCCTGCACACTTGACATTCAATTACTATGTTAGACATAGGGTAGCTCTCGGCATTACATACCATCATGAGCTTGAGGAGGGAGATTAGTTCTACCTCAATCCACTCAATGATGAAAAAGTCAAGTAGAGGTTGAGGGTTTAAAATATCACATTAGTTAAAGGAAGATTGGATGGTATAAAGTTTTTTCTAGTGTCCAAACAATAAAACGCTAAGGCTGGAGCATCAACATCTCTAGTCCATACTATTAGTATTAAAAATAAGGTCCGATGGACCCACAACTTAGTTGAAGAATAATCTAGGAATTATCTCCCACTTTGGATAAGGGAAGAGTTGGTTCGTGTGAATAAGTTGGGTAAGATTCCACCTCAAGGGTCTCATCTTGAATCTTATCCTAAATACAAGGTTCCACCTCTACATAGGTAACACCTTTAGTGGAGGTGATAGTAACTCATATACCAATAACTTCAAGTAAACCATTACCTCCCCTTCTTCCTATTAGCAAAGAGCTCAGTATTACATGTTGATAATGTATTTCCTTACCTCCCTCTTTCCTCTATAAGCAACCCTTGAGCATATTTTGTCAATCACCAACTCTAGGCCATGTCAACCTCCTACCTTACATGCCTCTCACTAGAACTATAATTAGGCTTGAAACCATGCCATTGCTTAATGTCACCCCTTTCAACATATCATCCACCTCAAAAGTTTTGGAAATGGCTAATTTGACCCTAGTCATGCCTAAAAATATGTCTAGACCTAATCAATAATTTCCTAAGAAGAGGCCTACTATCATCATCCCATGAGTTCCTCTGTCTTTTACTAGTTCTTCAACTAGCACTAGTGCTTCTTCATCCCCTAGCTCTACATTTATATTGGTCATGACCATTGATTCCTCCCATACATTCTCTTTCCAATGGATAACTTTAGATCAACCATTGCCTCCATCAATAGAGTCCATAAGTGGTTCTTCAGACAAGACATGGATTAAGCAGATGTAATTGGCTACAAATATATACCAAAAAAACCATATATATAAGGTTGTTTATTTATATATATAAGGTGCTAAATATGTATAAGGTTTTTATTAATAAATTAGGTGTTTTATATAAATAAGTTAATACATACATACATACATACATACATACATACATACATACATACATACATACATATATATATATATATATATATATATATATATATATATATATATAAACAAAGTCTTAATTGGACTACATTTTTGCTCTAAAGTCTGAAGGTTTATCTCCAAAGACTAGTGACTTAGCTCCAAATACTAGAAGCTATGCTCTGAATACTGATAGCTATGCTCCTAAGATGAAACATCATGAATGGGAATAATCCACATCCATCATTTAGAATCAATACAATTCCATTAGACCACTAAACATGTTCTTTGATCCATACGACATTCAACAATCCATAGTTGATTGGTCTCAAAATAGGCAGAATTCATTTTTACATGATTTTCCTTGTCTGTTGACCAATATGATTTCCACAAGTGAAACATTTTAAAAATATGTAGCAATATTTCACATGTTACTACCACACACATGTCCATTGAATTATTTGATGATTGAATACAAACAATTGAATTCCTTTTCTCTAGGTGCTAAATAGATTATAGTTCAACTAGGTAAACTATTAACTATAGAAAAGAAATATTAAAGACACCTTTTGTATGAAAAGAAACCTTTTATACCTATATAATTTGAATTGTAGACATTAAATATATCAAGTGACATGGGAATAGATCTTGATGAATCATAAAAAGAAAGAATAATATAGATAAATGGAGTAGATGAACTGAGAATGGTTGCACTCACTCAAACCAGCATGATCCAAAAATAGATAAAATAATGGCATGACACACACATCAGATAAATGTAGTTTCAAAAGGGTGATGTATGCATGAAAGGTAAAATTTTATTTGTTTTCCCAAAGAATTAGGCATTTTTATATTTTATGTATGCATGTGTAATCATTAGGCAATCAACACGTATCACATAGACATGTTTTGGTAAAGTCACATGGGTATAACAAGTCAAAAACATCATCTTTGGAATCCATAATTTGATGTGACATTGTTTTAAAAAAATATCCTCTAATAGATTTTATGTAATGATATTTTCGAAATATCTCCTCCAATAGATTTGATTTGATGATGTTTTAAAATGGTCTTTTCAAACAATATTGATGTGACTATCTTTTAAATAGAGATTCTTTCAAAAGGATTTAGTATGACATGTAATTAATTATGATTATTTCTCTTAGTAATGCCAACAATGAAATTTATGACACATCATTAGTACTTGACCAAAATATTTGCCTTCCCATTATATATTGCATGCTCCAAAGAGATAACCATGATTGTTGTCATCATTCTTGTCATAATCACATCATATAACTTGCTTTGATATTCATTATTGCATTGTCATTTCCATCAATTGATTTCCCATATCTCTAATCCTTTTCTTCTCCCATTCCCTATGTGAATTCAAGCTCTATGTTTTTACAGTATAATCATATTTGAAATTAAATAGTGATTTCTCCAAAGATTGGTGGGAGAAAGAAAAAGAGTGAACCAAAATCCTCTGATACATTACCGTAAGATGAATCAGCCAGAGACATCTTTGAAACCCCAGGTTGGAATTTATTTTTAAAAATTATGGATTCTATGAAGGAATTATGCAAGAATTCTATGAGAATTTTGATGAAGATCATTTAATTATTAAATGGAAGAACATTCTAGTAAATCTCTCTATAATCAGTGTTTTATCTGGGATTCTTGAGGATAGAGTAGTTTCCATTGAAAATATTAGTTTTTCTGCCCTGATTTTTATGTTTGTTGAAGCAATGGCCAAGGGAATTTTGACATAAATTCTTCCTCAACCTTGGTAAAATGTTTTTTATAAATAATAAAATATATCACGTGTGATGTTCAATTTACATTAGTGGTTGGAGATGCTATGAGACTCCTTCCCTTTAAGAAAGGAGTTATTCAAGAAAAATATAAGATAAATCTTCCCTCTTTCCTTCATAATGATCTGATTAATGTTTCTTAGAAGATAAGATGAGTTACTATATCTACCCACCATTATGGGCTGGTTACACTCATTTGTCACCATTATTTTCTCAGTAAACTAAGGGGTAAAAAAGCTTGGTCCTTTTTCTTTCAAAAACATTTTCTAGTTCCTACCAAAAAGACACCATGCCCTACCTCTCCTCCTTCCACTAAAATCTGGATTGATGAACCTATAGTTCAAATTATATAATATTCATTTTTACCACCTTTGGTTCTAAATATAATGCACCAAACATCAAAGTGACAAATGGGAGTTTATTTAGACCCCCTCATCCTCCTCCAACTAAACTTTGATGTAGTCATCGACTTATCTTGGAGGAAGAAGAAGAATAAGTGTAGGTTATAGAGACTTTGGTAAGCTTAAGCTCCCCTATTGATGTTACATATGTTGAGGCAGTTATTGTAGAGGAAACCCTGTAATAGTAAATTATAATTACAGAGGGAACCCTAGTAGAAGAATTTATACCTCAAGAATCAGAGCATCTTGTGCCCTCTATTGTTGATAAGGATAAGTCACCCCTGATTGAAGAAGATCCATATTTTCCACATTATTTTAATGAATAAAAAGAATTGAAACATGCCATGGCTTTATCAAACCATGAGGAAATAATTAGACTACTACAAACATAGTTAGATGTTCTCTGTTCAACTTTAAAAGGTAAGGACTTGATGATTTTTATTTTAAAATAAAGGTGGGAAGAATCTATTAGTAGATTTAGTAAGAAAGAAATAATTCTTCAAGAAATATAAGCTAAAAAAATTTGGGTCTATAATGTAACATTTTCATAGACCCATGAATTGAGTAATTTGTATAACTCTCTTGCTATCAAGGACATTCAAATTACTAATTTAAAAAATGCAAATGTTGATAAGTGTAATCTAATTAATAATTTGAGATAAAGTATTTATGATATAAATGCAACACTTTCCCAACATACTAATAGAACAATAGATCCCACCACTTAGAATTCTGAGTTAAAATCCTCTATTCCTGCCATGCAAATAAAAACCTAAGAGATTATAGTTTAGACAAAGGATCCAACAAGATTTGTTCCCTCTTTCCCTATCTATTATATGAAATAATATTTGTTTGACATAACACCCAAAAGAAGAAAAAAATGAAAGATGAAAATGCCAAACTTAAGGAAGAATCTTAGAAGCAATTCGCAGAATCCCAACTATAATTTCAAAAATAAAAGGCTTCTATCTAGCATATTTATGTTATTTCTGAGAAACTATTAGCATGCAGGCAACCTTCATCAATTTATGTTCTTTTCTTACATGTACAGTTTTATAAGTGGTAGATTCATTTATTGGTTTTTTACATATCATCGAAGATGAGCATGTATTTATGGACATTTTTATAAAGAGCGCTAAAGAAAGTTAGGATGCCATTTGTGAGTTTTATACTTTCAATTTGTTGTTACGATATCAATCTAGTTTTTTGATAAATTTATTTGTTGAAGAGACACAATTGCATGTCTTTCTCCATTTTAAGGAACCAAATGGCATGTCAACAGGACAATAATAGATTTTTGTAATTACAAAGCACCACTAGGTTATGCATGAGACCACAATTTCTAGAAACAAAAAAAACTTATTTTTTATTTTCAACCATTGTATCATATGTATATGAAGAAAAAGTATCATGAGCTATTGAGATCTAATATTTTTACTTTTAGAGCTTTTATAAACCAACATTATGCCAATTTTATCAATGTAAGTCTTACTAGGTGAGAGACATTACCTATTGAGTTGAAGTGCAATGAAGTCCTCAGCCCCACCAATATTATGAGTTTAAGAAGAGTCAAATTAGTTTTCTAGATAATCACTTAGCTCTTAGAGGAAAGAGGTTCATATGTCTATATTGGGATGAGGTTTAGGCCTCCTATAATTATGTATCCTCTATCTCCATGGTAGTGTTGGACTTCTCAACTAGAAGCTGAATTTCAAGCTTGGTTGCATATAGTTGTCAGAGATATTGTATTCTTACTAAGGAGACACCATAACTAGGGTCATCATTTTGCAATTTATGATCTGAGTTAGAGGTTTGACTCAATTTTTTTTATTAAAGATCATTTATCCCACTTTTTTACAAGAGGGATTGTAAAAAATAAAGTGTGGGGGTGAAATTATAAGAATTTCATATAGATCATCATAGTTATATAAATTATTAATAAAGTGTTAACTTTGGTTATATATTGTATTGCATTTAATAGTTAAAGTTTTATCTAAGTAGGATATGAATGAAATTTGTTCTTTGTTTGTATGTAATTTATTGTTGATTTTTTTCCTTATTACTGTGTCTAACTTGGATGAATAGTGAAATTTTGAGTACAACAACACATCCCAAGGATTAGGGTAATTTTAAATACAACAATACATCCCAATGATGGGGTAATTTTTTGAAGGTATCACATAGTTTTGACAACTCTTTTAGATACAATTTTGAGGATTCAACAAGCGAGATTCAAAGATTGAACGCTCTAAATACACTCCAAATATGAACCAAAATTTCTCTAAAGATGCTTTAGGTGTGTTTCAAAGACATACACAGGATTATCTAAAGAAGTCTATGAATGATATGAAGACCTGTACAGGGTGATCTAAAGACCTGTACAGGATGCTCCAAAAATACCTAGATGTGCTTTGAAGACTAGCTGGATCCTACTGCTCAGAATAGTAATTCTATATATATATATATATATATATATATATATAAATAGACCTTTTATATTTAGATGTCTTATTTTAGACATTATCATCCATGGTAATTACTCAAAATAGTCTAGATATATTTGTATTTTTATTTTGTAAATTAGATAAGTATCTTTATTTTAGATTAGTTATTTTATCTTTATATTTAGTTGAGTCAGTTCCAACACCTTCCTAGAAGCATGGGATTCAACACCTATATTATCTATATTTTGAATAAATGGATTTGGGTGTTAAGATCACCAACATTTTGTATCTTATGAATAGATGTTGAGATGAGTTTAAATACACATCTTCTCATTCTAGGGAGTTGTTATGTTCCTATTTCAAAGTTTTGGATGTTTAAGTTCTAGATGTTGAATTTATGGATGTTTAAGTTATGAATGTTGATAGTGTGAATGATTAACCAAAAATTTAGATTTAATTTCCTGCAAACTAGATTTAGAGTTATATTTACTATTTCTAGGATTTAGAAAGCATAGAAAAAGTAAAACCCCTCAAACAGTGTATTATACAACTCCAATACCAAATAGTCTCATTAAAAATAGTCATTGAACACTACCTTGGTTGAAAATGATACCAGTATATATATTGGTTAAATGCTAGGTATAACGATAGCCTTTCACTAGGTCTATCGATTAGGCTCTTAGAAAACTATTCTAAAATGTTGATTGCCAAAGAAAAGGGTTAAAAAGAGGAGAAAGGGATGGCTGAAAATAAAAAAAATGGTGATACACAAATCTTTGACACACCTCATTGATCTAAGACACACATATATAATAGCTGAGAACTCATACACTCACACCAACTCCATAACTAACTCATTGCATAAGTGTTTCTTAAGAATGCTCACAAAAATAAGAAAAAAGAGAAAGGGATGAGCATATCCATAGCCCATCTTCACCTCATACCTGATATAGCATATCCTAAGACCTGAAATCATAAAATTATCTTTCATAGAGGTGAGAGAGAGGGAAAACACTAAGAAAGAGAGATCCTTCACAAAGTATTCATGCACAAACTCAACTAAACACAAGATGAAAGCATATAGAAAGTTAAATTGACTCTTAAATTAATATCAAGATATGTTTTCATTAAAAAATGTGTAGGGATAATCCATACCATAAGAGGAAGTAGTCTCTTACAATGAGAAAAATGAGAGATATATAGAAGAAAATGGAAGACAAAAGAGGGGGAAATGGATGATGATTTGAGTGATGTCATCCTACATGAAGAAAGTATTTATTTTTTAGAAGGCTTATTTAATGGTTTGAGTTACCTCATATTTGCACTTAACCTCTTCTACTTGTCAAATTTGTCACATCTCTCATTTGGTCTTCTAAAAGGCTCTATACACTTTGTGAGGGCTTGTCAAATCAACATAACATTGCAGCTATAATATTAACCAAGTTTGATCATAAATTTCTTCAATTTTAAATCAACATAATTATAAAGAGATAGAATTTATCTTTACAACACAACAAATGATATAAAAAATAGAGCTATGAATCAAAATATATGGCTAAAATCCCAACATATAGTCGCATCAACAACTTCAGAACATGGAAAAATGGAAAATTGCAGAGTAATATATGAAGAAAACCCATAATTTATTATATACAGAAAACTTTTGAAAAGATGCTCAAAAGGGATTTTTTTTTTAAAGATCAAAGTAAACCTTATGACCTTCCTTTTAAGTTTTTTTAGTGAAAAGTTAGCTGAGTGATAAATCTTCCCAAAAAGGTCACTTTGCACAATCATAACTTTTTAATGGAAGCTCATGCAACTGCTAAAAAAATTGCATTACCTTTTAATACCATTAAGGTAAAACCAAAAAAATTATAGAATTTAGACTCCATTTGATCCAGTACAAATAGGATTTAAAAGTGCTCACTGGGTAGATTTAGCAACTGGGAGATGCAAAAAATGACCAAGTAAAAATGGCGCAAAAGCTAATTTTCATAGATTAACATTCCACACATTATATCTAATATATGAACACTGTCTTTCCCATTACACTCTAATGACATTTATATATCACCATGATAATTTTGAATAATATTTTACCTCCTTTACCATTGATAAAATGAGATTGAAATGTGTGTGTTGGCCAAATTTGAAAATAAGAAACATAAAAAATTGACCAAGTAAAACTCAGTTTAGAAGCTAATTTTCATAGTAGCACATTTTGCACATCAGATAAAATTTATGTGAATTATTTGACCCTCAAATTATTCTCATATTTTGATAATATCATGTGAAATTTAAAGGTGATTAGACTTAATTAGATCTTGCACAATGGTGTTTGAAAAGTGTTGCGTAGGTTGATTTTGCACTTGGAAACATAGAAATCTATGCATTGGGTCGTTTTCATGACTATGATATTTTCAAGTGAGAAATAATTATCTACAAAAAACTTAACCATTGTATTTTCCTAACATTTGGCTACCATAATACAAGTTTTGGATGGAAATTAGCATGATTTAGCCCTATGAAATTACTCTTGAAAAGCACTACACAAGCTAATTTGACGTTGACAGCTCTAAACCCTAAAATTTGTAAATTTGAACGTCTCCACTTTTTTCCTAAAAAATTTGATTGATGGAGGTGTATAAATGTCATATATAAGACAAAATGTCAATAAATGGTTTGGGATAATGACATAATCCAAAATGGTAATTAAAATAATAGGTCAATGAGTTTTTTCCTTATTAGTGGTCTCATGATTTTTTAAATTTGTGTAATACATGCTAATGAGATAAATTAGAATCATTTTACAAAAAAAAATGTTTAAAAAAAAATTGATTGGATGCAAATGCTAGCTGGAAACCAAAAAAAAGGAGCAGCCATAAAAATCTTTAACCCCCTACTGCTTCCCACCCCTCAAAAACTTCTCCCCAAATACTAGTTACTCCTATTTTTAAGGTATAGATATTTTATAAGTAATTTTTTATTATATAATGATGTATGGGACCTATATACCCAATAATATATAAGCATGAGGGAAACATTGTCCACCCCAAATAATAATGATAAGTCTTATTCAATCATTCATTCCTTAAATTTTATGACACGACATGAGGGAAACGTTTGTCACCCCAAAAAATGACTTTTCATTTCATTCTAAAATGAAAATAATTAAAATCAAATAATAATAACCTGGAACAATCCAAAAAAATACTTTTCAACTCAATCTAAAATAAAAATAATTCATAGTATCCTAAATAGAGCCAATAGATGAACGATGTGAGGAGATAGAGATAGGGTGGAACCATTGAAACCCTATTGCATCAGGACACTTATTTACTATTATTATTTTCTTACAATTAATAAAAAAATGTTTTATTTCCCCTCACATTCACCATTTGGGTTCCTATTGAATACAAGTAAGTGCTAAAGAATCATAATATCTACCATTTCATTATCTCAACCATTTCATAACAAAAATACAGGTCTATCTAAATCTCCATGATTTCATAACTTAAAAGGGTAAATAATGAATAAAAAGGTAATGTCAAGCCAAAATTAAGGAGGGATGTAATTGGAAAATCCCAACTATAATTATAGAAAGCATAGGCTTTTATCTAGCATATTTCTATTATTTTTGAAAAAGTAGTACCATGCAACTAGCCTTCATCAATTTAGGTTATTTTCTTACATGGGCACTTTTATAAATAGTAGATTTAATTAATTTTTCTTGGTTTTTTACATATCATTAAAGATGAGCATGTATTTATGGACATTTTTTTAAAGAGCACTAAAGAAAGGTAGGATGCCATTTATGAGTTCTATAATTTCAATTTGTCGATAGTATATCAATCAAGTTTTTTGATAAATTTATTTATTGTAGAGACATAATTGCATGCCTTTATCTCCACTCCAAGGAACCAAATGGTATGGAAACAAGTTAATAATAGATTTTTGGAATTATAAAGCACCACCAGGTTATACATGAGACCACAATTTCCAAAAGAAAAGAAACTTATTTCTGCTTTTTAGCCACTGTATCATATATATATCAAGAATAAGTACCATGAGCTATTGAGATATAATATTGATGTTTTTAGAGATTTTTTAAACCACCATTCTATCAATGTTATCAATGTAAGTCTTACCAAGTGGGATATATTATCTGTTGAGTTGAAGTGCAAGGAAGTCTTTATCCCCACCAATATTAGATGTAATCTAAGAATAGGCAAAGTAGTTTTCCAAATAATCACTCAATTCTTAAAAAAAAGAGGTTAAAATGTCTAGATTGGGATGAGGTTTAGGCCTCCTATCATTTTATGTCCTCTATCTCCATGGTGGTGTTAGAGTTCTTAACTAGAATTTGAATTTCAAGCATGGTTTCATACAATTATCAAAGATCTTAGATTCTTGCTAAGGGGCCACCATGACTGGGGCTATCATTTTAAATTTTATGATCTGAGTCAAAGGTTTAACTTATAAATTTTGGATTGAGGATCAGTCATCCCACTTATTTACAAGAGGACTTGCAAAAGGTAAAGTGTGGGGGAGAAATGATGAGCATTTCATATAGCTCATCATAGTTATATAAATTATCCATAAAGTGTTATCTTTGGTTATGTATTATATTGCATTTAATATTTAAAGTTTGATTTAAGTAGGATATGAATGCAATTTGTTCTTTGTTTGTATATAATTTAATATTGATTCTTTACTTTGTTATTGTGTCTAACTTGGATGAATAGCGTAGTTTTGAGTATAACAACACATCGTAAGTAAGGGGTAATTTTAAGTACAACAACACATCTCAATGATGGGATAATTTTGAGAAGGTACCACAATTTTTATAACTCTTTCAGATACAATTTTGAGGATTTTACAGTCAAGTTCCAAAGATTGAACTCTTTGAAGACATTCTAAAGACACTTGAGAATTGCATTGAAGATGTTCTAGGTGTGCTTGGAAGACATACATAGGTTGCTCTAAAGACATTTAGGAATGATCTAAAGACCTGTATAGGGTGATTTGAAGACCTATACGGGATGCTCTAAAGATACCTAGATGTGCTCTGAAGACTAAAAAAATTATGTGTAATACATGCTACTGAGAGAAATTAGGATCATTTTACTACAAAAATTTTGTTTAAAAAAAAATGATTGGATGCAAATGATATCTAGCAACCAAAAAAAGAGAGAAGTCATACAATAATTCAGCCCCTACTACTTCCCCTCCTTAAAAAACTTCTCCCTAAATAGTAGTTCTTATTTTTAAGGCACAGATATTTTATAAGTAATTTTTTAATATATAGTGATTCATAGAACCCCTCTACCCAAGAATATCAAAGCATGAGGGAAACGTTTGTCACCCCAAATAATAATGTTAGGTGGTTTTCCTTCATTCATTCATTAAATTTTATGATGCAACTTGAGGGAAAAGTTCACCACCCCAAAAAATGATTTTTTAACTTAGTCTAAAATATAAATAATTCATAGTATCCTAAACAGAACCAATAGATGAATGATGTGAGAAGATAGAGATAGGGTGGAACCATTAAAACCCTCTCGCATCAAGACACTTTTTTACTATGATTATTTTCTTATAGTTAATAAAAAAATGTCTACTTTCCACTCACATTCACCATTTGGGATCTTATTGAATACAGGTAAGAGCTAAACAATTCTAATCTCCACAATTTCATTATCTCGACCATTTCATAACAAAAATCTAGGTATATCTAAATCTTAGTGATTGCATAACTTAAAGTAGTAAACAATGAATAAAAGGGTCATCTCAATCCAAACAAATCACACATTTCATATATAGTAAAATAATATATTAAATAGATGATAAGGACCTGCAAAAATGGTAGTAAAAATGGGGTAAATGCATCCACTACTAACACCACAGTTCACCTAACAGTCAACAAAACAATGTTTTTTGACCTTCTAAGGGGAGAGAGAAAAATTGAAAGAGAAAATAATGGAAAGAGAAAAATATAAACTTAACCCTAATTTTGAAGTGTGCAGTAATTTTTAATTCTATAATAATTTAAAATTTTATATAAAAATTTATAACATATTAAATTATTTTTAAAAATATTTATATATTTACACATATTAAACATTTAAACAATGTACATTAGTTAATAGAAATATTTAAAGATTTAAACATAAATAAAGGTAAATCATAAACTTAGATAGTTGTTTAATATAAAAATATTTACAATTTTTATTGTTTATTATAATTATTCTTATTTAAAAAGTTTATTTATATTTGTTCATTAAATTACATGATTAAATTGTCTAATAAGGATTTGAATCCTTAATTGTTATCCCCCATATAATACATTTGAGATAATTTAATTCACTAATTCAAATACCTTCGAGAGCGAGTCACCTTTTTTGAATTTACAAACTAATATTTGGAGATGAATTTGACCACAAAATGGTAATTAAAATAAGTGACACAAAATCGTACCTAGTAGTTCAAAAACCTAGACTTGGGAAAGGATTTTGTGGGGTTATCTAAATTATGGTTATGTGAGAGAATAAGTAGTCTACACCATAACAATTTATAAACATTAACTTTTAATTCATGACAACAAGGTGTGATATCTCAATATAGAGTTAGGGTTAAACATTTTGGCCAACAACATAAGTACTTCAACTTTGAACCCTAATATTGGGGTTAAAAATACATGGCCAAATCACATCCACATAAAATAAATTAAATTTAAATAGAAAACTATAATCCAAGTAACTTTACTCATCTTGAAAAAAATATTTCAATACAAGGATCACAAAAACTTCATTTATCAAGATTATAGAAATTATATTACTGATGAAACCCAAGATTTTAGTATATCTCTTGGGAAGATTTTCAAGGGCATTTTGACCAATAACTAGTACATCCTAATACGATCAATATCATTTTCAGCTACCTTAGAACACTTACTATATATAGTATTTCTATATATTTTTTTTCCATTTATAGATTGTATCTAAAAATAGATTCTTATAATTTAGGGAATTTTATTTTAATAAAATAGAAATAGACTCATTTAGGAAGATTTTCAAGGGCATTTTGATGATTAACTAGAACATTCGAAGATGATCAATTTCATTTTCAACTACCGACTAGTTTTGAAAGCATTTATAAGGCATTCAGATGACTAATTGGTCCATTCTATGATGACCAAGTTCATTTCCAGCTATCACAAGAACACTTTCTATTTATAGAGTATATTTATAATATATTTTCATATATTATTATATACTTGACTTGAATCCTTTTATAGATGTCTTTAGATATAGATTTGTATTT
Source organism: Torreya grandis (assembly GCA_037957365.1). Lineage (NCBI taxonomy): Eukaryota > Viridiplantae > Streptophyta > Pinopsida > Cupressales > Taxaceae > Torreya > Torreya grandis. The sequence continues at coordinate 66,683 of JARHVA010002157.1, forward strand.
GAGACAAAATCTTGTAAATCAAGGTAAAGGAACCAAGGTGGAGAATTTTCATGATATTCATTACAAATGATTAAAGTAGTGGAGGAAAAAAATTCTCTCATTGAGAAGAAAACATAAAATTCATCCAAATTGTATTCTTGATTCACAATATGTCTTGCATAACTTTCTTGCATTAGAGGTATCATTCCATCCCTTGTCACCACACTTTGTGGCACTAAAATTTCTTACTTATGAGAAACAACTGGGTGACCCTAAGCATGACTGACAAATGAAACTCCTTGCATTAAACAAGCTAAATTTTGGGGCCACTACATTAGCCTTATCTAATGCATGAAAATTTAAGATCAATACATCTTACAAAGTTAATTTTAATGAACCAAAATGTGATACCAATCAAATAGTGAACATGGCAGTACAACAGTGAGCTATATTAAAAAATGCATCACGTGAAAACATTATTAGATTCACAAATCCTCTAGTGCTTATTATTACAAATTTGGATGAGTGTCAACTCATATCTCTCCCTACACTTATAATCAACTCCTAATCATATTTGGTCAATGCTTGACTTATACGAGTCCCAACAAATTACACTTTATGGGTCTCCTACCATGGGTTTTGGATCACATCCAGGGAATCATCATAATTTAAAAATGTTCAATAATCTAATAGAAGACATATAATGAAAATTATATAAGTTCAAATATGAAAATAAAATTAAAATTATCATCATGAAAATTTGGAACCGATGGTAATGATTTAGAAATAATAGGCTCTTGCATAATAAGTCGAGTTTCATCCATATTTTTTGAAGATGTAACATAAGCAAATTGTTTAATAGGGATTTGACTCCTTACTTTTTATCCCCATAGAATACTTTTGAGATAATTTAATTCATCAATTCAAATACTTATAAGGGTGATTTTTCTTTCTTAAATTTAAAAACTAATATTTGGAGATGAATTCGAACGTAAAATGGTAATTAAAATAAGTGACAAAAAATCATACCTAGTAACTCAAAGATCTCTTGCAAAAGGATTTTGTGTGTTTATCTAAATTATGACTATATGAGGGAATAAGAAATTTACACCATACCAATCTATAAACATTAACTTTTCATTCATGACAACAAGGTGTGATATCTCAATGTAAAGTTTGTGTTAAGCATTTCATCCAATAAATAAGTACTTCAACTTTGAAGCCAATAATGAGGTCAAAAATACGTGGCCAAATCACATCCATGTAAAATCACTTAAATGTAAACATGAAAGTAAGTCAAGCAACTTAATTACTACTCTTGAAAAAAAAATCAATACAAGAATCACAAAAACTTCATTGATTAAGATTATAGAAATTATAGCTGAAACACAAGATTTGATTATATCTCTTGGAAAGATTTTCAAGGGCATTTTGATATTTAACTGGTACATCCCAAGATAATCAATGTCTTTGTTAGCTATCTCAAAAAACTTACTATATATAGTATTTCTATATATAGACTTTCTATTTATATATTATATTTAAATGTAGATTTGTATAATTTAGTGAATTTCATTCTAATAAAATAGTAATAGATTCATCGTAATAAATTACACTTGATGGGTCTCCTACCATGGGTTTTAGATCACATTTAGGGGATCATCAGAATTTTAAAATGTTTAATAATCCATTCAAAGACTATACAATGAAAATTATAGAAGTTCAAATATGGAAATAGAAGTAAAATTACCATCATGGAACTTTAGAACCGATGGTAATGATTTAAAAATAATAGGTTCTTGCATAATAAGTGGAGTTTCATCCACATTTTATGAAGATGTAACATTATTAATAATATATTTAGAAGAAATAAGTGGTAGTCGTATAATAGTAGATATACACATTTGAATAGATGGTGTCTTTCGAATATATATTTCCACTTAAAAATTTTATCATATTTTAAAACCTGAAATTCTTTTTGGTTGCTTCTAATTTTTTTAGTGCTATTATAACAAAATAAATTTATCCATTGCAATCATCAAGATAAAACCTAATCACCCACAACTGAGCTCCTTATCTAGTGAATATAGATATCCCTTGATCGAAACTAAGGAAGTTTCAATTTTGACCTAGAGATTGTGATAAAAGGTTATCTCTTTATACAAAGAATACAAGCCATCATAAACTAAATATTGCATGGTGATATAAATCTTGATAGGTTTGTACTCAAAATTACTTTAGATAAATTTATTTTGACATTGTCATGCATTTGGAGTAACTACTAAATTTAATTGTTGATTTACACTCTTTTGTTTCACACACACACACACACACACACACACACACACATATATATGTGACAAAATATATAATGTATATATAATTAATCATTTTAATATATAAAAATATTATGATATATATTATATGCCAATATTTATTTAATAACTTATAAAAATATTATGATATATATTATATGCCAATATTTATTTAATAACTTATATATAAGTTATTAAATAAATATTGGCATATAATATATATCATAATATTTTTATATATTAAACTGATTAATTATATATACATTATATATTTTTTCAAATATATTTTAATATTAATAAATATTATTATATCATATAATATATATGTTAATATAGGTTATAAATCAGTATTATATATTATATATTTTAGTATAATATATTTTATTATATCTATATATTGTTAATAGTACAAAAATAATATTATATTTTAGCAAAATTAAATGAATTTTTATGCTTTTAATGTATTGTATAATTCCACGTAACATGGAAATGGGTTGAGTTTCTATTTTATTTAAAATTCATGTGGAGGAGGGAGTCAAAAATGCACTCACATATATGGATTTAAAACTTTGTGATGCTTCACCATGTGTGCAACATATGAGGTAGATTATTTAGAAGACCAAATCTATCAAACATTAATGTTTGGTAGGCAATGGACATTACATTAAAGTTGCAATCATGTATCATGAAGTTTAAATCATGTATCACAAAGAATTAAATTTGGTGTTGCAGACAATACTTGGCATATGACAGTCGATAGTAAAGTAGACAGACAATCAAATTTCAAGTAATGTGAATGATTAATTTTTTAGCCCTTCAAAATTTGTTATAAAAAGTCTATGAATTGTTAAATTACATACAAATTATACAAATGAATCTTTTTTCTACTTTACAAAATGACGATTCAAAAATACATGGCAAAATCACATCCATGTAGAATCAACTAAATTTAAATAGGAAACTATAAGCCAAGAAAATTTACTATTTAGAAAAAAATTAAATACAATAATCACAAAAAAATCATTTATCAAGGTTATATAAATTATAGATGAAACACAAGATTTAATTATATCTCTTAGGATGCTTTTCAAGGGCATTTGGATAATTAACTAGTACATCTCAAGATGATTAATGTCATTTTCAACTACCTCAGAATACTTACTATATATAGTATTTATATATAATAATATACTTTTCATTTATAGATTGTATCTAAATATATAGTTATATAATTTATAGAATTTCATTCTAATAAAATAACAACAGACTCATTTGGGGAGCTTTTCAAGGGCATTTTAATGATTAACTGGTACATCCCAAGATGATCAATTCCATTTTCAGCTATGGACTCATTTAAAAAGCATTTATAAGGCATTATAATGACTAATTGGTCCATTCTATGATGACCAAGACCACTTCCATCTATTACAACAACACTTTCTATTTATATAGTATGTTTATAAATAGATTTTCATATATTATTATATAGCCTTTCCTTTATAGATGTCTTTAGATATAGATTTTTATTTGAGACAAAATATTATAAATCAAGGTAAAGGAATAAATGTGAGGCATTTTTACAATTCTCATTACAAATGATTAAAGAATTGGAGGAAAAAAAAATTCTCATTGAAAAGAACACCTAAAATGCATTTAAATTATGTGCTTGATTCACAATATGTCTTGCATGACCCTCTTTCATTAGAGGTATCATTTCATCCCTTGCCACCACACTTTGTGGCACTAAAATTTCCTACTTATTAGAAACAATTGGGTGACCCTGAACATGATCAAGAAATGAAACTCCTTGCATTAAATAAGCTAAAGTTTGGGGCCACTACTTTGGCCTCATCTAATATATGAAAATTTAAGATCAAACCATCTTAAAAATTTAATCGAAATGAACCAAAATATGATACTAATCAAATAGTGAACATGGTAGTACCATAAAGAGCTATATTACAAAATGTATCACGTAAAAAAATTATTAGATTCACAAAGGCTTAGATTCTTCTTATTACAAAGTTGGTTGAGTATTAACTCATATCTCTCCCTACACCTTTAAGCAACCCCTGAGCATATTTGGTCAACCCTCAACTTATATGAGTCCCAATAAATTACACTTGATGCATCACCTACCATGGGTTTTGGATCACATCCAAGGGATCATCAGAATTAGAAAATGTTCAATAATCTACTACAAGACATATAATGGAAATTATATAAGTTTAAATATGGAAATAGAAGTAAAATTATCATCATAGAAATTTCGAACTAATGTTAATGATTTAGAAAGAACAGTCTGTTACATAATAAGTGGATTTTCATTCACATTTTTTAAAGATGTAACATAAGCAAATTGTTTAATAGGTATTTAACTCCTTAATTTTTAGCCCCCTGGAATACCTTTGAGATAATTTAATTCACTAATTCAAATACCTATGAGGATGAGTCACCTTTTTTCAATTTATAAACTAATATTTGGAGATGAATTTGACCATAAAAAGATAATTAAAATAAGCAACACAAAATCATACCTAGTAACTCAAATACCTCTTTGGAAATGATTTTGTGTGCTTATCTAAATTATGGTTATGTGAGGGCATAAATAGTCTACACCATACCAATCTACAAACATTAACTTTTTATTCATGACAAAAAGGTGTGATATCTCAATGCAGAGTCAACGTTAAACATTTCAACTTTGAAGCCCAATAGTGGGGTTGAAAATACGTGGCTCAATCACATCCATGTAAAATTAATTAAATTTAAACAGTAATGTAAGCCAAGAAACTTTACTTCTTTTGAAAAAAAAAATCAATACAAGAATCACAAAAACTTCATTTATAAAGATTATACAAATATATGAAACAAAAGATCTAATTATATCTTTTGGAAAAAAATTCAAGGACATTTTGATAATTAAATGGTACATCCCAAGATGATCAATATCATTTTGAGCTACCTCAACACACTTTCTATATATAGTATTTTTATATATTATAACCTTTCCATTTATAAATTATATCTAAATTTAGATTTTTATAATTTTGGAATTTAATTTCAATAAAATAGAAATAGACTTGTTGCAACAAATTACACAAGATGGGTCTCCTACCATGGGTTTTGGATCATATCGAAAGGATCATCTGAATTAGAAAATGTTCAATAATCCACTACAAGATCATAGTACAATGAAAATAATATAAGTTTAAATATGGAAATAGAAGTAAAATTATCATCATGAAACTTTAGAACCAATGGTAATTATTTAGAAATAATAGGCTCTTGCATAATAAGTGGAGTTTCATCCACATTTTTTGAAGATGTAACATTATTAATAATATGTTTAGAAGAAACAAGTGGTGGTGGTATAATATTAGGAATACACATTGGAGTAGATGGTGTCTTTAAAACATATATGTCCACTTCAATTTTTTATCATATTTCTAAACACAAAATTTCTCTAGGTCACTTTTAATGTTTTTAGCACCATTGTAACAAAACAAATTTCTATATTGCAATCACCAAGACAAAACTTGATCACCCATAACTGAGCTCCTTATCTAATGAATACAAATGCCCCTTGATCAAAATCAAGGTATTTGAAGTTTTGATGTAGAGATAATGCTAAGAGGCTATCTTTTTACACAAAGAATGCAACTCATCCTCGACTAAAACATTGCATGGTGATTCAAATTTTAATAGGTTTGCACCCACGATTACTTTAGATAAACTTATTTTGGCATTGTCATGGGTTTGGATTAACTATTATATTTAATTATTGTTTTACACTCTTTCACTTCACATAACCCCTCTTACCAAGACTCAAACATACACATTATATTAGATATTATATAAATATTGTCATATAATATATATCATATTATTTTTATACATTAAACTGAATAATTATATATAAATTATATAATTTTTAAAATATTTTTTAATATTAATAAATATTATTATATCATATAATATATATGTTAATATAGGTTATAAATCAACATTATATATTATATATTTTAGTATAATATATTTTATTATTTCTATATATTGTTAATAGTACAAAAATAATATTATATTTTATCATAATTAAATGAATTTTAATGCTTTTAATGTATTGTATAATTCCACGTAACATGGAAATGGGTTGAGTTTCTATTTTATTTAAAATTCATGTACGGGAGAGGGTAAAAAATATGCTCACATGTATGGATTTAAAATTCTACAATGCTTCACCATATGCATAGCATATGAGATAGATTATTTCCAAGACTAAATATATCAAACATTAATGTTTAATCGAAATTAAATTAAAATTTTTAATCACATATCATGAAGTTAAAATCATGTATCAAGAAGCACTAAATTTGGTGTTGTAGACAACACTTGGCATGGGATAGTGGGAAGTAAAGTAGATGGGCAATCACATTTCAAGTAATGTGAATGATTCATTTTATAGCCCTTCAAACTTTGTTATAAAAAGTCTACAAACTATTAAATTACATACAACTTATACAAAAAAAAAAATGTTTTACTTTACAAAATGACAATCAAATTTTATTTAAAAATGAGGTATTTGAAGCTGCAATTTTAATTAGTAATACGCAATTTTTCTATAGAACTGATTAAAATTAATCTAAAATTTATTTAACACCAATGAATATATGTTCTTATTATTAAAGGTGAGCTTATTTCTCCATTCAAATCCTTTGGTTAATTTGGAAATAAAAGAATTTGAAAGTTTTCTAATTTATTAAGACTAGAATGATTACTTACTAACTTCAAATTTGAAGTCTGAATATGAGATGTATTTATTGACAAATCTTTATTTTAGATGAAGGTGTTTTAAACTAAGCTGGAGAATGGTTCATCAATTTCAATAGATAAGACTAGTTCTTTTTTGAATCATGTATAACACAACCTTGTTGGTAGTTTTTTGTAATGCATAGTAAGATGAATGTATTCATACACCTACAATCAGCTGCAATTTTTTTTCTTATAAATATTAGAAACTCTTTATTTCATATTATGAATTCATTGTTTCATTTTGGGATGAACATCCTATTTCAATATTATGTAAATCTATTTTATTTATTTGTTATTCACTCATTTTTTAGTAGAAATAATATATTATTTTATTTTTTTAAGCAGTTTAGTTTCATCTAAGATTTCCTCAAAGTGTAGATCTCTAATTATGGCTTATAAATATGAGTTGTTTCATTTGACTAAGACTTAAAATGGCAACAAATATTAGATGGTTGTGTAGTATTGATTAAAATTTGGAATAAAATTTGGAAAGTGAAGAAGATAAAAAATCATAAAACCTGTTAACCCTCCTAAAATTCCATAAAAACCCCCATGTAATCACAAGGATTTGGTCACACATGTAATAAAAAATAGATATTGAGGAATTAATTAGGCCAATGAGGGATCCTCCTTCAGCGAAGCCCTGCCATACTTCTTTAGAAAATACATTACAGTCATTACACATGGATCCCATGCTAGAGGATACTACCTCTATAATTTTAGGCAGAGCGGTCCCATGCATCATCAAAAGTAAAAACATTGTGTACAAATTATTTGCACCTTAAAATAAGGAGCATATATTGTTTATGAAGAATATTTTAAGGGGTGGGAAGCAATAAGGGTATAAATATTTGCATGGTTTCTCTTATTTTTTTGGTTTCTAACTGTAGTTTTGTATCTAATCATATTTATTTTCAAACAACTTTTTAAAAGTAAAATACTCCTAATTTTTATTAGCAGCGTATATTACACAAATTTTTAAAGAACATAAGAATACAAATTAGGAAAAATAATCTTACAATTTCTCAAAAACACCCCCCTAAAAAATAATCAGTAATCCCCTATCACGGAACCCCTACCTAGATGAATTTGATTAAATAGTAACATATCAAATTGACAAATGTAAATCTTATAGAGAGAGATGCAATTCCTACTATGATAATGCCAAATTATTAGCAGTTAGTTTTAGAGATTAAAAATTAAAAAAACATA
>JARHVA010002157.1:80000-445000 GCA_037957365.1 Torreya grandis
AGTGGGAATACATATTCATCCCCCTTGATGTTTACTTCAATTGATACTTTGAACCAAGGTGGGGCTTTTTCACAATCCTCATTACAAATGATTAAAGCATTAGAAGAAAAACATTAATGAATAAGAACACCAAAATGGAATCCAAATATGGCCCACTTGATTCACAATATGTCTTGCATAACCCCCTTACATTAGAGGTATCATTTCAACCCTTGCCACCACACTTTATGGCACTAAAATTTCCTACTTATGAGAAACATGAAGGTTGACCCTGAGCATGACTGAGAAATGAAACTCCTTGCATTAAACAAGATATTAAAGTATTGGGCCACTACATTGGCCTCATCTAATACAAAATTTAATATCAAGCCATCTTACAAAGTTAATCTGAATGAACCAAAATGTGATACCAATAAAACAATGAACATGGTGGTGCCACATCAAGCTATATTATAGAATGCACCACACAAAAAAATTACTAGATTCAAAAAATCTATGGTGCTTCTTACTAATAATTTGGTTGAGTGTCAACTCATATCTCTCCGTACACTGAGATATATAGGTTGATATGAGTAAAAATTTTCCACAAGGATATTAATATGATGAGAATGCATATTGTGATTTCCACCAGGGCCATATGCATTCTACTAACAGATGCTTTTCCTTGTGATATAAGTTTCAAGACTTATATGAGTCCAAACAAATTACACTTTATGGGTCTCCTAACATGGGTTTTGGATCACATCTAGGGGATCATAAGAATTAGAATTTTTTCAATAATCCAATGCAAGACCATATTACAATGAAAATTATAGAAGTTAAAATATGGAAATAGAAGTAAAATTATCATCATGGAACTTTGAAATTGATAATAATGATTTAGAAATAAGCTCTTACATAATATTAAGTGGAGTTTCATCAATTTTTTTTTTAAGATATAACATTAATAGTATCTTTAGGAGAAACAAAACTATGGTGGTATACTTGAGAATTCATCATCACTAGGCATAGTAGGAATACATGGAATAGATGATGTCTTTGGAACATATATGTTCACTTAAATTTTTTATCCAAATTTATAAAACCAAAATTCCTCTTATTCACTTTTAATTTTCTTAGTGCCATTGTAATAAAAGAAATTTATCCATTGTGATCACCAAGACAAAATGTAATCATCCACAGTTGAGCTTTTTATCTAGAGAATATAGATGTACCCTGATCAAAAACCAAGGGAGGTGCAATTTTGACATAAATATTACATGCTAAGAGGCTCTTTCTTTACATGAATAATTCAAGCCATCATAGACTAAATCAATGCATAGTGATTCAGATCCCAATTGATCTGCACCCATAATTATCTTTAAATATGAACTTATTTTGACATTATCAAGGGTTTGAAATTACTAAATTTAACTATCAATTATAATTTTACATTCTTTCATTTTACATGACCCCTCTTACTAATACATATATACATACATTATATGTTGTGATATGTGTGTGTGAATATGTGTATATATAGACACACACACACATAGATATACACATACATACATATAAATACATACATACATGTATGTATGTATATATGTATATGTTATATACATGTATGTATGTATGTATGTATGTATGTATATATGTATGTGTGTGTGTGTGTGTGTGTGTGTGTATTTGTATATTATAATGTGTAATATTATATATAAATTATATATTTATATAATATAAATTTAAGTATATTATATTAAAATATATAATATATAATTATAATTTATTTTATAAACTATATTTACATATATACTATATAATAATAATATTAAAATATATTATATAATATATAATATTTTAATATTATATTATATTATATAATATATATTTTAAATAAATATTATACGTTTTAATATAATATATATGAATATCATTTTAATATTATTAAAATATATTATATATTATATTACATTACATTATATAATAAATATTTTTAGTATATATTTTAAATAAATATTGTATATTTTAATATAATAAACATAAGTATCATTTTAATATATTAAATATATCACTTACCTTTAATTTGACTTGATTACTCCCAAGGTGCATTTACGTTCAGAAATAGATGGGAGTCCCCAATGAATTTCAAATTCAAATTTACTTTGAAAAATAGGGTTTGTATAATTTTAACACATTTTTAAGAGGAACAAAAACCACCGAACATGTTTAACCAAATATATAGATGCACCCTGATCAAAACCAAGGGAGGTGCAATTTTGACATAGATATTACATGCTAAGAGGCTCTTTCTTTACATGAAGAATGCAAGCCATCATAGACTAAATCAATACATGGTGATTCAAATCCCAATTGATCTGTACCCATAATTATCTTTAAATATGAACTTATTTTGACATTACCAAGGGTTTGAAATTACTAAATTTGACTATCAATTATAATTTTACACTCTTTTATTTTACATAACCCCTCTTACTAATACATATATACATACATTATATGTCATGATATGTGTGTTTGCATGTGTGTGTGAATATGTATATATATAGACACACACACACAGAGACATATACATATATGTATGTATGTATGTATGTATATGTATATATACATGTATGTGTATGTGTATGTATATGTTATATACATGTATGTATGCATGTATATACATACATACATACATGTATGCATATGTGTGTGTATACACATGTGTGTATATATATACATGTGTGTGTGTATATATCATAATATTTTTATATATTAAAATGTCTAATATTATATATTTATATAATATAAATTTAAGTATATTATATTAAAATATATAATATATAATTATAATTTATTTTATAAACTATATTTACATATATATTAAATAGTAATAATATTATTAAAATATATTATATAATATATAATATTTTAATATTATATTACATTATATAATATATATTTTAAATAAATATTATATATTTTAATATAATATATATGAATATCATTTTAATATTATTAAAATATATTATATATTATATAATATTATAATATTATATTACATTATATAATAAATATTTTTAGTATACATTTTAAATAAATATTGTATATTTTAATATAATATACATAAATATCATTTTAATAGATTAGATATATCACTTACCTTGAATTTGACTTGATTACTCCCAAGGTGCATTTGCATTCATAAATAGACGAGAGTCCCCAACGAATTTCAAATTCAAATTTACTTTGCAAAAGAGGGTTTGTATAATTTTAACACATTTTTAAGAGGAACAAAAACCACCGAACATGTCTGACCAGATATATTTGTATTCCTACATATTCCTAGATTTTTTTTAACATACACTATAGAGCACTGACAGATCAGAATAAAGCAGGTTGTAGAGTGTCTGAAGTGTTGATTTCAACCTTGGGGTAACTGTATCCTTCTTCAACTATAGGTGGTTGTGTATGTCTATTGTATGGATTATGATTGTTCTTGGCCTTAAGGAAGTCATCACTTCTAGATATGATCATTTTCCTCCCATCTTTAACAACCTAATGAAATATATTGAGCCTAGACCTTCAAAAGACATCTTCTAGCATATCCTTCCCTTTTGAACTTTCATAAAAAAGTGTTGACTCTTGGTGTATTTCTATAGGTTGACTTCTTGGATATAGTTTGTTATTTCAAGGTAGACATAACCTATTTGAGTGACCATGATGCCCTTCACTTGTTATTGACTCCTCTTTGTGATGAATGGTGAGATGGAGATGAGTGGAAGGGGTGATGATGAGGTGGGAAGATGAAAACCATGAATGAAGGGTGAAAGGAGCATGATCACATTGAGAAATGGTAGTGTATGATAGTGATCATGGAGAAGAAACAAGATGGAAAGAAAAGAGCATGAAAGGCCAATCTCAGAGTCACCTTAAAGCATCCTATGAAATCATGATCCTATCCCCTTCCTAATATATCAATTTTGGGGTCATTAGAGGAGGATAAGAAGCTAAATTTGAAACCTAAAAATATGCTAAGTACCTTAATAAATGCTAAACAACCTTAAAATTTGCTAAATAGGTATTTTAAAATGCTTGAGAACACAATGATGGGTTTTTGTTATGAATCATTGGATAATATCTTGAAAAAATTGCAAGAGGGACATATGAATATTATGGAGACCCCTGCCAAGAAGAAAATAAGAAATTTTAAAACCCTTTCTCTCTCCTAGACCATATAATTCTTCCTCTTTTGTTAGTAGACTATATAATTGCACTCTTTTTCCTTATTGAGAACTATTTGGTCTTCACATGTGTAAAAGAGGTGATGGCTGCCATGGAAGGGTGAGTCATGTCCTTAATAAGCCTTATAAACTTGAATTTTCTTGATATGATGCTCTAATGAGGAGAAAATGTAGAAAACTGACTACCTTCTTAGATGCAAGACTACTGATATATGCCTTAACTTCAAAGTGATGATTCATGAGGGAGAGAGGAAAAATTTGAAAACTACTTTCTCTAGATAGAATCTCTTTGAGTTTACTTTCTCTGGCAAAAATTGTAGACCTAGATTTTCTCTTTCACAGTCGTACCACCTATAAACCTGAAGAGTTATTCCTATGTGTAAACTAGCAAGGTGAATGGAAGATACCTATTTTGGGCATATTTTTCTTCCTTTTACCATGAATTTATTATATAACCCCTTTTATCCCCTTATGATCTCTCTCGTGAGCTCCACCATACACAATGATCGTACAACTCCATATTTGCTTGAAATATGCACAAAATATGACCTTTCTTTACTTTTTATTCACAACTTAAGCTTTCACCACCAAAATTAGTGCATGAGAATGGATCCATAAGTCAAACATTATGTTAGGACAAATATTAAGTCATTTTACACCTTTATATGGACAAAATTGGCACGTGGGAGCCTAAAAAAGACCCTTTTCACACTTGAACTTGCATAAAGTGCCTTTTCCAAATATGAAACTTTATGAATAATATAAATTCATATATACATATGTGTTAAAGGGTATTTTTAATAATATAATAACATTTTCTTACTATATTTTACATTTAAAGATCAAAATTTGTCCTTTTAGGCAAAATAAACATAGTTTTTCAAAGGATAATTGCCACCGAATGTCATATAAGCATATCATAGCCTTATAAAAGGATTAAAATAGATTTTTGATGCATTTTTATCACATTTTTGAGTTTATATCAAATTTCCTACCTTCCATATACCAAATTATTATGTAAAACTTCATGATAAGTCATCAACCATCCTCTTTCACCATCTTCTTTAGTCACATCATAGAACCACTTAAAACTCTATCAAAACCTTAGAATGATACTTGATAACACAAAAATGAAACTAAACAACTTAATCTTCAATTGATAGATAAGACACTATGATGACCATGAAAAGTTTTTGATTATAGGGGTTAGAATTTGGCCTTGACAAGCCAAATTACCAATAATTTCTTCTAACAATAATGTAAATGAAACTAATAGCTATGAAATCCTAGTGCTTACACCTAGAATATCATAAGTTCATTAATAATTATAAGGTGAATATAATTCACATATCTGAAAAGGATGATTTAAAATATTACCTTCAGTAAATTGCCTTAAACATATTCAGTAGTAGAGCAGGATGAATACCGAGCATACATAACAGACTTTATTAGCCTAGCTAAAAGCATAAATTGATAAGATGCATTCAAAATAATAATACCAAATTTTAACCATTAAATAAATGAGATCATATATTATTAACAAATTTTGAGAAACAAAAATGCATGAAAATAATGGAAATAGTGAGTTAATTGGTGGAATTTACTTTTTCTTTACAATAATTCACAAAATTCTATCTCTAGTTTACAATGATGGGGAGAACCCCTATTTATTATCCATTTGAATGACTTAGTTAAAAAAGGAAATAGGTAACATGACACCTATCATTAGATAGGTTTTCTTATGTCCTAAAGTTAAAGAATATTCCCTGTTCAAAATATGGGAATATTTTATAATGCAATTTGAGGGACCATAGCACATGTTTCCTATTTATAAGGAACCTAATAGGTGGATATTTTGTTCTTGAGGAGCTGGTTTGGGATTCTATTGGTATTTTTGATGATGAATCTTCTACTATAGATGAAGATGGAGTGTTAGTGTTGGTTGAGGAAGAAGACATTCTAGGAGGGGGTGACAAGGTGGTGGCTCCTGAGGTGGAAGTTTTTTTGGGCCTCAACCTATCCTTTCCATATTTGAGAGCATTTCTTGTACTTACTATCAATTAGTCTCATATATATGATAGGCTCCGTTATTATATTGGCTACGATCTCATCCATTACATAATGCCTGCTTAGGAGAGGTCCCATAGATTCATTGATGGCCTCAACCTTATCTATTCTTTAGTTGGAAGAGGATGCTAAATCTACCATCTCTTGTCCAAAGGTCATCCCTCTGGCCATGGATTGTTTTCAGAAGTTCACCATGAATTTTTAGTAACATGATAACTTTGTCACCTTTTTGTGTAATGGATCTCTCCTAAGACCTCATATCTTCAATCCAATGGTTCAATTTATTTCTCTTATCAATTACATAAGACTAATCAATGCTCAAGTGCTCTACAAGAATTAGATTTAGGTCTTCAAATTTCTTCATTTTGATCAACTACATTAGGTTGATTATCTTGTTGTCATTTCCTCCATATGAATATTTTGTCTTAAGGACTTTATTATATATTTCATCTTTCTTTACCTTGTACTATGCCAAGGTATTTAACATATCAAACATTTCTTCCACGGCCCACTCCACTCTTGTTATGGTCTACTCTGGTAAGGTGGCTTTGTGTTATTGATCTAATTCATCCATTATTTGATGAAATATCTTAACCAATATGGTAGACACATCCATAGTTTATTAGAGAGATGAGTGGGGGTATTCCTTGTATTGTTGTTGTTGGCCCTGCCTAGCCTTCTTTGTCTTTGTCATCTCAAATAAGGTTTATTATGATTCAATAGGATTATTTGGCTAGGGTGGGTGACCTTAATATTGGTCACCCTCTTTATTGCCATAGAATTCTTATCAAATTTTAATATAACCTAGGGAGTTTCCATTATGACCTAGTTTGGGTTCTCCCTAATGACTAGCTACATCTTCTTAATCCATGATTTATCTAAAGATCCACTTGGGGCTCTGATGAGGTAGGCAATGGTTGAGATAGAGTCAACCCTTGGAAGGTAAACATCTAGTAGGTATCAGTGGTTGATGCCAATGTAAATGCATAGCTAGGGGATGAAGAAGCACTAGTGTTAGTTGAAGAACTAACAGAGAATAGGAGAACTTGTGGAAGGATGATAGTAGGTCTCTTCTTAGGCAATTGTGGGTTAGGTCTAGGCATAGGCCTAATCATGACTGGGGGTAAATTGGCCATCACTAAGACCTTAGAAGTGGATGATATGGTGAAAAGTGTGATAGTGGGTAATAACATGGTTACATGCATGATTATAGGTTTGGTAAGGGGATTGTAAGGTTAGAGGTGGATATGACCCATAATTAAGGGGTTTAAATACACTCAGGGGTTATTTATTGAAGAAAGAAGGGGTAAGGCAATATGTTTGTGACTTGCAATACTCAGTCCTTCTCTAGTAGGAGGAAGGGGAGGTGATGTTGATGTTGAAGTTGTTGGAATGGGAGCTACTATTGTTCCTATTAAAGGTATGACCTACATTGTAGTAGTAATTTTCACCTAGGACATGCTACCAGATGGGACCCTTGAGGTGGAAGCCTACCCAACTTATTTCCCATCACCAATCCTTATTTTCTCCAAAGTATGAGATAATTCTTAGATTATTATGATTGAATTATGGGTTAACTAGCCCTTATTATTCAATAATAAAAGTATGGATAGGATATGTTGATGTTATTACTTGAGTATACTGGTACTTAGCTACATGAACCAACCCATTACCATCTAATCTTCCTTTCATTTACTTGATCCTAATAGCCTTCAACCTCTACTAAATTCTTCATTATTAGTTATATTAAGGTATAATTAGTCTCTATCCTCAAGCTCATGATGATATGTGATACTGAGAATTACCCTATGTTTGATGCAATGATTGAATTTTAAGTGTGAAGGGTCCCATTCCCTATTGGTATCTTTCTCCGGATTGAAAATGGACTTATGTTTGGTAGCATCTATAACTAAGTACAAAGTTTTAATTTTGAATCAGTCAATGTTGACCAATTGGGGGTAGATCAGCCCCCTTTTCTTACTTTTGCATAGTCTATCTATTAATGTGTGTAGTTGTAAGGAAATCTCCTACTTAGCTAGTTTGTCTAGAACTATGGTGGGCAATCTGAATGGGGTTGTCCTGATTCCCTCAACTATGATTACAATATAGTATAGCTAGTACCAGTAGGATCCCAACTTGCTAAGGGTTACCTTGATCTCTACTGACAACTTAGGCGTAGTTATTTTATGGATGGCTCTATATACAATCAAGTAGAATTTCTCATTAATATCCCACATCTCTTACCTATATTTGTAAATTTTAACCTTTGTGAAGACATAGGGGATGTTCCATCTCATGTTTGGGTCCCAATTGGTAAATTGGGGGAACTTGAGAGTGGCATAAATGGCATCGACCAAGTAGGACATCATATGGAAATGATTTCCTTGGTTGGTCTTGATCTTGATTTTGGCAACTAAATTGTAGGAGATGATCTCCCCAAGGAGAAGGGTCATGGAGTTCTCCATAATAAAAGATAATAGTGGAACCTAATTATTGTCTATGTGGCCAATGTCTTCTACCCCATGTAACCTATTCATCATGGCCATCCCCATTTCACCCCTTTTTTGAATTGGGTCATGGGAATCTGATTTATTTTAAATAAGTAGATGAACGTCCCTAGGTTCTCCACCCAACTTCTCAAGACTTCTTTGATATTGTGTGAATCAAGCCATTGGGTCATGATGTCTTGATTGTAAAAACTTTTAGGCTTGGTCAAGTCATAATAATCTTGAAGGGCCAATCTAGATATATAAGTGATATCATTACCAAAGTTAAAAGGTTTGATCATGTGATCCACACACCTAGACTGAACAAATATTTGGTGGACTAAGTCCACATAAGGGATCACCTATGGATTGGATGCAATTTTGTGTACTCCTTCATATTTAAGTGCCAAGATGTTAGACCTTTCTTCTATGTCATTGGAAGCTTCCTTATCATCATTATCATAGTCTACCATCCTCTTCACATGGTAGAATAAGTCATTGTAGTGTTTGTCATATGTGTCTAATGCAAATACATTGAAGACGGTGTCTCAGAAGACTATGTTTATTCCACGGGAATATAGGAATGGGACTTGTTCCATCTTGGCAATTCCAAATGCTCCTATTTCAGCCATGAATTTTGTTTTTTATTAATGAGACTGAGGATTGCCTATATGTCAAATGAATGCATAGAAATTTCTTATCAAATGATACAAAGTGCTTCAAAGTTTTCAACATATAGTAATGGTGAATGCTAAGATTTGGAGTTTTAAACCCTAGATGTTTCTCATAATTTTGAATTACAAGATAAGGGCCATAAATGGTAAGTATATTTCATTTTCTTTGACATAAATCTCAGGTGGATCTTTTTTTTTGTTTTGATAGCTTTGAAAATTCACTTTTGGGAATTGGTCAATCATCACTCTTGATTTATCCACATGTCTTCTCATCATGGGCTTGAATTTTTCTTGAGATGACTTGGCTTTATAACTAGTAAAATGAATCTCTATCATCATTTAATTTGTACCAACAACTATCACTCATATACAACAATGTGTCCTTTAGGTGTCATACTTGGCATGTGCCTAACACTTATTCTCTCTTCATGCATTTCAGTCTTTTACTTTATATACCAAGATATTTGGGTGGGTGGTGTGATATTTTATCACATGACATATTTGGATTGGCTTGCACCTCCTTTTAATGTTCTGATGTGGTCTTGGGACCCATGCTATCTTTCCAAGTAGTAGGATTTCATTGGATCATATTATCATGTGGTTGTATTACATGAAACTCTTGGTGGAATCATCAATTGTTACACCTTGACATGTGTTACCCTTCCATTGGATTACTCATCTTCAATTTTTGCATGAATCAACCTCTTTCATTCTTAGACTAATGTGGCCTTGGAAATTTTGTTGGTTTTCTAAGTGGGAAGTTATTATTTTCTCACATTATCATGTGGCTTTCTTATATGATATTTTTAATAAACCCAAATGTTGTACCACTTTGCCAAGTGTCCCATTTTAATTTGATCACACAATAATTAGGTTTCATGGACTTATTTGATCATATTATTTCCATAATATATGGTTCCATGTGTCTTCATCCCATTTCTCAAAAATTTCATGTGGATTCTATGTCACATCTAGCTACCTAAGATTAAATGACTTACTGCTAAGTTTCATCTTATCATGTGATCTCTGTATTATGAAATTGAAATATTTCATATTGACTCTAAGGTGAAACTAAGTGCTAAGTGGCATGATGTAATAGGATTTTATTGTCACAATATTTAGAAAATAATAGAAGCCTCAAAATTCCATGACTGGATTCCATGTGAAGTGTTTTAATTAAATCATAGGGCTAAAAACTTTGCAACTTCTTCATAAGTAGGAATGACATGACTAGGTAAAAAGTGGAAAAATATCATTAGATTGTGTTGTTTCTCTATTTTTAAAAGGTGTAAATATATGAAACAAAGTCTAAAACTTATGTGATCGAGTTACCAATACATGCGACACTACCATGTGTCATTTAAAACTGAGATGACATCAAGGTTATTACCATATAAAAAGGTACCACGATTATATAAAATCCCTTGAAATGACATTTGCAGTCAACATAGAAAGTATGCCAAGGACCCAATTTGAGTTATCTCCTAGGAGATATATTGAAATAAAATCCCAACCATGTGAATGTTTAAAGTATCTCCTAAGAGATACCTCGAAAGAAAATTCCAATTGTGTGCATGTTTAATGTATCTCTAAGGAGATACCTTAGAATAAAAACTCCAACTATGTGTATATTCAAGGTATCTCTTAGAAATCACCTTTAAATAAAATTCTAATTGTGTACATGTTTGAGGTATCTATGAGGAGACCCTTTGAAATTACTACAAGGCCCTTCAACAAAATTCCCTAGGAGATACTTTGAAATAAATTTTCAATCATATGCATGTTCAAGGTATCTACTAGGATAACCCTTGAAGGTACTACAAGACCCTTCAAGATATCTCTTAGAATATATCTTGAAGGGAATTGTATTACCTTCAAGTCTACCTTGAAGGTATATCTCAGGAGATACCTTTCAAGCATGCATAAAGGTATCCTTGAAAGTATTACAAGGCCCTCCAAGGTATCTCTATCTACTAAGAGAACCCTTGAAGGTACTAAACAAGCCTTCAAGGTATCTCCTATAATATACCTTGAAGGGAATTATATTACCTTCAAAGCTACCTTGAAGGTATCTCTTAAAGTTGAGCTGGCATCAGGGTTCTTGCCAAATAAAAAGGTGCCATGGTTATATCAAATCCATTACAAGGACATTTGAAATCAGCATGGAAGGTATTCCAAGTCCCTTTAAGGTATTTCCTAGGATATATCTTGAAAGAAAATTCCAATCATGTGCATGTTCAAGGTATCTCCTAGGGGATACCTTGAAAGAAAATTTTAATCATGTGCATGTTCAATGTATCTCCTAAGAGATACCTCAAAATAAAATTTTTAATTATGTGTAGTTTCAAAGTATTTCTTAGGAACTACCTTGAAATAAAATTTTAATTGTGTGCATGTTAAAGGTATCTATGAGGAGACACTTTAAAAGTAATACAAGGCCCTTCAAGGTAATCCCCTAGGAGATACATTAAAATAAAATTCCAATTGTGTGCATGTTCAAATCATCTGCTAGGAGAACCCTTGAAGGTACTACAATACCCTTCAAGGTATCTCCTAGAAGATAACTTGAATGGAATTATAGTATCTTCAAGGATACCTTGAAGGTATCTTTTCAAAGACACCTTTCAAACATGTATAAAGGTATCCTTGAAGGTATTATAAGGCTCTCCAAGGTATCTCTATCTACTAGGAGAAACCTTGAGGGTACTACAAGATCCTTCAAGGTATCTCTTAGAAGATACCTTTAAGGGAATTATAGTACCTTTGAGGATACCTTAAAGGTATCTCTTAAAGTTGATTTGACATCAGGATTCTTTCCAATTAAAAAGGTGCCATGATTATATCAAATCTCTTATAAGGACCTTTGCAATCAACATGGAAGCTATTCCAAGGCCTTTTTAGGTATATCTTATGAGATACCTTGAAATAACATTATAATTGTGTGCATGTTCAAGGTATTTTATAGGAGATACCTCAAAATAAAGTTCTTAATCATGTGCATGTTCAATGTATCTCCTAAGAGATACCTCAAAATAAAAATTTCAAGACACGAGTTATAGGTATGCGGTCTTAACAACTAGATGATGTAGTAGTGGGTAGGGAATAAAGGTTTTTAATAAGGAATATGAATATAGGGATGGTCTCTAAAAAAAGAAATTAAAATCTAGATGAGTTGGTGGTTGGATAGTTACTTATCTAGAGTGGGTAGGTCTCAAAATAAACTCAAAAAGGAGGGATGTGTAGAGAAGAAAAGAGAGACTATGTCTTTAGTAATGACCTCTTCAGATGATTTTTAAGTGGATAAATTATTTCAAAATTGATTTTTATTACTATGGTTTGTTTCACACACACAATTAGACATGGCCAAGCAGTTTAGGATAATCTTGACATAGGAAACTCATAGGCCTCAGTCAAAGGTTTCTCCTTTTAGAGTGGCTATTGCACACTCTTACTCAAGAGATTATGGCTCGAACTAGTGAGGTATTTGAGATATTTTTTTTACATACATATAAAACTACATCAAATGAAAACACCTCTATATACTTAGAAACATGAATCAATCAACTTACTTGCCAATAACCAATTTAATTTTATAATCATTCAATAGCTATTGCACATCTAAGACTAACATATCAATCATAACAAGAAATAACTCCTTCACAACTTTTTCACACTAAGAATTATTGAATAATACAACCAAATGAAGATAACCTTAATTACACAAAGATTGGAAAAAATATATATAAACACATAAGTTGCCAATCAAAATTGTTTCTACTCCTATATATTGGAATCTTCTAACCCTTTACAATTGTGGGTTACATGTTTTGAAATAGACTTGGGGAAGGAATCACCTCATCCTCCAAGTACATGTAAAATACATTACATGGCATAGTTATAACTTCAATTCTAAATATGGTATCAAAAACTGTATAAAGTTATCTTACACTTGGCAATAGTTTAAAGTCAACCTTTACAAAGTCATGCAATATGTGCATGTTTACAAAATGAATAGGTAAATTTTTAAAATAATTTTGAATTATAAGAAAACTATAAATACAAAATTTACCCTATTATTTAGAATATACATACACCAAATTGGCCTTTAAGGCTGACTCAACGTCTGCATGGATGCATTGACTTTGGTGGGAGTTGTAATTGTAGACATCGATGTTGAACTAGATGTAGGAACTTCAATTTGTTTCTTCTTTTCTTATAACTCAAGAAAATATTTATGAGCCATGTCATGTTATTGTTGTATAATATCCAAGTTTAGAATTGAGGGTCTATTTACCCTACCAACCTACCCTAACATCTTTGCATGTTTTTCCTTTATCATCTGAAAGTTGATTTTGAAATTTTCAACTTCAGTTATGTTTTTCCTTCCAAAGCTTAGTTTTACTTCAATATCTTCCAATGGTATCCCTTATAAACTCTAATTTAAATTGTCTAAAGCTTATTGAATAATTTACTCAAATTTTATTCTACTTTTTAGCTTTCCTATAGCATCCTTTGACTTTGACAATTTTAAGTTATTTAAAATCTAAAAGATGAGTGCTTTGTATTCTTGGTATTTGAGGATCAATGCCCCAGCTATTATTACCCACTCTCTTACTTCCTCTATTCTACTAACCACCAAATTTACATAAATAGATGCCTCTATTGGTGTCATTATGTCTAAATGGTTTGTATACCTTATTGGTTGTGTACAAGATCAATAATATCAGCTTATTCTCATATGCCTTCAAAGAATTAAATAATTTATGAGTTTGGGTGATATGAGGAAATAATTTAGCCCTCATTAATTCTAATTCCTATAAATAATTATAGTATTTTGAGGTATACTCTTGTACCTAATATAATTTGAACCATCTATGGTTGTTATTTGATTAGTTCTAGTTCTTCTTTCAGCTCCTACCTTGCATGTTTCATGCCCTTATGTAATGTCACCATGGAATCTTTATGTGCTTCAGCTAGGGACTGAAAGTCTTCATTATAAGGGGATTACCCCAATTATCTATTTCAAATTTTAGACAAGTAATAGACCTCCTATATTTCTTATATAACCATCTCCCTATCGGCTTCATCCTCTAACTTGCTCTTTTTTGACCCTTTGAATGCTCCCATAAGACTTGTCAAATAGGGTTGTTATTGATGGGAGATCTTTGATTTTATAACTAGGCACTTGAGTAGAGGATTCACCAGCTGATAGGGTCCTATCTCTTATGTGTTTTTAACCACAACCTCCTCCTCAAGATCTTCAGTTGACTATTGGTTTTTGGATGCCTTGAGTATTGTGTCAGGAAGGGAGGACCAAATGATCTTAGACCAATTCAAACCTCTATATTGGGGGAGTGAATGGACCATGATGATGGTGTTCTTTTGGGATGAAGTTGTGGATGGCATGGGTATAGTGATTTATGTATATGAAACATGGAATTGGGGAGTGGCCATGGTTGTTTAAATTTTATTTGCTTCCCTTTTCTTTTTTATAGTACTGACTCTGGTAGTCCTAGAGGGATTACTAGTAGTGGCCATGATGGATATGGGTGGTAATGTGGGGGAAGATAGACTAATGGTAGTGTCAGAATCCTTTTCTACCTTTTGAGAGAGTGTAATAATGCGTAAGAGAGATGATGAAGTCAATGAAACATTAGGGGTGGAAGTGAAAAATTCCACCTTGGGAGTCTTCAACATATCACTTAGTGGGATTGAACTAAAAATAGGAATAGATGTAGAAACTAGGGAAGTATGGTCTAAAATCTGAGCCTTCTTACCTATTGAATCATCCATGGTTAATTCCTTCCCTTTTTCAACTATAAGGCTCAATGCCTTAGCTCTATCCAATTCTTCTTCTTCTTCAAGTCCTTGTTCTTCTTCCTCTTATTATTGAGTAATTAAAGGTAGGATTTGTGATTGATCAAATATTGAACTACCTATGAGGTAATTCATTGGTTTCCTTCTATATAAAATAGTGGTCTTGGCTTCCAAGGAGGATCCTTATTGAGTTCAAGTAGTAGATTCCTCTATCTCTACCCCTAACACTATAGAATCATGCATTTATGATGTAGCTATAGGTGTTTGTAATGTAGCTACAACTAGGTGTTCTATGTCTTCTTCATTAGGTGAATCTAGGTTAATTAGATCCCCTCAACCTTCCTTAGGATCAATCTTAGTTAATCCAGACTCCTTGATAGCTCTCAACATAAAAGTAAGTTATTTTGAAGGCTCTCCTTGTATCTTTGTCTACATTCAGGGCTAGCTATTCTAGAAATCAAAAGTTGCCCATCCTTTAGAAGGTGGTAGCCTTGTATTCATTTATCTTATAAAAATTGATGGATCTTGATGAATTATCCTTAAGTGATCCTCCTTCAATCCCATAAGTTGGGTCCTTTCCAAAACCTAAGAATCATCCTTTGCATTCAAAAATAGAAAGCCATGGTCATAAGGGACATGTTGGTATGGGATACGAAATCCCTAAATGTGTCTTTGTATGTGACCATGGGGGTCCCAGTCCCTGTGTGGCATGGTAGGCAAATGATAGCTTTTTATTTTGTTTCCTACTTCTCTAAAATGTTTCTTCTTCATGTAGCACATTCTATTAATTGTCAAATGTGACCCATAATGTGTGTTTTTCTTGTTTTTAATCAAATCTTCTTTAACACTCCATCATAGTTGATAAGCAATTTTTTGATCTTATAACTTGTTTGGTACATATTTGGGGAGGCACAGGGAATGAACCATATGACTAGCAATCATAATTACCATATAATCAAGGTATAACCAATAGTCACCCCTTCTAACTAGATTTTTGGCTATGCTTACTCTAATTTTAGGGAATGGATACCCATGGATATCCTTCCATAGTTGAGCATAGACATCCTAAACAATTCAAACCATATGCTTTGTATAAGCATAAATGTGCATGTACTGGTAATAATCATGAATGTGATTCTTAACATAATCTATGGATGGGCTGCAAATATTTCCAAAGACCTTATACATCATGCCCATTATGGTATCCAAAACATAAGACATCATATATAAGTGGATAGATAGAGTGGCCATTTACTTATGCGTAGGATTTTCTCTCTCAATTTGAAGTTGATTATTTCTCCCAAGGAAAAAGTTGCATCACTAGTCATCATCAAATGAAGTAAAGGCACCCAATTCATACTAATAAAATGGATGTTGGGCATGCCATGCACCTTGTTAAGTAGTGCCATCCTAATTTGCACCACCATTATAAATTTATTAATGGTGGTGGGATTCTTTCCTTTATATGTCATGGTTTCCTCAAGGAGAAGCCATGAGCTCAACATCTTATCCATTGAATTTTGTTGGTTCCATGAAACCAATCTATGCTTATCAAAAAATACATATAGAACTGGTAGTCATAAATACCTTTGAAATTTATCTTTGGATATTCATTCCATGACTTTCTAGTTGTCTATGTGATGTATAAATACATCTTATATAATATTCCCTAGAAAAAATAAATATCGTAAAAGGTTGATACAAGGCATCACCTCAGGCTTGGCCACAATCGAGTACAGTGCTTATCTCTTTAGGGAGAGCAATTCTGTAATGAATTATTATTTTGTGGTAGATATATTTCTATATAGAAAAAACACATCGATATAGTCTACAATATCCCATAATTTTGAGTAATTCCCATACCTATTATTGAAGATGGTTTAATCATATACCGTGTCTATGAACTCGGTCGAATCCCTGATAGAGAATTTCAATGGTAGAAGGGGTCCTCTAAAACTCTTAAATGATGATGCCATTGCACTTTTGTGTAGTGTTTGTAGTATGTTTATGTGCTCTTTAAAAATTCTCCTCTGTTAGTGGCTTGTTTGCTTGTTAATGGATTCATAGTTTATTAAGGATTTTGTTCATAGTATAGCATAAAAGTTTGAATTAATTTGTGAGAAATGAATACATCAATGGTTTTAAATCATGTATATATAATTTATCATTCAATTCTAGTTTATGTGTTATAAATTCCCAATGTTCATATGTTTTGTACTATTTGCATAATTCAAGTCTGGTTAGTTTAGTTGGCGGCTGGCCTTGGTAAGTATCAAGAAGTATTTTTAATTTATTGGCTAAGTCTAGTGGGATTTTGGTTGTCGTGAATCAGAAGTCAGGTTTTGTGTTAGGACCAAGCCTACAAAATACATGAATAAATCTTTCAAACATAAATATTATACAAAAACCCTGAAGACCAAATCTATCAGAACAAATGTTTCAAACAAAAAGCCTGATACAAAAAGTTTGAAGGGAAAAATATTCAAATCACATAAAGATGATGATGAATATTTTAGATAATTTATCTGATCAAATATTATAGACACAAAGCTTGAAGACCTAAAAAAAGTGCAAATAAAAAGCCAGCTACAAAATGCTCGATAAAAGATAAGTCATTTGAAACAATTGTTTGGACAAAATGTTCGATGTGAAAACTCTGAACAAAAAGTTTGAATGAATAGTATCCAATGAATAAGACCCAAACATAAGTTCCAAAGAATGCAAATCCAAAAAAAGGCTCGAGAAATTTTTTTGAAGACCAAAATCCCCCAAAAAAGGCCCGATTAAAATGTTTGAAGACCAAATCCCAAATAATTCCTTTGAATAAAACTATGTCCCAAAAAATATGTATAGTTCATCAAAATCTCTCAAATGGATTTATAAAGTTAGTCCATAAAATGTATAATACCATGCTTTATTCTTCTAATTGTAAAGGCTAAGGTATAATCTGAGTAGAACTTTACTTAGACAAATAGAAGAAAGGTTCAAAAAACAAAGCCAAAATTTAAAAGTGAGTCCCCATTTCTTGAAGATGAAAAGGAGGATGTTGGGTACAATATTATCTACTAGGACAACCCTTGAATGTACTACAAGACCCTTCAATATATCTTATAGAAGATACCTTGAAGTGTATTATAGTACCTTCAAGGCTAGCTTGAAGGTATATCCTAAGAGATACCTTTCAAACATGTATAAAGGTATCCTTGAAGGTATTACAAGGCCCTCCAAGGTATCTCTATCTACTAGGATAACCCTTCAAGGTACTATAATACCCTTCAAGATATCTCATAGAAGATATAATGAAGGGCATTGTATTACCTTCAAGGTTATCTTGAAGGTATCTCTTAAAGCTAATATGGCGTCAAGGTTTTTTCCAAATAAAAATGTGCCATGGTTATATCAAATCCCTTACAAGGACCTTTGAAATTAACATGGAAGGTATTTCAAGTCCCTTCGAGGTATATCCTATGAGATACCTTGAAATAAAATTTCAATCATGTGTATGTTCAAGGTATCTCCTACGAGTTACCTTGAAATAAAATTCCAATCATGTGCATGTTTAATGTATCTCTTAGGAGATACCTCGAAATAAAAATTTGAATCATATGTATGTTCAAGGTATCTCTTAGAAAGTACCTTGAAAGAAAATTCCAATTGTGTGCATATTCAAGGTATCTATGAGGAGACCCTTTGAAACTACTATAAGACCCTTCAAGGAAATCCCCTAGGAGATACTTTGAAATAAAATTCCAATCATGTGCATACTCAAGGTATCTACTAGGAGAACCCTTGAATGTACTACAATACTAGAAGATACCTTGAAGGGCATTGTAGTGCCTTCAAGGCTACCATGAAGGTATATCCTAAGAGATACCTTTCAAACATGCATAAAGGTATCCTTGAAGGTATTACAAGGACCTCTAATGTATCTCTATCTACTAAGATAACCCTTGAGGGTATTATAACACCTTTCAAGATATCTCTTAAAAGATACCTTGAAAATCAATTTAGTACCTTTATGGCTACCTTGAAGGTCTCTCCTAAGAGATACCTTTAAAACATGCATGAAGGTACCATTGAAGGTATTACAAGGCCCTCCAAGGTATCTCATAAGAGATATATTGAAAGACAATTCCAATCATTTGCATTTTCAAGGTATCTACTAAGATACTCATTGAAGGTACTACAAGCTCTTTCAAGGTATATCTTAGAAGATACCTTGAAGGAATTTGTATTACTTTCAAAGATACCCTAATGTATGTTAAAAAGTATCTCCTAGGAGATACATTATACCTTTCAAACATGCATTAGGTTACACTTTAAGGTAATACAAATCCCATCAAGGTATCTCCTTAGATATACTGTGAAATAAAATTACAAACGTGTGCATGTTGAAGAAATGTTAGTAAAGTTTCCTAGAAATTCTTCAAAACATGTAAATTATAGGGATAGCTTGCACAACAAGAAGCAAAAAAAATTGTAATAGCATGAGTCAATTTATATAATCTTCAATTTTATGCACAACAACAAATATAAAGATAAACTAATATGGCATTAAGAATTTTAGAACATAGACAACATAATACAAGATAAAACAAAATAGAGTAAACACTACACACTAGGTATACGTAAAATAATCTTAGGAAAACCATAACAGATCTAGTATATTAATCTCTATCACATATCAAAACCATATTCCATTACCTCATAACACTATATATAACTTTTTACATGGCTCTATCTCTTCACATTATAAATTTTTGGCATACAAAAATAAATATTCTTGGAATTCTAATATCTATCACTTTGCTAACAAGTTCGAAGACATCCAAAATATCATATAGATGACAAAATGATGCCCTGTGCACATGTGTCCATAAATTATACAATTGTGATTTTATGAGGTCCTGCTCCACATCCAACACTTTCCTAGACTTAAAGTGTTGTTTCATCCTGAGACAAAATCTTAACTTTGATCTTGGCTAAAGCTGAAAAATATTAGCCTTTTAAAAAATTGGTAGTAATCACTCTAAGTATTGTTTACCAATTAAAACCCTTTACACACAACTTATCCACCCTTTCTAGTTTTCCATAGACTATCTTAACCATGTGTCCATCCTAGTTAGGGGTTTTCAACCAATCTGGCCATGCTCTGAATGCTTATGACTATGTTACAAAGCAAAAAAAATTATTAAAATACAAAACTTGAACTGTGTATTTACCTAATGTAGAATTGGTGCCAAAGTTTGGCTAGGTGGCTATGTAGGTTATGGCTACCTAGATTATGCCTTTGTATCCAAATTTCTCTTCTATAAAATTGCTTTGAGATCTTGTGGTGGAATGAACTTGGGTTAATATATGATATGCATAATATTTGGTTCAACCTACCTAAGTTCATGCTTAGGAATTTTCTAATTATCAAGTACTTCCCACACCATGGTAAGTAGAACGTGTAGTGGAATATGAATGACCATCAGATTGTGCACATCTTCTTCATCTACAATGATAAGGAAGTATCTATATTTTGAAATCTTAAATTAGATATCTAACATAATATCATCCAACCTGTCTACTGTCTTTCGAGCTTAAATAGCCATAAATGTGTTGTGCATTGTCTCATTCTTCTAGACCTAGAGATTTTTCATCATAGTATTCTTGACATCTAAAAATTATTGAAATGTGTCATTCAATGTTTCTATAGTATCCATTCGATCACTCATTACATATTTATCTTTATCCCTCATTTTAAACTCTAGTTTCATTGAAGCCAAGAATTTGTCAAGGTGCTACCTCCAATCAATCATTCTTTATGCTATCTACTTAGCTTGATGTGCAGTAGTATCCAAGACCTATAAATATTCCTCTAGTAGTTTGCAAATTCCTTCTATTTCAATATGGATAGCATGCCCTTGGGTACATAGTTTATCTGTGCTCACCCAATCCTTTGTTAACTAAATTAGAAATGCAATGAGTTGTCTATCCTTAGACATTACTTGATTACCAAGGACTTGCATAACTAGAGTAAGACAAGTGACATTGATGATACTCCTAGCATTAATAATTTGATTTTTTGCTTCCACTTTCTCCTCACATATTAAAAAAAAAAAAAATCCAAGTCTGAAGCCTTTTTCACAATGGATTTTTAAAATGAAACTAATCTTTAAATTTATTTGGAAAATGGTAGCTATGAAACATCCAAAGACATCTCCATGGAATTAGAATTAAGCATGGTTGATATGATTCTGACTATGGTAGGAGATGGTGTAAATTGAGCCAACAGAAGCAAGAAAGTATTGCGATGAGATGATGTGGTAGGGACATCCCACAACCATTGGGTAGAGGGGAGAGACTTTAATAATGAAGTCTCCTCTGGTTCACCTAATTGTGTTGTATCCTTATAGGATGTTATGTGTTCTACTTATGCCTTTTCCTTAGCTTCTTTTTCTTTCATAGCTTTTACCTTAGCTTTAGTTTGAGCCTTAGTTTTGGACTCAACATGAATTTGAGTGGCCTCCTAGGGATTGGTTTTAGCCACAATTTTAGCTTTGGTATCTAGCTCAGCCTTAACTTCAGAGTCAATCTCTACTTTAGCTTTGGAAAAAACCTTATCTTTTTCATTGGAAACTTACACCTCTGCCTCTTATTTGGATTCCTACTCATTTTGGCATTATTCTTTGGCATCTTTCTCTCATGCCTCTTATTTTATTTGATTTTATCTCTAAGCATCTTGCACCTATTGATACCTACATACTACCTCTCTGTGTTCCCTTCTCTTCCTTTTGGCTTTGCTTCCTTAGCTTTCTTTCTCTCAGCCTCAGCTTCTTTGGCCTTTTTTTCTGACCTTAGCTTCTTCAGACTTCTTTTCTTGTTTTTCCTCCTTGGTGTACTATTTGTCCTATTCTTGTTACACATGTTGGGATTATTGCATAGTTTCTTGTTCTATGGCATCTTTCTTCTTTTTATTCTTCTATGATTTTCTCTTTTTCCTCTTTTCTTTATTCATAGCCTCCTCCTCATGATGTGGGGTATCCTACATAGCATCCATTTATTCTACTAGATCTGGCACAATGGTATCTGAATATCCCTCCATTACATATACATCATCTATTTCCATATCATATTATGAGTGCTTTGAAGATTTAGATTCCATAATTATACCTTTATATATAAAAATATTTCTCAACTCAGTCAGAGGGATAAGTGTATCATTATGTCTCCTTGTGCCCCTAAAATTCACCTAATGGGCACTACTTGTTATGGATGGCTCTCTAAAAGATACTATACATTCTTGTACAATTTTTGAAGGCTTGACCCAATGATGAGTACATTGTTTATGAATCAGTGGCCATCCCAGGCTCCCTTCCTCTAGTATATCTATAATCTATGCAGATTATAAACCACTGCTAGAGTGTTTTGGAAAATTTCTAACGTAAGTTCACATTGAGATTCTTCTTGACCTACAATATCCATAATAATAGAGGGAGGTTTTGTGTAATGTCAACCAAAAGGTCATTGCTTACGTTATTACACACTTAGAATATGTGCACTTCTTTTCAAAAAAATAACTCTTTCTCCTCCTCCTTATCATAGACCTCTTGATCGATGTCTTTGATCATGATTTAAAGAACTTACTATTCACTAACCCCCAATTTTGTGAGATCATACTCATAAGCTATCATTGGCGCATGTAGGTTGTCCAACCAAGACTATTTACCTTGATCTCTTTCTATATGGTGGTGATGAGGCTCTCTACATAAGTCCCTTCCTTTTTCCTTTTTTTATTTTGGGGGAGCTATAGACTACTATGGTGAGGCCTTTGGTTGTGTATTTAGCTATGGTTATTCTTTCTCTTGCCCAGGTTATTGTGCACCTAGGGGATGGTTTAAATAGGCTACACTGACCTTGTGACTAGTGTGTTATACCTCCATACTTTAGCTTGTGCTTCAACCATTATGGTGAAAAAGGGGATTAGAGTCACAGTTGGCATGGCCAACTCATGCACCTTGATTTGAATACCATTGTAAAACTTAGTTACCGATGTATGCTACCCTAAATATTACATGACATCCTATGGAATTTGAGGGTGTGACCTAATCAAAGCTAGAGCCTCAAGCCACTATATGTTAAACCACCCTAGTTACTCATAATATTACCCTATCTAAGTCCAAGTGATGCCTGTGAGGGTAGTATCAGGCCAAAAGTCTATAGTAACACTAACTTGGCCTAGCAACGATTTCCATTAGGTAAAGCATAACAAAAAACTAGAAATTGATATTGGAAATTTTATGAGCTACCTAAAAGTACCTTTTAAATATTAGTGGTAAGCTCATATGTGAAAAACTTAGGCCAATTGAAGTTCTCATTCAAGTGTATCATGTAATACACATTGTCAATTACTCCTTTTATTTCTTATTTGACCTGCTTCATTATCTACCAAAACCTCTTTGTAATACACTCTACCAAAATGCACATTATAATATCCTCAATGGAGTAAATTTAGGTTCCTCTATCTTCTAAAGTGGGAAACTTCTCCCAAATAAATGAATGAATTGGCAGGGCAGTGGACTTGTATGGCAATAAAGATTTTCCATGATTTGGGAGACCTATGGATCTCACCATGGTATACGCATTAATCTAGATGATGATATATTAGGAAAAATGAATATCCCCTTGGTTGTATTTGCTTAACAAGTATACATGACCTCATCTATTTTCCCAAATGTAAGTAACTTGATTAGCCTCTATGCATCAAAACCTTGAAGCAGATGTTGAAGTGCAAGAGCTCTTACATATGTACTTGGATGTGTTGATGGGGTGAAGAGCATAACTTTGGACATTTCCAAAAAGTTGAAGGGATCTAGGTCATTGAATTTGTTTTCTCAAAGACTTATCCCAATACCCATTTTTTCCTTCTATGCATCTATGATTAAGATCAACAACTTACTCCTATCCATGACTAAACAGGTAATCTATGTTATTTGATTATTTTCTTCTATTGAAATCTAGGTCTTGATTTTTTTTACATAGGAGTATATCAAGATCAAATCAAAAAGTAGAATATTATTGTTTTCTAATTTCTATAATGTTTTATCATTGTTCATCCCCTTCATTTTATGGCTTTTAGTATCTAATTTTCTCTTGTCAACCTCTTTAAATGCATTAACTTCCTACGCATGAGTGCTCTTCCTCATCTTTAATATTTTGGCTTTGATAGTGACCTTTTTTATCTCCTAAATATTTGATTTACCCATAACATGTGTTTTATGTGACCCTATGTCACTTCATGTAGCCACTTTGTTTAATGAATCCACCTATCACATCTTAACTTGATCAACCTCGAACAAGATGTGATCTTTTGAAATGCCATGTCATTAATGGTCTTGCATGATCATTAGTGGTCCTTATACCATACCTATATTATCACCACCACTTTTTTAGACTTGATTTGAGCTTGATGTAGTTTCACAATGAGTAAATAGATGTTTAGTTAAGAAGGTAATTATCAACACCTTTATTTTTATGAATAAGGTCGCCTTAGTAAGTTATTCTAGAAACCTCCTTCCAGATTCATTCCAAGGAGATTAATGCTCAACACTTTTTTGTTGTCATTATTTCAACACTAAATTCCCATAAAGTAGTAGATGAAGAAACCCTATGATGTTGATTCCAAACTACCACATAAATAGGGATTTGTTTGGGTCTTTCAATTCTTTTTTAGTCTCATTGAGGCAATTGATGTACAAATATTAAAAACTCTAGGATGGGGGTGGCACATAGTTGAACACACCAAAAATACATCATATAAAACTATTGTACCCAACATTCCCTTATATTAATTTTTCCTCTCTGTTATATAGAAGATTTTTTACCGATTGCTCCTTCATCTCCTTCTTTGACAAACAATGATATTTTACATTTCAAACTAACTTATTAAATGACTTTCAGGAGTAATGTACTATATAGGTTTCAAGACTTGGTTTTATTTGGAGCTATTTTATTTGGGATTTTGTTTGGACATTAAATTCAGAGTTTTTTTCATTGGGGAAAGTGTTTGGGACTTGTTTATCAGACATTTTGACTGGAACCTCTTTTTCAAAAATATTATGATTTAGGGTTTTTTCCTAGAAATTATTTTCAAAAACTTTGTGATTTGGGGATCTTGTTTAGGACTGATTCATCTGACATTTTTTTGAACATTATTCTAAAGGATTTAGTTTTTTTGAGATTTTTTTATCAAAACTTTTTATTTTAAGGATATGTTCAGACATTTTTTTTGAATGTTATTCCAAAGGATTAGGTCATCGAACATTTTCTCTTCTCGGATGATGTAATGTGAGATTAAAAGTGAAGGCTTACACCTATAGCCATTTATACATCCTAGTAATATGGTTATTTGCAAAACTTTTTAGCATAATGGTACCCTATTATAAGGGTTCCCTATAAATAATTTAGCACAATAGTACCCTATTATGAGACTTCTTGAATAATGTAGGGTCATTTCCATTTAGTGCACATCTTCCCTAGAAATGCTTTGAACCTACTATCATATAATAACATTTCTTGTTCCAGATTAAACTCTTTAGATCACAAATTGTGATCATGACATGCCTTATGAATTAGTTTTTGAACAAGTCTTAAAATAATCATTTCACTATTAATGATTACAAAATGCATTTCCACTTCAGAAGCTATTTTATCTATTATTTCTAAATATCTCTGCACATTCACTCATATAGCCATAACTTGACCATCCCCCACATACCACAGCTATATCAAATCCCTTGAAATAAAATTTGTAATCAACATTAAGGGTAATAGAAGGCCCTTCAAGGTATCTCCTAGAAGATACCTAGAAATAAAATTCCAATCTCGTGCATGTTCAAGGTATCTACTAGGAGAACCCTTAAAGGTACTACAAGACTCTTCAAGGTATCTCCTAGAATATACCTTTAAGGTCATTGTATTACCTTTAAGGGTAAATTGAAAGTATGTCTTAAGAGATACATTTAAAACATGCATAAGGTTAGCCTTGAAGATATTACAAGTCCCTTAAAGGTATCTCCTAGGAGATACTTTGAAAGAAAACTCCAATCATGTACATGTTCAAGGTAGATACTAGGATACCCCTTGAAGGTACTAAGAGGTCCTTCAAGGTATATCCTACGAGATACATTGAAATAACATTCCAATCATATACACATTTAATGTATATCCAATGAAAACCCTTGAAGTGTGTTCTGTACCTTCAAGGGTACCTTAAAGGTATCTCCTAGGTAATACCTTTCAAACATACATAAGGGTACACTTGAAGGTATTACACTGCACTTCAAGGTATCTCCCAAATTCTAAATTATCCTAACAATATCTTATTCCATAAACAATCACTAAGATCTATCAACTAGAACTGCTATTGCACATTTTTTTATTAACATAACTTTAGTAACTCACAATAGAACTTTTAAAACTACTATTACATATATCAAATAGCTAAGATACCAGATCAGTGATAAGAAATGGAAGAGACCACCATACAACATAAATGCCATAGAGATTCAAATCAAACTTTTGGTTCCACAATAGAGGTTTAATCAAATACAAGATCCCAAAATATAAGAAGCTAATTTTTTTACATAATTTTTCTCAAAACAACTGTTGCTCAATATCATTTTGTATACTAATAAAATACATTGTTCAATATTGAATTAATTAGCTATTTTTCTTTGTGTAGCTATTCTGCTCTTATACTTGTTTGAAATGTATCTCCTTGGAGATGCCTTCAAAGCTAATATTTTTTGGAT
Source organism: Torreya grandis (assembly GCA_037957365.1). Lineage (NCBI taxonomy): Eukaryota > Viridiplantae > Streptophyta > Pinopsida > Cupressales > Taxaceae > Torreya > Torreya grandis. The sequence continues at coordinate 107,072 of JARHVA010002157.1, forward strand.
TGACATTAACCATGTTGTTAAAAAAAATGTTACACATTACCTTTTTAACATTTTTAGGTTTTAACATATCTCCATGTTTATGTTATGGTATAAATATAGTTTTATCTCCTTCATATAGGTAAAAATTGGATTGATTTTATAAATAACCTGATTAACAACTCTTCTCATGTCTTTTGTAAAAGTCTAATCTAAAAAATCATACATCAATGTATTTCCATTTTGGAGACTATGTTTCTCTCATAAATTATGGTAAGGTCATTGGTGAAAGAAGAATACTCAAAGTAACAGGTCTAGATGTTGAATCTACAGAACCTATAAATATCACTTCCACATGCCATAATGAGGAAATACCTATTGAATGTGTAAGTGTTAATGTGACTAAATATTTTGATCCAACTCTAAAAATTCCATTTCTTATAGATTTTGTGGATAATTTAGAGGATGTAGTTGATATTTTTACTATATGGAGCACAAGAATGATGCAACACATCACAAATAAGTTTTTTATAGACAATGACATGGAAGAAAGACATAATAATTTTAGTTCTGCATATACAACCACTATAACAAAAAAACACTTACTTGGATTCATTTTTTGATATATAGATGATCCTACCACATTTCAAAGCCTAAGAAAAATGTTTCTTGGGAAAAGGGTACATTTGTTGCATAAATGTACAACTCTTGCAAATGATGAAAAAATTGCTTTTCATTATGTTGAATTTGTACAACCAAGAGATAATTTTAGTTGAATTCATGTCCCAATATTAGAAAATGAATTGGGAGTTTACATAATATAAGTTGTACAACATTGTGAGACTTTCAGTAAAAAGGTAACTAAAACATCTATCATTAGATGGCCTTCCAATAAAATATTGGACACTAAGACTTGTAGAGCAATCAATTTACCATACATGAAACCATAGGAGAAATAAATTGGAAATGTTTGGGATGTAGTGGATAATGAATTCACTCCTTGGTTGACATTCTTAGTGCAAATGCATCCCAAAAAATTAATGTGTATCTATAAATACTTAGGCTAAAAAATAAATCAGCCTAACACTTCACTCGACCAAGTAGAGTTTGATGAAATCATAGATAGTGAGATTTCAACAATGTTGTTGGGGATCAACCAACAAAGTTGATTACACTTATGCAAGCAATTAATGCGAAATCAAATCAAAAAGATAAATAACTAGAATCAAAATTGACAAGGAATAATAGATACAAGAAACCACCCTGAAAACTTGTATTAAACTCTTTACAGAAGAAATTACAATTGAAGAAACTTTCTTTCTTCCACACCTCTCTTAGATGTACAGATCTCTTCCTATATCTCTTTCCCTCAAGAGTTACAATCAAATCCAACAACCTAGATTGATACACATATATTTTACAATACTGTTCACATTAACAGTTGTGTCTAATGAGCTATGAAGATCTATCCCAACAAATAATATTAGGTAACATGAGCAATGCAATTACAAATATCAGATGCACCTCTCTAAACAAGGTCTCAACTCAGTCTTACTAAAAATAGAGATGCAAACTTAAGACTATCACTTAATCCCATCATGCAAACATTCTGTTCTATCCATGGAAATAGCTTTCTGGATGCACAGGTAACTGACATCAATTCCTGCCTGCTTGCTTGTGACTGACATCAGCGGATCCCTGACCGATGCCAGCATCACCTGGTCTGCTCCTGACCGACATTGGTCACTCCTGACTAACGCCGGTGACTATGTAGTTTCAGCAACCTTCAACTTTGCTTATTTGATGAAGCTTTTAGCTCCACACCTTAACAAGCTCCCACTTGGAGATAAACAGCTGCACCAGTACCTGTACAACAACATCTTCTAGCTCTTCCATCTTCAACTCAATCATGAAGACCAACAGAAGTTGAATGAAGATTCAACTTCTCCTTTGTTACCGGCTTGGTTAGCATATTAGCAGGATTCTTATCTATATGGATCTTCTCCAACTTCAACTCACCATCTTCCAATACCTGTCGTATGAAGTGGTACCTAAGTTGTATGTGCTTTGTTCTTGAATGAAAGGCAAAATTCTTAGCCAAATGAATTGCACTCTGACTATCACTATACAATCTACAACTCTCTTGCTCCTTTCCTAGCTCTTCCATGAACCGTGTCATCCATATCATCTCTTTGCTAGCCTCTATGACTGCAATATATTTTGCTTCTATAGTTGACAAGGCAACAACCTTCTGCAACTTAGAAATCCAGCTAACCACCATTCCACCTATAGTGAAAAAATATCCTGCGGTGCTCCTCCTGCCATCCAAATCACCTGCCATATTTGAATCTACATAACCATGTAGAGAAGTATTTGAACCACCATAGCACAAATGCCTACTGCTAGTTCCTCTCAGATATCTAAGGATCCACTGAACTGCTTTCCAGTGTTCCTTCCCTGGATTGGCCATATACTTACTTACAACTCCCACTACTTGGGCAATATCTGGTCTATTACATACCATTGCATACATTAAACTTCCAATCACGGAAGCATATGGAAATTTTCTCATGTACTCTACCTCATCATGTGAATTAGGACACTGTTCTTTACTCAACTTAAAATTTTCAGCCATAAGTGTGCTTACTAGTTTTGCATCCTGCATATTGAACCGTTTCAACACCTTGATCACATAATCCTCTTGAGACAAAATCAACCTATGATTTTTTCTATCTCTCTTAATATTCATGCCAAAGATTTTATTTGCTACTCCCAAATTCTTCATGGCAAACATGTGAGCTAATTTCACCTTAAGCTCAGAGATATCCCGTATGTGTGATCCTGCAACCAGCATATCATCTACATACAACAATAGAATAATATATCTACCATTATCCAATCTCTTAAAATATACACAATGGTCAGATTGACACCTACTGTGGCCATGCTCAATCATAAACCTATCAAATCTCAAGTACCATTGTCTAAGAGCTTGCGTGAGGCCATACAAGCTTTTCTTCAATCTGCACACTAGCTTCTCCTTACCTTTGACCTCAAATCCTTTCGACTGTTCCATATATATTTCTTCATCCAAATCTCCATGAAGAAACACTATCTTAACATCAAGCTGCTCAAGATAAAAATCCTCAATAGCAACTAAAGACAATACAGTCCGTATAGAAGTCATTTTAACTACAGGAAAAAAAATCTCACCAAAGTTAATACCTAGTTTTTGTGCAAATCCTTTCACTACCAATCTGGCCTTATATGTCATCTATCCATTCTCACCTTCTTTCAATCTTTAGGTCCATTTGTTCTTCAGTGTCTTCTTTTCTGCTGGCAGCTCAACCAAATCCCATGTTTGGTTCTCTTTCAAGGACTCCATTTCCTCAACCATGCCATGCTCCCACTGATTCTTGGACTCTACCTGTATTACTTCTTCAAAACTCTCTAGTTCTCCACCATCAGTAAGCAATAAATAGAATAATGAAGGGGAATATCGAATTGGAGGTTTACTTACCCTTTCTAACCTCTTGATGGGCATCTGAGACTCATTCACAACACGCTATCCACCAAAATTCTCTAACAGTGACCGACCTTGGTCACTTCCAAGCCTGTTACTGGCCGACGTCGGTTCTCCATGACCGACCTCAATTTCTGCCTGGCTGATGTCGGTCACTATTTGACCGACATCAGTTCCTATTCTATCGACGTCAGTTCCTACCTGACCAACATCAGTCTTTGTGTTTTCCTATAAGTGATTATTTCTTCTTCCTGTGAGCTCATTTTGGACCGTCACTTCGTCCAATTCTCCATTGCTCTGCCTAGATTGATTTAGCTTCCTTAGCTGATCACTATACATCACTTTTTCATTGAAAACAACATCACAGCTCCTAATTATTTTATTAGTTCTTAGATTCCAAAATCTGAAACCAAAATCTCTTGAGTCATAACCAATAAATGTGCACCTCATAGACTTAGCATCCAACTTCTTTCTATTTTCCTTATCAACGTGCACAAAGGCTTCACAACCAAAAACTTTGAGAAATGAGAGATCTACCTTTTTACCTATCCATGCCTCTTCTAGAATTCCACCATCCAGAGCTGTAGAGGGTCCTCTGTTAATTAGGTACACTGCTATATCCACAGCTTCTGCCCAAAACTCTAAGGGCAACCTAGCATGCAACCTCATACACCGTGCACGCTCCATAATCATTTTGTTCATCTTTTTAGCAACTCCATTTTGCTGAGGTGTCCTTGGAAAAATCCTTTGCCTATGTATTCCATGCATATAATAATACAAGTTAAACTTGTGATTGTGAGGTGTCCTTGGAACAGTCCTTTGCCTGCATATTCCATGCATATAACAATACCAGTTGAACTTGTGACTGTAGAACTCACCACCATTGTCAAATCTCAGGCATTTCAATCTCCTACCTATTTCATTCTCAACCATAACTTTCCAAATCTTAAAGGTTTCAAATACATCAAATTTCTTTTTAATACAATAGACCCATACATTTTTTGTAGCATCATCTATGAACAAAACATAGTACTGTGATCCTCCAATAGAAGCAACCTGAGCCGGTCCCCACACATCTGTGTGAACAAGCTACAACTTATGCTTCTTCTTTATTGACCCAGTCTTGAGAAAACTCACTCTCTTCTGTTTCCCAAAAACACAGTGCTCACAAAAATCTAGATCTATGCTTTTCAAATTTGAAAGCTTACCTCTCGACTTAAGAATTGTCATTCCCTTCTCACTCATGTGGCCAAGCCTGTGATACCACATTTTTGCATCTACATTTGAAGTAGATAATACAGAAGGAGAATTGTTAGTAATACAATTACATAAATAGAGATTACCTTCTCTCTTACCTCTGGCTAACACAAGTGCACCCTTGGTAACCTTCCAAGTTTCAACTGTGAGAGTTACTGTAGAACCCTCATCCCCTAACTTTCTTATAGAAATCAAATTTCTCTTTAAGCTGGGAACATGCATAACATATCTCAACACCCATGTGTTGCCATTCTACATCTTTAGCTAAACTTTAACTTTGCTAATCATTATACATGGCTCATCATCCCCTAAGTAGACTATTCCAAAATCTCCTTGGACATAGTCACTGAAATATCCTCTATTGGGGGTAGCATGAAAAGATGAACCAAAATCTAACACCCAAGATTCTATATTATTATTCAAAGAGAATATTAAAGCATCTTGTGCAATACCTACAATCTTTGCTTCTTCTTTTCCTTCGTGCTGATTGTCCTCCTTAGGCCTTGACCAGCAATCTTTGCTTATGTGCCCTATTTTTCCACAATTCCAGTAGGTTGTCCTCCTACCATTTCTTGATTTGGATCTTCCTCTCATCTTTGACTTAGAACTTGATCTCCCTTTCTTGCTCTTCTCTTTCTGCCTTCCCCTGCTCTCAAAATTTAAAGCATTCCTTGATGTTTCCTCTGTGCTTTTCTTATAGATTTCCTCATTCAAGATAACACTAACAACATCATCTACTTTTAAAATATTTGAGGTAGAAGCAGTATTACTAACTGCCATTACCAGGCTATGCCAGCTCTCTAGTAATGAGCATAAAATTAATAGAGCTTTTATTTCATCATCGAACACAATTTTGACTGAACTTAATTGATTTACAATTCCATGGAAATTATTTAGATGATTAGACACAGATCCACCTTCATGCATTTGCAAATTGAATAACTGCTTCATAAGATATACCTTATTTGAAGCTGAGGATTTTTCATACATATTTGCTAAAGTAGACATTAAATCTATCGTTGACTTTGCCTGTGATAAATTAGATATCACAGTAGATGCCAAACTTAGTCTTATAGACCCTAGAGCCTTTCTATCAAGAACTTCCCATTCTTCATCATTCATGTCTATGGGCTTCTTTGCAATCCCACCTAATGGTAAGTATAGGTCCTTTTGATATAGATAATCCTCTATCTGCAATCTCCATAATTGGTAATTCTTGCCATTAAACTTCTCCATTCTCAATTTACTTTCTTCTGCCATTGCTTCTCCCACTCAAATAGAAATCCCTGTGAGTAACCTGTAATCAATACACACTACACAGATCTGAACCACCTATTAGTGAACCTGACCTCTGATACCAGTTTGTTGGGGATAAACCAATAAAGTTGATTAGACTTATGTAAACAATTAATATAGAATCAAATCAGAAAGATAAATAACTAGAATCAAAATTGACAAGGAACAATAGATACAAGAAACCACCTTAAAAACTTGTATTAAACTCTTTACAGAAGGAATTACAATTGAAGAAACTTCCTTTCTTCCACACCTCTCTCAGATGTACAGATCTCTTCCTAGATCTCTTTCGCTCAAGATTTATAATCAACTCCAACAACCTGGATTGATACACATATATTTTACAATACTGTTCACATTAACAGTTGTGTCTAATGAGCTATGAAGATCTATCCCAATATATGATATTAGGCAACATGAGCAATGCAATTACAACTATCAGATGCACCTCTCTAAACAAGGGCTCAACTCAGTCTTACTCAAAATAGAGATGTGGACTTAAGACTATCACTTAATCCCATCATGCAAACATTTTGTTCTGTCCACGAAAATAGCTTTCTGGACGCACAGGTAACTAACATCGGTTCCTGCCTTCTTGCCTGTGATCGACATCGACCGATCCCTGACCGACACCGACATCTCTTGGTCTACTCCTGACTGACATCAGTCACTCCTGACCGATGGTGGTGACTGTGTAGTTCCAGCAACCTTCAACTTTGCTCATTTGATGAAGCTTTTAGCTCCACACCATAACAAATGTATTTAGATAAATGTTGCAAAAAAAATGTTTTAAGTCAGGATTATCCATTGAGATGCTAAAATATGCAAGGATAAAGTTGTTTGATTCCACCATAATAGTTAGGAGGTAAAATCTCTTAGGTGCCCTTTCTATCTGTTTGTTTAATAAAAAGAAAAACAAAACTACCATTGATTTTTAAGGTATAGAGATATGTTTGGAAGCTTGGCTTAAAATATATGGATTGAAGAGAATTAGATTTTTTGACATTAAAAATTTTCACAAAAATGGGGAAAGAAATGTGTTCTATGGAGGGAGATTTTGACAAAAGCCACAAAAGAAAATAATGGAAACTAAAGATTTATTGGACCAATTAGTGGATTACTTTGCATATGTTTCCCCATGACTAACATGCCAAGTAGATATAGATAGATCATGATAAAATGTTTGACACATTCCAACATCTTTTACTCAAGAATTTATGAGGTGCCATATCAATGCACAACTAGCAGATATAGAATATGAGCCAATATCCCAACAAAAATTCAATAACATGTGGAGAACTAATTTTCATGATGTGGACCATTGACACCTTGATGATATCACTAGGTGAAAACATGCATCTTATGGACTCAACAAAAATTCTCTCGATCCTTCTCTAGAGATCAGAAAGATCGTATCGATCAAGAATTTTTGATGCACTCAAATTAGATAATATTTTCAATACAAATGTATTACATACATAAACAAATGTTAGAGTAATACCCTAAAGAATTCCTAAGTCTCATTCATGATAAGGTGGAACATCAAAAAATAATTATGTCTAGGATAGTGACAAAAAGCAAAGAAATTACCAATAGACTAGTAGAGTTATTAATGGTAAGGATTATAGCACATGGTCATGGTGTAGGAAAATATGGGCATTTTTTTTACCGTATATTTTTGGAGGGTCTAACTTTACTATCACCTCTTTGAACAAGTTCTTCAAGGATATGGAAATAGTAATGCCAAATACTTATGGATCTTTGCTATATAAATATGGATCTTCAAAATATCTATTGTATGATGCATTTTTGTCTAAAAATTGCTGCCCTAAATGTAAAAAATATAGATAAGCATAATCATTTGGTGCCTTCAAGAAACTTCCTTCCAAGATATACCTTAAACTACACAACTATTATGGGGATACTAAGAATAGGTACTTCCATCCATAATTATATTTAAAAAAATGTTGAACCTTATATATAACTAATATTACATTTACAAATTCATAAAATCACATTTTTTGTATAGATATGTATTGTAATATTTATCTCTCCTTATCTATAAAGTGTTTTCCTCGATGTTGAGGTCAGATTTATCCTTGTAATACATCAATGAAACTTTTAGAAACCTATCTAAATGTATAAAGAGGAAAGATGTATGGAGTGTGGCAGAGATGATGGACAATTATAGGACATGTGAAAAAACAAGAAACTTCATGCCATATTTGATTGAAGAGGTAGTGGATTTTGAGGACTATGTCAATAGTTAATAGTTCAAGGGAAGAAACAAAATAGTAAGTTTGAAAAAAAGTCAATACATTATTTTACACATGTATTAATTTCATCCCATTATGTGTTGCAAAAACTGTATAATAGATAGAAATTGGTCCCCCCCCCCCTCTCCCCCCCACATAATTACATTATGAGGAACAAAATAAAATGGTGAGCCAAATGTTTGAAAAGGTAATCTGACAAAAATATATTTCAAAGACTTGAAAAATAGAGAAATGTCTCAAGATTCCATATTTCAAAAGTCTCTAATAGAAATAGAAAAAGAGTGAAAAAGAAACTAAATATAACTTGATTAAGTATGTAAAAAAATTCAATGAATTTGACTTGATTAAAATAGTAAGTGGAAGGATCTAGCATATTACTTACAAAAAATCTATGATAAAATGAAATAATACATGTTTCCTTCTAAAGTTGAATGTAGAGGATATTTTTGGCCTAGAACTCACCATGACATACCCTGCATAGAGATCTGCACAAAATGGTTCTTGATAAGACCATTGATTTTAGAGTGGAATCTAAAGATACATATATTGGTCCAAAAAGCAAAAGAATAAAAATTGAATTTGATCCAGCTCAAGATGTGCAAATTGAAGATATGTTATTTGTCAGACCTGACAATTTTTATAGGAGTGGACTGCATAGTAGGGGTTGCTAAAGATAAAATTAATATTGAGATACTACAAGTAAATAGAGATATAAAATGAAGGGTTAATGTATCTTGGTTCATCTTAGTTCATGTAGTAAAAAATATATAGAAGAAGCATAAATTTATCTAGGATACTTGGACAAAAAATGGAAGCCAAACCCAACTGACACATATTTACCATCCATACTCATAGATAGTATCATCTACACATGGAAACCAAATAAAATTTGGAGAGGTCATACACTTTTTATTACTACTTTTTTGAAAGGCATTGTGATAGACTATTTGAATGCATCATCCCACTAGGCACTATAAAAAATAGTGATAAAAAGATTGGGAAATTTGAAATGGTTTTTCCTTAATTTTGGAATGAGAAATATGAATGTTTCTTTTCAAAATTAGTCCATTTTTTGGGAATGTATAATGTTTTATTATTTTATTTATTTATATTTATTTCTAGTGGCACTTCACATTTTGGGTCTTGGTAAATATACTTTGGCATTTGAGTTTCATATTTTTTACTATGAAAATTTAATATTTCAAAAATTATGCATCTATTTAATGGCATTTGACTATTGGAATGTCCACTTTGCATTTTTGTGTTTCAAAATGGTCTTCAACTTTGTGTATTTCAAATATCTAGATCTATTTTATGAATCACAAAAACCTCTTTGAATTTTTGGTTTTTTAAATTAAACATCACATTTTGCATCCTTCAAAATGGTCTTGGCAAATGGTCTTCACAATTTGAACATTAGAATTTACTCTTCAGCTTTTGTGTATTGAAAAATGCACTTTGGCATTCTCATGTTTGTGAAAAGGTCTTTGGGGTTTAGGCCTCATAATGTCCCACTTATGCATCAAGATTTATTCTTCAGAATTTATCTATCAACAAATGGTCTTTGGATTTTTAATTTTTCAAATTACACTTCAGAAAAGCACCTAAGATTGAGTCACATGGCACAATATTGGTGATTGATTTGTGTAAAAAGATGACTAATCTAAACAAAAGACCTGAACAGTGCGAGCACTCAATATTGTAACACACATCACAATCTCAGTAACTCAACTATGTGGGATATTATATTAATAATATAATAATAGAACACCCATGATTAACATGTGTCATGTACACAAATACAAGATAAAATTTGATGATCATGGGGACTTCACCTGATTTAGATTAAACAAATAGTTCATGATCCAATCAACTGCTGACATGTGGCATCCCAATTATCCTAGGTGATTTAAATCACATATCACCTGAGCACTCAATTGATGTATGAATTATTTTTTCTTAATAAATAAACCATATAGGCTTATTATCTATAAATGCATGGTGTGTGACCCATTTTGAACAGCCATATAAATTTGATTGAAGATATTAGAAAGACCATGAGCCTTTTCACTATTGTTGCACATTTATATGATTTATTTTTAATATGTTCAACTAATTTTTAATTGTTTTTGATTATTTTAAGTCATTTGGAATTATTATAAATATATCAGATAGATTTAATTTATTTGTAATAAGTTCAAGTAATTCTTGATGAAGTCTAATTTGTTTATGATAGTTTTAAATTATTAATTTTTTGGTCATTTTAAACAATTTGGAGTTATTACAAATACATTAGATAGATGTGATTTGTTTGTAATAAATCTAATTTAATATCTATACATTCTAATTTAATCTTGATACAATCTAATTTATTTTTGATAGTTTTTGAAAATTTGGACTATTGATAAGTCCATATTATGTAAAATAGTCCTTATATCTTTTCAATTCTTAAGACACCTAGGGTTAGCCTAGACCAATTTCAAACCCTACACAAACACAAAATCATTATAAATACATGAATTTATCCCTTTATCTACTAGATGGAGATCAAATTAAAAATACATAAATAAGCTTAGAACAATTTATGAATAATCAAGGTTATTAATCCCTATTCTACCCTATTTCTACACATAGTCATCTATAGCCATCCCAATATTAAAACATATAGATTTCTAGTTTCAAGCCTCATTTAAAGCACTCAAGTCTACAGTCATACTAGCATTCAATTGAACATGTACCAATCACTTAGGCAGGAGAACTACATCAGGCTTGATCGCTCCTCAGAGTATGTTAGGAATGAAAAAAATATTCCAATAACCTAAGGATCTAAAGAGTTAACAACAAAACATCACACAAAAAAGATATAGATATGAGATGCAAACAATAAGGCAAATCATATATTATTCAGAAAAATATGCTAATATAATAGAAAGCCCTTGTATAAATAGGCAAGGTAAAACTAGAACTTGGGTAACTAAGCAATGAGGGATGAACCCTCACATTAAAAAAACTAGGAAAAAGACAAAATACCTATCTAATAACCTATAAATCATGAGAAATACATACTCTAATACTCCCCTAAGTGAAGCTAGGGGCTAACAATAGCCAAAAAAAGATATAATGGCATATCCACAGTATGGGTCCTAACAACTAGGCTTGATAAGGTACTCATGTATAATATATATCAATTAAATGAATAAATAAGATGTCCTCACAAACACCCCCAAAGGATAACTTCTGAAACCCCAAGCATACCATGCAACACAAGGAAATGAGGTGATGCAAAAGGCTTTATGAAGATGCACACAACTTGTTACTGAATTAGAATGTATTCCAAACTAATAATTCCATACTGAATGTGTTGATGAATAAAGTGCATATGTATCTCAATGTGCTTGGTCTAGTAGTGCTCATCTAGGTTATGATATATGTGAATTGTACTTTGATACACCAAAGTACAATAGGTGAATCTTAACTGAAGTCAAACTCTATCAATAACTAACAAATCCAAAGAACCTGCTAACTGTACTTAGCCTCTATAGATTAAAGTTAAATAGCCTAATGCTTCTTGCATAAACAAGCAATATGTGAAGAACAAAGACAAAAAAAGTAGTCAAAAGTGGAATGCCTATCATCAAGAGAACCTACCCAATATGAATCACTATGTCCAACCAATTGATTAGAACCCCTAGTGTAGTGTAATCCAAAATGAGTAGTATCTCACAAATATCATAAAATCCTCTTGACATCATGCCAATGACTATCATGAGGGTCATGTGAAAACCTACATACAATCCTAATCACAAATGAAATATCAAGGTGAGTATGGGTCAAATACATAAGACTCCTAACCATCTACCTGTACAATGTAAGATAACAAAGTGGAGTAGTCCAGGTAGAAGTGAGAGTGACTCCAGACTAAAAAGGAAAAAGACTTGGCTTATAATCATCCATGCCAAGATGTTGAATAAGATCAAGGGTGTACTTTTTTTGACTCAAAAAATACCTATACCTGACTGTGAAATATATAAACTAAGGAAGAAGTGCGAAAGACCAAGATATGTCATATAATTTTTTTGTAAAAGTGCTTATTGAATAGGCTAAATATAAGAAGAGGGACTGCCTATGAGAAGCATATCATCAACATGCAATATTAATATAAAAATGTCCTCCCCAATATGTAGAATATACATTATGTGATCTTAGTGGAGCAAGTTAGTGGAGATAAGAAATGAACCCATCTTCTCATACCAAGATCGATGAGCCTATTTTAGACTATAAATAGACCTCCTAAGTTGACAAATAAAATAAGAATTTTGAACAAACCTAACATGTTGCTCCATATAGATTTCCTCTTGTAAATATTCATGCAAGAATTCACTCTTAACATCCATATGATACACTATCCAACCTTATGATGTAGAAATAGAAAGTACAAGGTGAATAGAATCCATCTTAGAAACAAGTGAAAAGGTCTTAGAGTAGTCAATACCTTCAACTTATGAGAACCCCTTTGCAACAAGATGTGATTTATACTTATCAATATACCTATCAACTACATACTTGGTGTAATAAATCTAATTGTACCTAACCAAATTTTTTCTCTTAGGAAGAGTGACCAAATCCCAAGTATGATTATTCATCAGAGAAGAGTAATCATCTATCATCACATTATCCCACTCTTGTATTTAATGATCCTATGAAAAAGACTATGGATCCTCAGAGAATTCCCAACACAAAATTATAATACCTTTTGAATGTGCATGATGATGTTGAGTGGGTGGAAGATCCTATATGAAAGGTGTTACCTCAAAAATTATAGTGCATGCCCACCTAGGCATAGTGAAAAGATTAGTGTGAGCAGGATCCTCAACCTCTATGACCTCCTCAAGATTATCCTAAACTGGATCTTCAAATAATGAATACTCAAGTGGAGGTGATGAATCATCAAAATAAGAAGGCATGGAAGAAGATGAAGAGTCATGAGATGTGAAGTGATCATCAAACTATACATGTGTTCAAAAATAAACATCATGAGTATCAGTATATAAAATATGATAAGCTATCATGTCCTCATAATACCCTATAAAAATCAAAGATTTGATCTTCTTATCCAATGATTTCCTTTTCTTCTTTGGTACTAATGCCCAAGCATGGCTCCTAAAGACTTGAAAAAATGAGACATCAAGCTCAGTTCTAGACCAAGCCTCCTCCAGAGTCAAATTCTCAAGTGCTCTATGTGGTGTGCAATTTTGAATTTAATTCACATAATTAACTGCATTTTCCCAATCGATAGGGGTAAATACCATGAATCCATCATGTAGTTAGACATCTCCTTCAAGGTTTGGTTCTTCCATTATACCAATCCATTTTGTTGTGGAGTATGTGAAATAGAATGCTAGTGAATAATACCATGATCTACCAAAAAATTAGAGAACTCTCAACTAAAGTACTCCACCCCATTATTTATATGAAGCTTCTTACTACAACTAGAAGATTGTTTCTCGAACACAGACTTAAATACTTTGAAGTGAGAAAAATATCACTCTTGTACTTGAGAAAATAAACTTGAGTACACCTCAATAAATTATCAATAAATGTAAGTACATACTTATCTCTATTGAAATAAGGATTAGGAAATACCATCAAGTCATTGTGCATAATCTCAAGTGGTGAAGAAATTCTCTTGGACATACCCCTAGGAAATGGATCTTTGTGTTGTTTACCTAATGCAAAAATAGGTCAAACTCCATCAAGACATGATATGTAGGTCGACCATCTACCATATTCTACGTGCTCAACTCCTTTAAATATCTATAATTGAGATGTATAAATATCTCATGCCAAAGCCTACTATCAAAATATGCATGAGAAACCAAACACATCCCTAGAGAAGTATAATAAAAACCCTCAAAGTGATAGAGTTGAGAACTATGATCAACAACACCCTGTGAAATAAGTGTGTGAGGCTCTAATAAAGCACAAACTTTAACACCCTATAGTGTGAAAGTCAATATCTTTCCTTGACTAGAATGGAAAATCTGATAAATTGAAAGTAGATTTGTGGTGATGTCTATAACTATAATGCATTATTGATGTGGTCAACATTAAGTTGTATGTCACATTTTCCATTAATAGAAAAAAAATTAAGAATATCCAACCTTAATGTTGGAAGTAGAACTCAAACTAAGGGACACAAATGACTCAAACTTGAAGTCATGTGGTGTGAAGCACCAAAATCTAGAAACCAACTATCTAAAATAAGTGACTATGATCTCCTAACAACATTAAGCACTTTCCCATGCTCATGATATGGAGAAGGAGTGGAGATATAAATATTGTGTTTCTTGATAGAATCCTTTAGGGTGTACAAGATAGGCTAGACTTATTCTTGGATTTGTAATATGATTTGGTTTAGATGGGTTGGTGTTGGGCTTAGGTTCACTTTGAGATGGAGGAATGTTCTTATTTTTACTCTTTATTTTACCCTTACTCTTAGGATGTGAAGATACTATTTTTTTTTAGAGGTAGAAGACTTAAGGTGAGATAATCTAGATTCTTCCCTAATAAGTCTCTCACAAAACAAATCTAAATAAGGCATTTTGAATGTGGTAATGAAGGCATCCATGTTAGAGAAAAAGGTAGAAGTAAAGATTTGGAATGGAGCACTCAAAATGGATAAAATAAAGTAAACACACTCTTCATCTTTATTATCACATTCACTCCCCTTCAACTATGTCAACAAATGATTAAACTTAGTGAGGTAGTCTACCATAAAGATAAATTCATTGAGATTGAGTGAAGTAAGCTCCACTTCAAGTTGCATAGTTCTCATTTGATCTACTTTTTCAAATAAACCCTTTAGCTTAGCTGACATTTTGAATGAATTATCACACCCATCAAAATGAAATAGAAAATTATCACTCACATAAGTCCCTATCAAATCCATACATTCATCAAACTTATATTGGTGCTAAATAATTTCATACTCTCTTTTGAACTATGGTTGAGTTTCATTCATTAAGGACCATAATCCTTTGTGTTTGATGAATGTTTCCATTCTAGGTCTCCATGTATGGTAATTGTGTGTAGTAAAAGACTCACAATGATCAATACTAGAAGTAGAATCCATGCTAGTGAATCACCAAGGAGTAAAAAATATGTAAAAGGGTGCACAAATAGGCATCGAGATAACCCCCTAAAAGATTGTATTGAGGACCCCTCCCCCCACCCCTATATAACTTTATAAAATTAGTGTGTTTTTACAAAGTGATGACACCAATGGATAAATAATTGAAAAACATACACTTGTGAAAAATATGGAAATTGATTTTGAGTTATAGTTAAAAAGTTATAGGCTTTATGAATTCTCAAAAGTGGGTCAAAAATATTTAAAATTACACTAGAAACTAATTTTAATGACCAAAATGGAAATGAAGGTAGACTTCCAACCACTCATTGAAACTAAAATCAAATTAATAACATTATCAAGCAATCCAAAGTGAAAATTAATTTTATTAGTGACCTTCATGTGTGTGAAAGTGAATGACACTTCCTTTTTTAAGAAAAAAATAGCTTGTAAAAGGAAATAATTAATATTTAATTGTGATAAGAGGAAATAAAGGTGGATTGTAATTATCTTAGCTCTAAGTAGGTGTGTAATGAATAGATTTTAGAATAGAAGCAGATCAAAACAATGTTATAATCAGACCACAGAGGAGATTTCTAGCACCACCTAGAGGATTTCTAATGCACTCTTCTTTATGTCCATGCAGGTCTCTAGTCTTCTCTCCTTTCTAATGAAATTCTAACACTACCAAAAGATCACAAAATACACAATTTTGTATATCAATAAGGAACTAAAAATAATCCTTAGATGAAGACAAAAATTGATGCAAATCTTTAATTTTCTCTCCTCCAACACGGATCATCTCTCCTTATACACACCACAATAACTTACCATATCATAAATACAATTCCAACATATATCCTCTCATAATGAAGGATGTAAATCATGTATGGAATATATATATTGAAAAAACCAATCACTATCCAAATTTCCACTTCAATGTAGATTCCTATGCTCCTTTATTCCATGTAGTGCACATTACTTTAGTGTATTTGGCAAGGTAAAGCATTATCTAAAATAAAATGCGTAGTCCAAATAAAATTCCAATGTAGATATAGAAAATATGATGTCAAACCTTCTTCCATGCAGTAGCTCTATAGGTCCAACACAGTCAAAAAAAGGCACAGATCTTTGAAAAAACTCTCTCTAATGTCATCCTCCTTGAACTAAAGATGAAAGTGCAAATATGGAATATAAAACTCTACATTATCTTCTCCACCTAAAAATGCTTTTCAAAAGATTCCAATGCCTTACCAAAAATGTCTAAAACTTAACACAACCCAAAAAAAGGCGCCAAATCTCCAAATATCAAGCTTGAGAAAACATTCTCTCTCCTCACTATCTAAAGCTTCAAACCCCAATGCTCTCCTTCTAAGAAAAAAATTATTGGGTATGATTGTTGCCATTGAATGGCAAGGAAAAGTAGAATAAAATTATCTAAAAATTATAGGCTAATAGATGGTTACAACTCTTCAATGCTCTGGTACCATGTTAGGAATGAGAAAAATATTCCAATAATCTAATAATCCAAAGAGATAACAATAAAAACATCACATAAAGAAGCTGAAGATATGAGATTCAAATAAGAAGGAAAATCATATATTATTCAAAAAAATATGATAGTATAGTAGAAAATCCTTGTATAGGTAGCTAAGGCAAAACTAAAAATTATCATAACTAAGCAATGTGAGATAAATCCAAACATAAGAGAAACTAAGAAAAACATGAAATACCTAGCTAATAACCTATAATGCATGAGAAATGTGTACTCTAATAGAGTATTGGTATGTAATCAAATCTCAACACAATGGAGTGTTGAGGATGTCCAACCTACTCAGCTAACATCACACTTTTTCTACTTGTGCCACTCAAATATCCTAACAACATGGAGGTTTAGGTTTTGTTCCTAAATTGGATCAAAATAGTGCATAGATAGTGAATCAAAGCTCATCCACAAAAGTACAGGTAGATTAGACCCAACTAGAAGTGCACCCAAAAGATCAAATACGTTTTACACAATAGACATTAGCACTAAAATTAGGAAACTAGTGTATACACATAATATTTTCAAACTTTTATCACTTAATAACACTTTGTATCTTGTAGTAAACCATCAAGTCTTAATCTCTCTGAATGCAAACCTTAAGGGGTGCATCGAGAAAGGGGTGGGTAGACCATTAGTGCATTGTAATATTGTTATTCCTCTTTCCACTTTCAATATACACACTTGTCTCTTAAAACCATTTACCCTAATCTTATTCTTCTCTGTTGTACCCATTCCAAACATCTAACTTATCATTATCTTCCTTAATTTTTCCTTGACCCCCTTTCACCAATTAACTATACTAGGTCAACTAGGTTGACCCTATATAATTTTTAGCCTTTGATTATTGTACAAGGCTAACTAGGTCAACCCTATACTATTTAGGGGTATTTTTCATTGAGTTATGTTATCCCTTCAGCTGACCTAGCTCAGGACCTAGTGATTTATCTCTCAAAAACATACAGGGTCAACTGGGTCTACCTCATACAATTGACATATTCAGAAGGATTTAGGGAAAGATCTGCCTATATATACAAGTTCATATTCAACCATTTGTAAGAAGAGAAGTAAATAACAATAAGTGAAAATTAACATCTACTTATTGACCATTTTACTTGATGAATAAACCTTAAGGTTCCATAATTTTCTTTGGAGATATGGATCTTATCTTGTGGAAAAGTCTTTTGCATGCATAGATGGGTTGTGTAGCCTAGATCTGATTTGTCTTTATTATCCTTACATACCACAACAATATCTTGTGAAGCACCTTGGCCAAGGGAGAGATTGAGGCTCAGTGGGTTTATATTCAAAGGTAAGTATTCCTAACTTTATTTTTCATTTGTTAGAGTAGATAGATAATGTAATTGTGTTTCTCCTTCCATGCATTATGATTTCATATACATTGACATAAATATATGTCTTATATGCATGTTTAGTTTAGTTTTTTTTTATTTCTAACCCCCCACTTTGTGCCACAAGCTTTGGTGTGTAGTAGATTAGATTTAATTTCTTATTATTACAATAGAGTGGACATTAAACTTATGAATCTTTTAGGGTTATTACATGATTGTGTTAAACTGTAAGCTTTAGAACCCTTTTTAGCATGGTGTATTGTGACAAGTGATCCCCTAATTGGGTCTATTGGATCCCCATCTTGGTCATGCTCCTACTTAATAAATGTATTCAAAATCATAAGTGTAGGTATGTTCTATCTTCTCTGAGCCAAGATTGATTTATAGACATGATGCATTTCTAATTGCATGCATTCTAATGAACCCAATTTAACTAAGCTTGCAAGATTTGTTCAACTTATTTCATTACATTCATCATTATTTTTATCATATATTTGCCATACCAAATTGAATCTATCGACCCACTATATAACTTATGTGTGTAAGTTTTTAGATATAAGCTATTGGGTCAACCTAGTCAACCTAATATAGTTTTTTAGACTTTCAAATATCCAATCCAAACTACTAGGTCAACCCAATCAATTCTATACATTTTTAGGCATCTTCTTCAGCATACTTGGTCTACCCAGTTGATCCTATACATTCCAAATGCTAAGTATTAGGCTCTTGCAAAGCTTAATCGACCCAATCAACCCAGGTAGTAGAATTTACAAGCATATATCAAGGTTCTTGAACAATAATCTCCATTATCTACATATTTGATCCACCAAGGTTCCTTTCTATCTCTCTTTCTCTTTCTTTATAGTCTTTCCTTTTATAGTTTACAATATTTAAAACTACACTTGCATAGTTAACTAAATCAACCCTGCCAACCTAGTTTTGTGTTATGTGTGATGTTTGGATAACTGGGTCGACACTATTGAACCTATTCATTTTTAAACCATACTTCCACAGTATAGGATCAACCCTATTGACCCTAGTCTATATTATATGCATACATTGTTGACCATATCAACATTATACCTTATTTCAAAGTTGGAATTAACCTTGTATGCTAATAGTTAATTCACACTTGCTTTTTTTGTTGTTTTCATGCTTAGAATAGATCACATATCTTAATTCAATGGTTTTTATTTGACCGTTTAATTTCACTATTTTTTATTTTATGGACACATAGATAAATCACAAAATCTAAACAAACATTTTAACATTTGTCTACCCAAGGTCAACCTACTTGGATTTTATCACCAAGGGGGAAGTTGACTTGATACTTTGGTCAAGTATAAAGCTTGGTTAATGGTATATTCTAGATAAGCACCTGACACCCTTATCATTGTGATGTGTGAAGTGAGGGGGCAAGCCCCAATACCAATCTTGTATCATTGCCACTACAGTCCCTTTCATTATAAACTACCTGAAACCATATTTAGATTGCCTTTCTAGTTCCTTACTTACAACCAACTTCATATTACATATAAAATCATATCTTAATAATCTAATAAACATTTAGGTTGGCCAATTAGTTAGATATTCACTTTCCAAGTTGATTGTTTTCTTTTTGCTTAATTATATTTTGTATTGTAAAAACTTATATTAACTAGTGTTGGTGAAAGGTTTTGTGTTGTATGTTTCAATTGGATTGGCCAACATTGATCCAACTAATTGTTTGTTTCCCTTTAGTTCTTACTTTTCAAACTACTTGTAAAAGTCATCTTGTTTCAATTCACATTCCATTATAGGCTTTCTAATTTTCCCTATCTATTATACTAGGTCAACCCAATTGACCATGTACCTTTTTCTAAGCTTTGTTCACTTTACTAGATCAACCAAGAATTCCCTATACTATTTATAGACCCTATTTTTTTTCCTTTTCTAGCCCCTATTCACTATATTTTATCAACCCAATTGACCATGTATAGTTTGTAGACCTTGTTTTTGTGTTAGGTCAACCTAGTCAACTTGTACTACTTTTGACATTTCTTGTTTTCTTTATTTCTCATCTACCCTTATTTTCCTTCATCATGGAATTTTTGCTTGATGATAACACTGAGTTATAGTCAACAGATATGATGAACTTTACCAACCCTCATAAGGTCTTCCATAGATAAATTATGGATCCTCTCTTCGATGCTAGTAATGTTCATATTACAACTGGCATAATTAACTATGGGACCCCTCCTAATACCTCTTCACAATGTAATCATCTCTTTTCATTAGAATACCAACCTGAATTAGAGTATACCCCTGAGATGCTCTTCTTTATTTTTTGAATTTCCTCAACATCGAGGAAAAGATCCTTCCACCATTTATAATCTTATGATTAATTGTCAAGTTGAAGAGCCTCATTCACCTACTTTTACATTATAAACTAGATTTTAGGGTACCACTTTTTTTTATTCTCAGCCTCTTCCTTCGATTATGACCCCTTCTCATACCATGGCCTCTTCTTATCTAACTTCTTCCAACTCTATACCTAGTATATTTACTAACATGGTAGGTTCTACATCTAGTGGACCTCTCATAAGATCCATTATCTTTAATCCTTCCAGTAGTGATTTATTTGCTACCTAAGGTAATCATGATTCTAGTGCTTCTTCTTCTCAACCATTCACTAGTTCATCTTTTGTTACACAAGAATTGTTTTCCACTAGTGCCTCACATTCTCATAATTCTTCTCAAGCTCCTATCGACACCAATAGTGGTACCCAAGACACTAATACCAACTCTAATGCTTTTAACATTGTTAATAAAATATATCAACTATTGTTATAAACACTCAATCAAAAGAATACATTTCAAGCTCATAACACAAATCAAATGATGAGAATGCAAAACTACCTTCTTCATCTTCAATCTCAACCTCAACTAATGGCTTGGGGCACACATAACTAGAATGTTCCCCTCCTCTTCTTTGATATTCTCAAGGAAATATCATTCCTCAACCTCTTTTGGTCAATAAAACCATTAAGCATCTATAAAATGAACCTCTCACTACTCAAATTTCTAACATTAATATTGGAGATATCACACCTACAATTTCTTATAATGGATCAACTGATCCCATCCTTCATCTTAAGACATTTGGAAATATTTATAAGGATTGGGTCAAATTGAACACTTTGATGCTACCAAAGTCTTAGCAAAAAATCTCATGGGTGATGCCTTGGATTGGTATGAATAACTTAGAATTAATTATATTACTAGTTTAGAGGATTTAGTGAATGTTTTGGTTTAAGAATTCCAAACTAGTGATCTTCCTAAAAATACTTTGTCCCACTTCATAAATTTCAAACAACTTGAAAATGAAACTGCTCAAGCCTTTGTTGAAAGTTAGAAAACATTGTCAAATAAATGTGCACATAATATGGCTGATGATAATCATTTCCATCTCTTTACCAATGCCCTTTTTCCTAAGCTTCAATATCAGGTCTGCACTCTCTCTCCACATACATTGGAGGAGATTATTGACCAAGATAATGACAACCTTTCCTTATGTGTCAATTCAAGCCACCCCGACATTATGTGGGCCCTCATCTCTTACTTAAGAACAAAAATCATAATGTTACCAATGATGGTGTTACATATTTTTATGACACCATTCACAATGTTCAAGTTGTCATTCCTACCCCTTTGTCAGAACTAGCTCGCCCTTCTCAACAATATACCAATCCTCACGTATCTTCCCTAAAAAAAATCAGAATTCATAGACCTCTATCCTTAGATAAATTGCTTAAGGATATACCTAGGCCTCTTCCATGTGAACTTGACCCTACCTATCCTATGAAATCTTACTATTCTCCTAATAGGTTTTGTTGGTTTTAGGCTAGTTGTGGTCATTCTCATGAGACCTATAGACAACTTCATAATTTAGCTATGGAATTTCTTCTTGGTCTTAATTTTATCATTATTATATCATTTGAAATTATCAACAAGATTATAAAATTGATTTTAAGGATTATAATCACATGATAAATCTGTAGATTTAAATCAAGCCAATGCTAATTTGGATATCTATAAAAATCCTCTTCCTAATCATAAATCTATTCAAGATAATCAACACAATTTCACCTCTTCCACCAACTATGTATAAAGTCTCATTAAACTAACTTCAAAAGAGAATATGGTTAACATGACTAATATGCAAAGGGTGGTGGATTTTATCAATTCATAACCTATCTACACTCATATTTCATCTCAAACATATCGTGTTATCTAGGATTCTTCTCCAAATCATTTAAATGAGTTGGGTCTAGATGACCTTATTATTTTTGATGATCCAGTTTCCAATTCTCCCTTGCATAACACTTCCCATTCTATTTCTACCAATCTTCCATCATTTTCTAACACTAATGATAATCAAAATTTTAATAACACTTCTTCTACCAATTTTCAAAATTAACTTGAACTAACTACTTCTTCATCACCACATTATTTGTAACCTTGTTCCAAACCTTCTTATTCTTATCAACATAAATTGCAATGCACTTCGGCTCCTTATAAGGACCTCCTTAATCATTATGTACCTATATCTAAAAACATTCTTATGGGTTATAATGAGAGGGATCCCATCACAGAACTCACTAATCTCCCATCCCAAATTCCATTTCTTGAACTTATGAGGACTTTTCCACATCATATAAACCATCATATTCAACTATTATTTGAGATGAATGTTCCTCATCCTCCCCTAGCAAGATGGGAGGTAGCCTTATTTAGATCTAAGGATAGTATATTATAATAATGTGAAGAGATGTCTATCAACATCGATGAAAATATAGACACTTATCTTTCCTTAAAATTTCCCATAGTTTCTATGATTCCATATGAGAACTTAATCCATTTGGATGATCCTCCCTTATTCATTATTTTTCAAATAGGCACTATCCAAGTTAAGAGTGTATTGATTGATGAGGTTTTTGGCACCTACATTACCTCTCTCATTTTAATTAATACCCTTGTAAATTTAGAATGAAATATCAAGTCCACACACAACACTTGCTAAGGATATGATATAAGGTAAATGCCTCCTCTTGGTTGTGTATGGCTTCCCATTACCATCCCACTTGTCACCATTCATGTGAAGGTGATGATCTTTAAGTTCCCCCTTTCTTATAATTTCTTGCTTGGTAAGTTTTTGACTCATCATATGAGATTTGTTGCTTCTTCTACTTACCAATGCATTAAATTCCCTCATAATTGATCCATTTATAGGACTCAGGGTGATATTAAACCTTGGAATTTTGAACAATTCTAAGACTATGTTATCTTCAAGATTCCTAATCTTGAACCTTTGCCTAGAATTTCATTCTATGAGTCTCAATGTCTTAATTTTCTCGTTAATTCAACCCAAGTTTACAATGGGCATCCAAAACTCATCGATAACATTCCCCCTAACCTCTTAAATTCTGATGATGATGAGCCAAATGAGATTACCTAAAGATTAAAACTTATAATCTCTCACCTCATCTCATCTCATAGCTTATTGCTTCCTCACAGATTCATTCTTGCAAGCCTCCTTATGATGACATTCAAATAGGATTGACCAAGACATGGCATTCTACTCATCACACCACCTTGGATTATAAGATCATCCTTACTTGTGTCATTGATCTTCACACCCTGGATTATGATGATGGTTATTTGCTAGATGATCCATTCTTAGGTAGTCTTATATAGGTCCTTGATGTTGAGATTATCCATTATCACTCTTATTTACTTGAGTCTTTTCATATATTTTCCCATCTCTATTAGTTTATAGTTCCTAATTCTAGTATTTTTCCTCTTTATCGTAGGGTAGATATGACACCAACACCTCTAGTTTTTTAGGAGCATGGATCTTGCTATGATTGGGCCTTACTATTTTTATAGGTTCCCTAATCACTTTAGTTGGTTTAATATTGAGATTAGTATGACCCTTTTTATACCTTCTTTATATCTTTCTCCTCCCTCAGTAGAGCCCTTATCAAAGTCCATTTCCTCTCCCACTATAATTGAGCCCATTTTTACTCCTGCTGTAGTTAAGCCTATTCCCACTCCTACTTTTACTAAGCTTACCCCTGATTCTCATCCCATTACTCTTTCCATTAAGCCTATTTCTATTTCTCCTCCATCACCACCTTTCCTTGGTGATGGTTTACTTCCTTTGCCTAAGATGGATCCATTTCTTACCAAATGGGATGATGAGTCTTCTCTAGTTTCTTTCACTCTTGTTACACCTCCTTTTGTGAATTATTTTACTAGGACCACTCATAATCATATCTATTACTTCCATGGGACAAATAATCATTATTCTACCCATTGTCACAAGTTGTGATAGTATATTCATACTTTGTGTCCTTCCTCTCCTTCCTCAGATAAAGCCATGCCTCCCCTAAAGGTTCTACCTAAATATATAACTAAGTATGGTGAGGTGTATTTTCTATGGCACCAATGTGGCACCCATCATATCAATCATTATTGTATCCTTCAACAACATCTTAAGGACCAGTATATAGTTATTCCTAGACCTTCTTTCATTCCTACCATAGGTTGTTCCCATAATAAGTCTCCACCTTCTTCTCCCATGGTTCCACCTTCAATGGTTCCATCCCCTCATATGGTCTCTTCATCACCTTCTATGCCTCCACCCATGATTTCCTCACCCATATAACTTCCTTCACTTATGGATCCTTCTTCATCGATGATTCTTGCAACTCCCATAGAGCCCACTCCCACACATTATCTTGAGCATCCCTTACCTAATTTACCTCCTCAACATGATCCATTGATTACTCCTACTTTTTCAGTTGAGGAAATTAGAAAAGAAGTATTTTCCTGGATTTCATTAAAGATTGATTAGACATAAGTAATAGTTCATATCCAACTTCATAGACATTTATCTGATGTCTTGGAAATGTGTGTGGGAATATTTACCATTATTTATGAGCACATGCATGTTGTTTTTGCATCTACATTTTAATTATACATGTTCTCTAATTTTATTTTTATCTATCTATTACATCATTTGACAATGTTTCAAATTCATATTTTTCTTATATGGTGATATTACCTTTGGTACTATATATTATTTATATTTTCACTTATATTTGCATGTGATTGTATTTCTTTATCATTTCTTCCTCTTTCTTTCTTGATTTTTTATAAAAACTCTCTTCTTATGCCTTCATGATTGTTGGTTTTATTATCTCTATTTTTCACAGATAATTGTCATTATGATTTGGTTATACAAACATTAATCCCTTTGGTCCTTATCTCCTCTTACCATGTGATCAGTTAGCAAGAAATTTATCTCATTATATATTACTCGCAACAATCCACCTTTGGATTCCTTTTTTCCTTTGTTCTTTTTCATAAACTAAGCATATACACAATTGAGACTTGAGATGACTTGCTAGTTCATTGTTAAGCCTAAGTATCCTAGTATTCTTTGTCTTTGGTTACTTAGATTCCTTTAGCCTTAACATAAAGTTCTTTAATTTGTATCACTACATCTCTCATGATTGGTCATTCCAAATCACTATGGAGGAGGTATCTTAAAAATCCATAAAATGTTAAAAGCCAAATCATTTTACAAAAGGTAAAAATATTCTTAAAATTCAAATCACACTAAAAGACATTATTCAAAGCACATCTCCTTCTTCTAGTTGAATCTCAAACTCCACAATTTTCCTCAAGATAGATTCAAGGTCCTTTGGGGTAAGGTAAGCTAGTAGATTAGAAGATGAGAATTAAAAAAAACTCTTTTAGTGCTACCTACTTTTTCACACAAGTACCCATTCTTTGTAGTAGACCGATGAATTTATAAGGGGTCCTGAATAATGAGGAACACATTGTGGGAAGGTAGATCCATTTTACTTTTCTTTTACTAATCTACCTTCATGAGTTGATCCTATTATCATGATTATTTGCATATAAATCTTTTTTTCTATAGTGAATAGGTTTCCTTTGTACATTGATGGTCACTAGTCACTTAGTGTCTTCTCATGTCCTTAGCATGCCCCATGTTTCTTAAGGTCATCTCATAAGATGCCTAAGTATTGATTTCTACACTCCCTTTTTCATTCCCTATATCCCTCATATTTCCTCTTGAGAAATATTATTTTGTCTACTGATCATTCCC
Source organism: Torreya grandis (assembly GCA_037957365.1). Taxonomy (NCBI): domain Eukaryota; kingdom Viridiplantae; phylum Streptophyta; class Pinopsida; order Cupressales; family Taxaceae; genus Torreya; species Torreya grandis. Next base: position 133,603 of record JARHVA010002157.1, read on the forward strand.
CTTGGGATTTCATTTATGAGTTGCTTTGTAAAACCATGGATAGGACCCAATTTTCCTCACAAATTACCACCTTTTACTTTCCTATTACCCACATAATTTATTACCCAATTATCCTATTTATTCCATCCTAGTGGTGTTCTCTTTTTGAGTTGCAGTGTCAGACCATGGATAGGACCCGATATTCCTCACAAATCTTTTTAATAATATAAGTCATTAACAAAATTACATATGTCAAATATGAGATAAGATTCAATTAATTATGAAGTTACACATCATTGACATGATTCCTAGCTTGATTTAGTATGTTTTATGGTTATTTCATTTCTCTTTCACTTTTATTTTCTTATTTTCTGAGTACATGTAATAATATAACCATTTCTTGAATTTTTCATACTTCCTAGCTTGAATTAGTGTGATAAATTTAAGACCAATCTTTTGCAAATTTTTATTTTTTTATCTTATACTTCCCAATGTGATTTAGTATAATTTATTGACTTAATTCATTTGTTTTTATACCATTTATTCCCTTTTACATACCTTCCATTTTATTACATTATTTTCATACTTCCCAACGTGATTTAGTATGGTTTTACTTGTTTCAATTTGATGCAAAAATCTTTCACTTTGTTTTAAGAACAAATTCCTTTTTACCATCTTGTTTTACCATCCCTTGGTTCTTTAAACTTAGTCATTTTATTTTTATTACACATTTCCCAACTTGAAATAGTGTGTAGTACATTTTTGATTGATTATATTTTACCAACTCTTTTTTGCCTATTTTTTTAACCATGCATTTGTCTTATATAATGATAGAAAAGAAACCACACCTCATATGTTTCTTATATCATATACAACCAAAGATAAATACATGTGATATAAATAAATATATCTAAAGTATCCACAACCACAATCATAGTGATGACAACATACACAATCAATATCAATATGCCAAAATGATACATCATATATATCTCATGAATTTTTGATTCAACCATATATAATGTTCTAACTCTATGGCTAAGCCCCATCCTATCTATCTCATGGCATAGCCACGCTACCTACTGAGGCCTCAATATGAATCCTCTAAATAGTACACTATAAGGAGGCAATTCAAGATCTCAGTCCCTCTACCTATCCCTATAAGTGTGCTACTTATCCCTGTGCCTACACCAACTAGGTCTGGGTCACTATATGTGCCTATGTTATCTACTAGATACGCATCTCTATCCTCTACTAGGGAATACCATGCCCATATCTCACCTATACCCATCTTTTTTGGTGGTTTCATCCTCCCTCTCTATGCTCATATTTTCCTTTCTACCTCCCCTACTAATCTAAACTAGCTCACCTACACTAGGGTAGATGGTACACTGGGGTCCTCTAATATAATAGGGTTATACAGCTATAGAGTCTCATCCAAGATTCCATAGAGTGTTCCCCTCACAAGGGACCCCCATATATCCTCCTAATTCTCATCTATGCCTGTGAAATCACACCCAAATAGATATTAGATCACTATTATATCTCATAATATCTATCTATCTCTAGTCTTTATTTCAAAATGAAAACTTAAGAAACAACTTAATCATCTTTACTATCTATTATGTCTTAGCCACTATGGTCTCACCATCTATATGAATGATTACCATAGTATTTCCATCCACATATCCTCTTATCACCTCCTCCATAGGTTTCCTCCTCAACTCAAATCTAGTTATCATGGCTCATGTCCACCTCAACCTACACATGAGTGGCCTCTCTATCATCCAGATCTCCTCTAGCTCACATGTTGGGTCCTTAGGGATGGTTATGGTCTATACTCTCTCCTTCTCCTCCTACCATTATCAAAATCATGTCCTCAATGGTTATATCTCATCTCACTATAGATTTGGTGGTGGTATCTTTGGTACCACTACATCTGCATCCCTCTCCTCCTGTTCTACTCCCTATCATGCTCACCCAATCCATGGCTGCTCATAATGTGGTATGAGAATTAGCCTCATCACTAATGACCCTAGTCCCATCATCCCCCATGGCTCTCTCACATGTTGATCTCACTATTTAGGCATCAATATATCATGTCATTCGATGAGGTAAGGCTATCTATCCTATCCATGCCACTAGATGTGGCTCTCTCCACTAAGTATAGTGTCCATTAACCTCTATCCTCACTATAACTGGGAAAACTATGTCTTAGCTCATCCATGTAGTCACTATGTGCCCATATGGCTACCATAATATGTCTACACATCTCACCATTTATAGTACTAGCACATGGTGCATGACCCACACTACCTATTCTTCTCTCCATCTCTACACTCAAGGTGACATATGATCGATCGTATGGGCTAACCTAGCTAGTTGATACATAGAAAACCTCTCATATATCCAAGCCATCATAAATATTATTGGTCCTATCAACTTTTACCCTCTGACTAACACCTCATACATATCATGCCTAAACTAGACCCAGATGATAGAACCAAGATCATATAGTAATCCCTCCTCCAGGATCATCCTGCATAAGGCTACTGTGAATAGTGGTACCTTGTTGTCTGACTTGTGACATAGCACTCACTGTGTCACCAGTCTTATCACAAATTTTTGGATATCTAAAATCTATGATGCATATAGGTCAAACATATTAACTCTCATGCTTTCTAATAACATCTCTGAACCTATCGCCCATATGGATAAGTCTCTCCTCTCCTCCTTGCTATATGGTACATTTGTATTCAATGATGTTCCTACTACCAGTTGGCCTAGGATGGCATGCACATCCTCTAGAGTGATAGCTACCTCTACCACATCCCCATCCACCTCCTATCTAAAGGTGTTAGTCAGTCATTCCTAACATCCCAAGAACACGACTAAAAGATCAACACTTAGGGGAATCCTACACATGTCAACTATCCCTCCTATGCCTATAGTTATTAGCCTAGTTTTATCTCATATGGTCAGATGCTTCAATAGATATGGTATCCAAGACACATCTACCAATCTCCACAACTTGGGTAATCCCTATAACCAAGAAACAACATTTTGTCCTTTTGCATGCATTTCCATACCATTCTAGTTCTTTTGTCAACCTAGTTTGACCAAAATATCTCTATTTTTGGCATGGTTGACTTAAAAATCTAAGTTAACCCTCTTATTTTCCCCTCCCTGGTATTGTGTTGTCATTTTAGACATTTTGAGGAAAGGGGTGGGTAGACCATTGGTGCTTCTTAAGATTGTTGTCCCTTTTACCACTTAATAAATACACACTTGTCTCCTAATACCATTTACCCTAATATTATTATTATTATTACCCATTCCAAACATCTATCTTATCATTATCCTCCTTGCTCTTACCTTGACCCCTTTTCACTAGTTGATTGTACTAGGTCGACAAGGTTGACCCTGTATAGTTTTTAGCCTCTGATTACTATACAAGGTCATTTGGGTCAAGCCTATACTATTTAGGTGTAATTATCAATTTGAGTTGTATTATCCCTTTGGTTTACCTAGCTTAGGACCTAGTGATTTATCTCTCGAAAACATACAATGCCGACTAGGTCAACCCCATACAACTGACATATTTGGAAGTATTTAGGGCAAGATCCACCTATACATACAAGTTCATTTCCAACCATTTTTAAGAAGATAATTGAATAAGAATAAGTTCAAACAAACATCTTCTTATTGACCCTTCTAATTGAGGAATAAAGCTTATGGTTCCATACTTTTTTTGGAGTTACAGATCTTGTCTTGTGGAGAAGTCTTTTAGATACATGGATGGGTTGTGTAGCCTAGAGTTGATTTGTATTTTTTATTATTACATACCACAATAATCTCTTGTAAATTTCCTTGTCCAAGGGAGAGATTAAGTTTTTGAGAGTTCATCTTCAAAGGTAAGTTTTCCTAAATTTATTTCTCTTTTGTAAGAGTAGATAGATAATGCAGTTGTGTTTCTCCTTCCATGCATTAGGATTATGTATACATTGATGTGATTATATATATTCTATGAATTTTTAGTTTAGTTTATTTTGTTTCTAACCCCCCACTTTGTTCCATAAGCTTTTGTGTGCACCATATTAGATTTACTTTCTTGTTATGAAAATAGAGTGAACATTAAACCTAGGACTCTTTTAGGGTTGTTACATGATGGTGTTAGACTATAGGGTTTAGAACCCTTCCTAGAATGGTGTATTGTCACAAGTTATCCCCTAATCAAGTCTAGTGGATCCCCATCTTAGTCATACACCTACATAACAAATATATTCCCAATTAGAAGTGTAGTTATGATCTATCTTCTCTAAGCCAAGATTGATTTATAAACATGATGCATTTCTGACTACATACAACTAATACCCCAAAGCTACTATCAAGGTAAAATGCTATTATCTAGGAGGGTTTCTAACACCTAGACTCTATTTATGACACTCATATGTAATTAAACACTAGTTTTTATGTTCTAATTCATCCATTTTAGTCAGTTTCTATCTAAGTACTTATTTGTGTCATTCATTGTTATTTTTATAAATATTAGATTAGGTCAATCCTTGTACAAATCAATGGATATATTTTTTGCATATTTCTACCATGATTTATTATACTCAGACCTTTTAATAACCTAGGGATTACACTCTATAAACCCCTTAATATTTAGATCACATATACTTTCATTTTTTCATTGATATCATTTAAGGCTATCTCATTAAGATTAGATACTTGGAAGACATTCTCTCTAGACATCCATGATCTTTCTATCCCAAACTCTTCTTGAGGCTCTAATTTTTTTAATTTTTCTATTGACCTATGTTTTATTTGTTTTAGAGTGTAGGTCTTTCCCATGAATTCATTTTTCCACTACCTTCATGACCTAAAGGCCTCCTTGGAATAGGTTGCCTACCATGAATCATATGTAGATGAGTGTTGAGTCTATCCAATGACCAGAATGGATGGCCACCCTCATCATAAAATGTGTTGCATGGGTGTAGCAAGCAATTGTGAAAATATCACTTCATAATACCCATGCCAATAATATTGTATTTACCCACAAATTATCATTCAAAAAAATAAAAAAGAGGTTATAAGCCTTTAAATTTTCGATTAAAACAACAAGAATAATAAATCATCATTGAGAATAATAAAATGTGCTTATAGGTTTTAGTTCCTCTTCCTCGGAATTAGATTTTGAGATGAATAGAAGATAATAACTATCATCTTTATCATCCACATCCTCCCCAACCTTGTCCCACTCCACCTCCTCCAGCCATAATAGTCATATATGCATGCCAATCCAAAAATATATAAAACAAAAAGTGTATTATGAGCTTAATGAAGGAACACAGAATAAGGATAGCCAAAAATAAAACTTATGGGGATAAACTCATTGATAGGGTTTTACCACCCTCATCACCTTTCTTCCATCTTGCCTCCTCTTAAAAATATATAAAAAATTAGATATAAAATCACAAAGTGGATACGAAGTGGTCTAATATTGACTAATATAGAAAATTATAAAGGATATTAAAATTTAATATGGCCAATAGATGGAGAATCATTAACAATATTTATGTTGACCCCTTGCCTACATCACTCCTTGGAAAATAGTAAAATAACCATCAACATTCCATTTTTGGACACTGTTGAGTGAATGGTTATCCCAAATCAGTGGGAATCTCACCCATGCTAGGGGATGCACCACCAAAACCCTCTTAGGAACTTTGAAAATTTCATGTGAATGTCTAAACTTAGGGCATGCAAGTAATGATGACTAGATATTAATTAATTTATTCTAAAAAAATCATATAATAATTCATTAGTATCAACAAACTTGAATTGTAATAAAAAATTATCTTTCATGGGTAATAGATAAAATTGCATACATTTTACTCTAACTCAACAAATATTTCTTGTAGGGCATCATTTCCTTCTGAGTCATCCATCACAAATCTATGAAAATAAGAAGGCTATCATAATAAACATAAAACTTAGACTATAGAAATTGGTATGATATATTTGTGAGATGTTTTAATACCTTTAGTAGATGTCTTATAATTACATGTAAATTATTATCAGTGTGATAAGCCTATAACATAACTCAATAGTATTTTAATATGATAGGAAACATATAAAAAATGTCTATAAAATCCCATGTAGTCTAAAAATCATCAATCATAGAATGTTTCATGAACATAATGTGTTGTAAGTACATCATCCATAACAACATGGCTCACATAATAATTATAGGTAGAGTTTAATATGGAATTTAAATAACTTAATCAAAGTGTATACAAAGAAAATTTAAAATTATGCATATATTGAATTATATGGCATCTATGAATAACAAACACCACTCAAAAAAATCCTATAACGTAAAGCATTTTCCTATCACCTCCTCTTCAATCAATATTTTATAACTTCCATTACACTACTATAGAGTACTAATGACTCAAGCATAGTTTTAATTTACCTTTGCCACATAATTCTAGAGGAACATTCACATTCAAACAAACTTGTCATACTTAAATAACCTGAACATGATTTTTTGAGGATAGAAATGTCACTACATAGGGCGCAGACAATAATATTTATAAAATATAATTTTCAGCCTAAAATGATAAATTTTACTTAAATTTGATTTTAGTATAAATCCAAAGTATGACCAATCAATAAAACATGTCCTATAAATCAAGGTACACAAAAAAGTGGGGTTTCTCTCAATGGGTGTGCAAAAAATGTATACATGCAAAATTAGAGTTATGCAATAAAAACTTGAAGTAATATTAAATCATTACTATAAATTAGGCATAAATACCTCTTATTGAGATAATAAGGATAATTATTCCTTAAATTATGATGAATACCTCATTTTTTTGTATAATTTCTCACTTGATTGTTGGATTACGGATGCTCAAGCAGATCCATGCAATAATTTAGGCAACATGTCACTTAAATCAATGATTTCTTGATTGGATGATGTTTATGGCATGTTATCATAATTACATGATCTTTTTAGGTTGTTCAAGCTTTTTTCACTCCATGTGCATGATCTCCTTAGGCTCTTGAAGGTCGTTTAAAGTGAAATAGAGGGGATCAATTTATAGTGTTTTGATTTGGGATTTGATTTTAGATTTGATGATGTGATTTATTTGTTTTATTTTATTTTCATATTTTGGATTTTTGATTGTGCATGTATTCTATTATTAGTGTTAATCAAATAAATAATAGATATTAATTATTTTATTGACCCAAATGATGATTTTAGTGGGATTTTGTAAGGTCATGATAGGATTGGGTTTAGACATCCAATTCCTATCACCATTGTGTTAAATTTGTCAATCTTACTCAAAATTATGTGATAATGCACAATATGGGCCAAAATCACTAAAACACACTAAATGGTTTAAGATTTTCATATAAAAATGCCAATTTAGACTAATTTATCCCTTAATGGGGCAATGCATTTTATGCGATTATTATATTTTCTCAAATCACTTCAAGTCAAATTGTAACCATGCAAAATGACACTCTGAACAACTGAATTCTTCTAATTCAGAAGCACATGTTATGTGCATGTGTTATTTCACATCCACAATGCTCTAATTGGGGTATTGATTCATATGCAAATGACACCTTATTCTAATTATACTCTAGTCAAATTATGACCTAGTAAATTGATGTTTTGACCATTATTGATTAAATGGACAACTAATTTCCAAAGAATTATAGAAAATTCAATTAAACCCACTTGATAAAATTAAACCAAATCAAGGGATTACGTAAAAAATCCATGGAAATTATTGAATATTTATTAATTTGAATTTCATTTCTAATATCTACATCATCTGGTGACATCATCAATATGGTGGCATCCATAACCCATAAATAGAATAAATATTTGGTTTAAGCCCTCCCATGGCTCATTAATGCCCTATTTTTCCAAATATTAATTGGGATATTTATGTATTGATCCTTCAAACTTTAATTTATTCATGTCCACACATCTTTATCTTAATATATATGGTCATGGTTGATTATGATCATTTCTAAAAATATATAAATACAAGGGCCCTCACTCATTCCTTTAAGCAATTTTTGTGTAATGTTATTAAGCTAAATTTTCAATAGAATAGCTTAAACCATTTTCATACATTGATAAATTTAATGAGCCTAATTCATTGGTGTATTGAGAGATGATGGAGGACCAAGCCACTCATCATTGACAAAGATTTGGAGCACCAAATCAGGGGAAAATCACATTTTTGAGTTACTCTTGGAGGAGGGATGTTCTTGGGAAGGTTTTATGTTTGTATGCATTCTTTTAATATATCTTAGATTTCATTTTAAAAACCCCATGAGAGATTTGGCTTAGTCATTTATGTTCTTTATGCTTATTTGGGTTTTACTTGACTAATGCATGGAGTAACATGCTTTGGATTCCTACTCTACATTTCGGCATGCCCTGCAGTACCAAACTTCCCATAAAAGAAAGGAGACTAATTTAAAACTCTTATATCTCTTAATTAATTCTTAAAAGTCTCTAAAAATCAAGTTTTATCTTCATTTGTTCATGTATTTTTGTTTGTTTTAGGGACACACAGCTTACACAGAGATGGACATTGATTTAGTTTGACCAACATCGATGCATCAATCATTGTGTGAAGGGTCAAACACAATAGAAGGCATGATTTATGGGTTTTTATTTAAGTCTATACATTTTATACTATGTTTTATAAACTTGCATACTCTCTTTATGGTTATTTTCTTATAAGATCTAGAGAGATTTTTTATTTTTATGCTTGTTTAAGCTAACAATTTTTTTATGAAAGCTATGTTTTATTCCTATATTTTTATAGGAACTAGTGTTGATTCTAAGTTTATCGATGTTGAACCTTTGTGAACTAACTATCATCGAATTCTTGTAACTACCATCGATCCCTGAACCAACCAACATCAGTATTTGTGATAATAAAATAGAGACCTAAGAGCAAGTTTTAAAATCTTATTTTCTCATTTATATTTGGGTTTCTAAATAGACATAAACCCTCTAAAAATTATAGGTCACAACCTAGAAAAAGGGCACAAATTTAAAAGTGTTTAAGTCTTTAACTTTTCATTTGGTTCTTAAATGGAATTTAGGTATTTTATGCTTAGTTGTTTTGTGAAGTTTTTTTAAAGTTTTCAATAAAAATTTCAAAAATATTTCAGTTTGGTGCATTAAAATAAACACTCAAACTTAGATTACATACTCTTAAGAGTGTTTTATTTTATGCTTATTTTGTCTAAAGTTGTTATTTTCACAAAATAATTAATGTGTGTGTACTCTCCCCCTATCCCCTTTAGGGAACTCAAGTGACTAAAAGTGTTCTTTCTTTGCCTTATTATTTTAAGTCCAAAAATCATGAAAATAATGCCATCAAGTCCCTCCCCAAATCCATATTAATTAGGTGATCCAAACACAATATTAAAGTCTTTTCACTTTGTCATTTATTTTTATACAACGTAGTTTGTGAGTGGGAGTTCATAGCCTCCTCACGGGTTCTTTAGGGAAGTATTGACCTAGGAATTCATCTCCTGACGTTATTTCAATCCCACTCCATAATGGGGTATACAAATTGAGGTCAACTTATTGGGGAATTTTCTTTATAAGTTAAATAAAATCCATTAGTAAGATATTTCCTTAGACCATAGGGGTAACTCAGACATGACACAATGAGCAAGTGATAGATGTAGTGATTGTGAATAGGATAAGACCTTTTCACAATAATATGGTTGATGTAGATCCAAATGACATGATCATCCCTTGTGTTAGCCACACTTAGGACCAACTATAAATACATGGAAATTTAGTTTTAAAATAAACCCACTTATCGTAGACATACTATCGATGCAAGGCAAGTATCTTGAAGTTCTATGTCATTATACAATCTCTTGAGAGAAGGAGGTGTAAAAACCCTACTTATTCATGCATTTTTATTTTTGGATTAACAATTAAAATCCTCTCAAGAGTACATATATAGATAGAATTTAATAGTACCATGCAACCTTGTTAGATTTATGGATTTAGATGTTCTACTTAGTTGTATTTTGTCATTTTATCCTTTACTTACTTGGTCTTATCAAATCTAAAACTTGTTTTAAAACCAAAACATGTCACATCGAAACACCTTTGTTATCCATCATTTTATTTGAACAAAGAGGCATTATGCTAACCAAATCAAAACCTCTTTTTGCCTTATTCAAATCATGATTTAGAACATTGTGTTTTATATTTTCTAAAGAAATATTTTTATTCTACCCATTTGACTCTAGACCTTTTACCACTTTATAAAATCTAAAAATCCTTCATTTTTAATTCAAATTTAGAATCTCACCTTTATAATTTCTAGCCTAATTTGTTAATAAGTTTGTCATTTACACTTGGTTTGAGCTAACTTTGGTATGATTCCCCATTTGGGTTGAAGTTTGTTATATAGGCTCATCATCATCTTTTTATCCTTACTGTGGACTTAGGTTATTTGTATTCGCTCATGCTCTAAGTTCTAGGACCATTTTACATCCTATTACCATGTAGTGGCATTGTGTTTCCCATTTGGTTTTATCTTTATATGTAGGATCTCCTGTGTGTTTTCATGTTTTGAGCTTCTTGGTTTGCATTGTTATTTTCCTAATAAAAAAGACCCTCTTCTAATTTTATAGCTGCAACTCATCATAGTTGTATCTAGATTTTACGGTATTGACATATCTTTGACTTAGGTTTGTTTTTTTTATCTATCTTTCACTTTAGGTTTCAAAGTTATCATACCCTCTTCTAATTTGATGATTTTAACCCACCCAAGTTTAGTAAATTTGTAACCATTTCTTCTAATTATGTGGTAGTAAGCCACTTTTTTATTATAGTCTCGTTTTACCTTATCACTTGTTGGAATAAATCACAACACACCTTTTAGCATTTGTAAAAACACATTTCAAATCTTATAAAATGTAGGGAATAATATTTTATACATGACACAAAGGTATATTTATAGTGGGGTCTCTTACGGCCCTAGTTACGATGAAGAGCATTTTTATGATGGACAAGATAACTCCATGGTGTTTAAAGACATTTCAATAATTGTAGGATATAAAGAAGACTATTTTTTAAATCAACCCTTATAGTAAAAATATGAATCACTCCTAAATTTGATATAATTAAGTGCTAGATTTCCATCATACTTTCCTATGGAACAATTACACACATTGGTTAAGGTAGAAGAACAACAATGAAAACAATCACTTTTGCATATTTCAAAATCTAATGTTGTTTCTTCTAGAAAAAGAAAGGAAGCACTTATAGAATCAGCACCTAATGATCAAGATATTGCTACCAAGATCAAGAAAATTAGTCAATGATATGTAGATCAACTTATTATAGACATGACTGACTTTTTGGCTGCCACTTCAATACAGAACAATATTTCTAAAGAACAAGAGAATGTATTAGAAAAAATACAACATATTCCAGTTAAGAACATATCTATGATATATCATAGCATCTCAATTGAAAAAAAAAACCTTGAGAGGTTTTATAAAATGCTTTGCTAGAAAATGAGCATACATCTTTCAATCATCAAGAGACTTTTGTTCCCTCACACATCCAAGGGATGAAAAATTTAGTAAGTATTCAGGAAATTATTTAAAACACTTTGTCAAGTTTCTCTCAACCAATGCACACTTTGGTGAATCAACAATAGACTCCCCACAATAAATAAATGCTTACAACTCATGGTGAAATATTTTAATGAATGTTTATCAACCTAAGAATTAGTGGTTCACTTACTCAACTCAAGGAGTAAACCAAAACAAAGTTGTAGATCATAGGGTTTGTATCCCTAACAATAAAACAACATAATAGGGGCACATACCACCCTAATAGAATTGTAATCTACCTAACAATACACCAAACATGCAAGAGTGTACTTTGATGAAGGAAATCATATTGAGATTGGAGATAGGAAACTGAGTCAATAAATACAAGTTTGATGAGATATGTCCATATCTATTTGACTTGAGTATTCTCCAAGTCCCCTTTCCACCTCATTTTTAGACACCCAAATTTGACAAATATAAATGGAAGGGTGACCGTTGTGAAAATATCCAAGCATTTTTTGTGTTATTCCAAGAGGTACCTTATAGAAACATTTACTTTCTTCACTTATTTCCAGTTTAGTAAGACAAGCTCTGGATTGGCTCCTTAAGTTACCCAAGGGATCGATGGTAGATTGGAATGATCTATCTGAAAAAATTATCAACCATTTTTCATACAATATTGAACATTATTTGACTATGGTTGACTTATGCAAATCCTAACAACTAGATGGAAAAATCTTCACAGCATATCTACAGTGATGGAAAACATTAGTTGGATGTTTTCAACATAATTTTCCAAACAAACATATGGCTTATTTTTTTTCACAGGACCTACACCTTCAGGTGGTGTATAATTTATGACTTATGTGTGCAAACACATTTGAGGAAATTATAGATAAGGGTATGTATATTGAGAAGTCACTTATCACTAAAGACCTTATCATGACTTATTAATAGGTTTAAATGTTAAATCAAAACCAATCACCTATTCAAGTTGTTGCAAAATATAAACCCAAGGGATTTAATAAAAATAAGAACATGGTAGGAAATGGAGTGAATAAATATAATCATGTACAAATGGTGTAGGTGTTTCCGTCTCCAAATATGCAATTAGCTCCACCTAACACCCCAACTACTTTTCAAAGAGTCCCTCCATGTAAGGAATTCAATAAATATAGAGTCTTTAGCAAGTTGGGAGAACTTGTTGAGGTCGTGTTTAAAAATTTCATAACAACTAACTTAATTGTGTGGCCTATACCAAGTCCATTTATTGAAGATCAACATTTTCAAACCTAATTAGTATCAGGAAGAAGGGTTTTGAAACTTCAATCATGTTATTGGTCATGGTGTTTATCAATGTATTCAATTATGACATCTCATTAAATATTTGATTGAAATCAATGAAGTTGAAATCAAACTTGCTCCACATAACATTAATCATTATATGGGCATCTATAAAGATCCATTTCCTAGGCACAATCAAAAACCAAGAATCAATAATAAAAATCAAGTGTAAAATTAGTGGAAACAAGCCCAAAGCTAGAATCATAATCAAGATCATAATACTCATGTTAATAACCTAGGTTACAACATGACTTATGATTATAATAACACCATGAGACATGTTTATACAAACCATGTTACCACCATCACTATCAAATCTCATGAACCATCTCGTGCTTCTCAAGGTCTTGGACCACTTATTATAGGGTCAACACCCTCCCCTTCAAGTAATGATGCATTGGGTACACGCAATTCTATTGCACCTCAATTTCTATGGGTTACTATTTTTGGACCCCCTTTTTCTATTTATAATGGCTCCTTATCAACTCAAAATTGCATAAACATAACAAGACACCCTTGAGTCACCCTCTAGGGGCCTTTGCCTTCATCTTGTAATTATAATAGATCCTTACCACCTCTATATTATGTAGTCACATCCATACGCTCATGATACACCATCCAGGGCCCTTTGCCCTCTTCTAACACTAGACCCAATGTGAACATTATGCCTTTGAATCCAAAGTTGAATAATGTATGAGCCAAGGCTAAAACTTCTCATGCTACTATTTAAAATTCGTATAGTATCTCAGACCAACTAAGTAAAACCTCTGCACAAATTTTTATTTTAGATCTTTTACGTATGTTTAAATTCCATAAAACTACTTTGAACAACCTCATTCAACAATCCAATATTCCCTAAGACATTAACCCTAAATAATTCCAAACACTTGTAGGGCATTTGTCTTCATTCCATTAGGTTACATTTGATTAGAGAGACATGTCCACCCTTGGTCCTAGCATAACAACCCCTTGTATATTAAGGTCATCATTGAAAACCATAAAATAAAGTGGGTTGTTATAGACAATGGTTTAGGATTAAACATAGTGTCCCTCAAGTTGGTATAGCAACTAGGTTATACTACAAAGGACATTCATCTAGAGATAATTATAATCAAATAATATGACAATGTTGAAAGGGAATCTTTTGGTACTATCTATTTACCAATCATTGATAGGTTTGTGTTCCATTATACCTTATTACATATTATGGATATTGAGTTGCCTTATAACATACTTATTGGTCATGCTTAGATACATGAAGTTTAAGATATCCCATCCATTTTACATTAGTGCCTCAAATTCCCCCATGATGGGATTGAAGTCACCATTCCTACAGATCCATAGCCTTACTAGTTTTACAAATATCTAGAGGTTAAATTTTGTAATTATAACTATTGTCTTGGTTCTGAATTCATCATAAGGAAAAACAAGGCAATAGTTTTGCATCCACCCAAATCCAATTATATCAACCCAAGTGACCTTGCTTCCACCTCAACTGATCCATTTCCAACAACCCTTGCACAACAAGTCACTATAGAGGATATTAGAATTTCCATGTATCATCTGAAATATGCCTTCTATATTATTGGGTTTCCCAAGTCTCCCAGATCTTTTGTCAAACCCAAACCTTCCAAAATCCATTTCAAACCCAACATGATTTAGTAAAAGAAGAAAGATACATAAAAATCACCGATGGTATTCATACCTGCTACTTCATCAAGATGAGATCAAGAAGCTTTCATTGAAGGAGACTGGTTATATTCTTATGGCATTATTGATTATTTTTAAAATCTTAAATATATAGGAAAGAGCCTCGAGACACAAGGTAAAGGAATTATAGAACCATTATTAGCTGGTAAACCTAATCTAAATCAAGGTCTTAAATTTATACTTCTTGGGGGTGACCTTATGATTTTTGATAGTGATTTTTATGAATCAACTAGCGATGAGACTCCTGATAGTAAGGTAGCATCCCATTATAGTGTTTATGATGAGCTTATTGGCATGGACTTATTTCATTCAAATTTCATTATGACTATCACACCCCATTATTCCCCTTGCCTTTTCCATCCTAAACTCATTGATTGGGACCAAAAAAATTATGTTATATGCTTTGATGAATTATAGAATGAAGAATCTATCATCGAGTACATGGGACTCAGAGATGGATTATCAATTGGTGATCATAAATAAGGCTTTGACTTCTTGTTGGACCCTTATTTCTTTGGAGAGTAGACAAACTTTATTATTCATGAAAAAGATAAAACATAGGTGTTCGTTGATCAGGGAAATAGTAGAGAAAAAGACAAGCCCTTGAGTGTAAAATTATTTCACACACTCTTGGATGAGAAAGTTTGATCATCTCCAAAGGATACCCAAATTCCATCCAGTCCTATTTCCATATCCAATACTAGCAACACATCAAAATAATAGAATCTTTTTGAATGGCTTTCTCTTCAATTTCTTGAGATATTTTCTAGTTGTCCATTACCTAAACTGGTGGATTCAAACTCATCCCATTATCTAGAGCTTTGGGAAGAATAACCAGAAGCTAAAGAAGGAGAAGAGGATCAGGATCACACACTGTATACTATTCTAAAAGATGGTTTTGCCTCCTTGTAGAAAACACTACTGAAGTGAACCTAGGCACATATGATGATCCCAAAATTATTTATCTTGGAAACTCCCTCATTAATTAGGAGCGTGATCACATTATCATCATCCTAAGAGACTTCCTTGATATCTTTGCATGGGCTTACTCTTACATGTTAGAATTAGACCTTGATTTGGTTGTACATCAACTTTTTGTTCTTCTAGATGATAAACCAATTAAATAAAAGTTAAGAAATATGCATCCATAAATTGGTCTTATGGTAAAAGTAAAACTGGAGAAATCATTAGGAGTAGGCTTCATCAAATCACTAGACTATTCTGAATGGATATCAAATATAGTTTTAGTCAATAAAAAGCTACAAGGTATACATCTTTGTACTAATTTTATAGATATCAATAAGGCATGCCCCAAATATGATTTTCCTCTACCCAACATCGACATGATTATCAATTCTACTGTTGGGTATGAGATGATCTCCCTCATGAATGGATTTTATGGATACAATGAGATCAAGATAGCTCAATAAGACTAGTGTAAAATTGTGTTCACCATACCATGGAGAACATTCTATTATCAAGTCATTTCATTTGGATTGAATAATGTTAGGGCCACTTATCAATGTGTTATGACTATCATATTCCATGACATGATACATGATATTGTTAAAGACAATGTTGATGACATTATAGCTAAATCAAGAACATGTGGTGGACATCTTGATGTTCTATGGAGAATCTTTGAGAGACTTCATGTGTATAAGGTCCGTCTAAATCCCAAGTGTGTTTTTGGCATCACTTTAATAAAATTTTAGGGTTTATCATATCACAAAGAAGGATTGAATTGGATCTTGTTAAGGTTAAGGCCATTATATAAATGCCTCCACATTCCAATCTCAAACACTTTTAAAGCCTACAAGGAAAGATCCAATTTATTCATAGGTTCATTTCATAACTGGTAGATAAGTGTCACCCATTTACACATATTTTGAATAAAAGGGTCAAAATTCAATGGGATAAGGAGTGCCAATTATCATTTGTGAATCTCATAACACATTTGGATAA
Source organism: Torreya grandis (assembly GCA_037957365.1). Lineage (NCBI taxonomy): Eukaryota > Viridiplantae > Streptophyta > Pinopsida > Cupressales > Taxaceae > Torreya > Torreya grandis. Next base: position 150,241 of record JARHVA010002157.1, read on the forward strand.
CTCACTAGTTTTGAGAATTCCAACACCTAGACAACCATTGCTTCTTTATATTTCAACAACTGAATATGCACTATGAAAACTCTTGGGACCAACATGATGAACATGGAAAAGAACATGTAGTTTATTATTTGATCCACACATTGGTGTTTTATGAGCATAATTATATGCCTATGGATAAGGCATGCTTATTAATGGTGTTTGCATCCCAAAATCTATGACACTATATGTTGAAGAATAAAACTATTATCATTGCTAAAGTGAACCCTCTCAAATATTTATTATCAAAAGAAACACTCATAGGCCGTATGTCCAAATGGGTCATGATCATAAGAAAACTTGATGTTAAATACCAGAATCAAAAAGCTATCAATGGGCAGGCCATTATAGATCAACTTGTAAAATCCCCCATTATAGACACTCAACCACTCAAATTTGATTTTCCACATGATTATATTATGACAATAGAAGAGGTACTACATGAACATGAATAATGGAAGCTATACTTTGATGGTTCATTCACTTATCATAGATCTATGGCTGGTATTATGTTGATTACAATACAAGGGGATCTAATTCCCAAGGCATTTCATATCAATTTTCATTATACCAACAATATGGATGAGTATGAAGCACTTATCATAGGGCTTCACCTTGTAGTATAATAGGATATATAGAACTTAATGGTTTATGGGGATTCCCAATTGATTATCAATTAAATCATAGATTAGTAACAAACTAGAGATGACAAGCTTGTACCCTACAAGCATATTGTGTATAATCTCAAGACTCATTTCAAATCCCTATAAGTTAAACAAGTACCATGGGCCAATAATATATCTGTTGATGCAATGGAAATAATTAGATCCATGGTACATATTGATAATAGTGCTAAAGAGTATCAATTTCTCTTTAAAAATATTCTATAGCATACTCATGTCTTTCCAGATTCAAAAAGGGTATGCACCATTACTAGTCCCAATCCCCCACCTGAACTACCTTGGTTTCAAAATATTTATAATTATTTTCATGACAAAGGTTTTCCACATGAAATTTTGAATAATCATCAAAAACATTTCCTTCATCACATAGCCCATTATACCCTCCTTAGAAAAATGCTTTATTGTAAAGGTTATGATGGAATACTACATTATTTATCTTTGGGAGAATCCTAGTTAATGCTTAAGGAAGTTCATGAAGGAATGTGTGGTGCCCACACCAACAGTGTAGTCTTAGCTAAAAATCTCCTCATAACACGTTATTATTTTCCCAAGATGGTGATAGATGCTTGTAATTATGTTAGGAAGTGTATTTCTTACTAACAACATGTTAATTGATACATGCACCTTCCTTGCCACTATAGCTGATTACTACACCATGGTCAATTTCTACATAGGGATTCAATCTCATTGGGAAAATAAACCCAACATTTGTTGATGTCCATAAACATATTCTCACTACTACTGAGCATTTTACTAATTGGATTGTGCCCATTGCTCTCACTTACATCACCAAAAAGTAGATTATCAAGTTTATACATTACCATATCATCTATTTATATGGTATCCTAGCCTATATTGTAATCAATAATGGTGGATCAGTTGTAAATTGAGATGTTAAAGCTCTTTGTGAAAAATTCAAAATCAAGCACAAGAAATCCACACCATATAACCTATAAGGCAAAGGTCAAGCTGAGACATCAAACAAAACCATTATTGTAATACTGAAGAATATTGTCAATGATGTTGGTTGTACTTGGCACTTGTAAATTTTTCCTTTCCTTTGGGCTTATCACACCAGTCATCAAAATCCCATAGGATCCACTCCATAGTCCTTTGTTTATAGAACAAAATCTATTATCCTGATTGATATCTAGATGCCTTCACTATGAGTATCCTTGGAGAATATTTAAGATGATAAAGATTATAGAGTTTCTAAGTTTCAAGAACTAGACCTCCTTGATGGCAATCATTTGGATGCCTTAGACAAATTGCAAGCCTATCAAAACAAATTGTGTATAATCTAAAATAAGTGCATTCTCCCTTGGGAGTTTGAAATTGGTGATATGGTCTTAAAAGAGAATCAAAAGAACACTAATGTTGAGTGTAAGAAGAAGGGTAAGTTCCAACCCAATTAGCTAGGCCCATATGTCATCATAGCAAAATATAGATTGGGGGAATAATGGTTGAGTACTCCAAGTGGTGAAGAACTCCCAGAGCCCATGAACATTATACATCTCAATCATTTCTATGCTTGACAGCCTTATGAACCATTGTCTACAAAACCCCTTACTTGGAGGCAACTTGTGCTGAAGTCATTTTATCCTATTAATACATCCTGGACCATCCTATCTAGGACCCTATTCATTCTATTTTGACCTACCCTAGGCCCTTCTCATGAGAACCATATTATTTTATGACTCTAGACTATTAAAACTTTGGACCATTGGCACTTTGGATCATTTCTATTCCAACTAGACTCTTTTTATTCCACCCTGGACCATCCTATCTTGGACCCTATTCATTTTGTCTCATTTTGTCCTAGACCATTCTACCTAGGACCATATTCTTTTCATACCTTAGACTGTTTTAGCCTAGATAGTTTTATTCCTTGACCAATTATGCTCTTGATTAAAACTGATAGGCATTTTAGACACACTCAACACCAATTCAACAAAACAGTTCAACTAGAATTGTATTTTGTAACTTCCTTTTATATATAAGTGAACATGGATACATCAACACATGGTTTTTGCCTTTTGAATAGTTCTTCATATTTATCTATCACTATACATAGGTCTATTATCATTTTAATGTTGTTTGGTAGGCATTGTTGCCTTAGCAGGATCATGGTATCATCATTTTGTGAGGTTGGCCCGTTGTATCCATCTTTATCTGTTATATGAACTTCTACTCTTGGATATGCATCTCCTTGATTAGATGGTTCCTTGTGCCATTTTTTATATCCATGATCCCTATTATATCTGATTTAGCTATTTCTTGAGCTCTTAGCTATAGAAGTGTGTCTCTTTAGTTAAATAGTTCCCTGAGCCTTTTGTTAATATTTCATTTATGTTGCTTATCCCAAAAACATAAAAACATTAAAAAATGATCAACAAAACAAACAAAAACATTGTCTTAAACTTTTCCTTATTTTGATCCCACACTCTTCCCATTTTATGAGTTCTCATTTAAATGTTCTCATCATTTTATGAGCCCATTTTCCTTATTTCTTCTATAACATCAATCATGTTTTCTTATCATCACTTTTTTTCTATCCCATTTCCCGAGAGAACTACATTTGGCCTAAATTTCATGTTAGACCTTGTGTCTATGTAACTATGTAGGTAGCATTCCACTTGCTTCATGCATCTAGAGTCAACTCAGCCACCCCTTCCTTTTCTTATTTCCCCCCCCCCCCCCCCCCCCCCCCCCCCCCACCATTTTGTTGTCTTGTTATTTCCCTATCGCTTGGGGGCAACTGTATCTCTTTTGTTCTTGTTCTATTGTGCTAGTATTTTTATTTCTTAGATTACAGATCATCCTTGTCATAGAGAGTAACACCTCTATTACACTTACATAGATTATTTGCATTTCTCTTTGCTTGCACTAACATTATGACTAACTCTTGTTTGTGTGTGTTTATTTGTTTTTTATTATTATTTTGTTGTGTTTTCTTGTCTTTCTATTTATTTTGTTAATATTTTGGTCATTTTCTTCTTTTTTTTTATTTTGGGTGTTTATTTATTGGTTTTTTGGGTTACTATTTTGTCTTTTATTGTATTGTGTTATTTTTTGTGAGTTCAAATACATTCTATAACCAATTTTGGTCTAATTTTTAGTTAGGCTTGATTTGTGTCAAGTTGTATTTAACTTGTTCTTTTGTTTTATTTTCCAATTACATCTTGTTAATCCACATGGATCTTGATTATTAATATCTTACTTTCATGTGTTTTATTAAGTTGTTCTTGCTTTTACTTTTATATATTCTTGTTTCTACTTAAATCCTGATTGTTTATATCTTGATTTTAATTTAAGGTACATTTATGTATTATTTGTATCTTTATTTTTGTTTATTTTTGTCTAAATATTATAGTTGTAACTCTGGTATTGATAGTTTTTATCATTATCTTTAGTTATAAATATTTGTATTTGAATTGACCCATTGCAATAGAAATACACTATTATTATAAGTTACTCGTACTTATGATGCATGATTTCCTTTTGATAAAATAAGCACCAAGTGATTTGGATTCCAAGTCCAAAATTCCATGATGCTCCAAAGATCATTTCTCAATGCACCATACCTAAAATGGGACTCTATGTAATACGTGCATATTTTGGCATACACTGTGCATCTAGTTGACTATTTCTATAATTGGATAGTTTCTATTCTTCTTTCCTAATTCCATTTTCTCCCACTTCTGGGCAAACTACATTGGCTTGAGGTTAATTTGGACTATGTAGGACTTTCTTGGATACATGATGTATCTTAGGTTAGCATGACCACCCCCATTCTTTTAATAATTTCTTTTATCACTTTGTGCATCCTCATATGCCTAGTTTTTTTGGCTTCTTCAATCATTAGACCCTACATCTTTGTTTTTTCTTATTCATATTTAATTTATGCCTTAGGTTATATATTTGAACTATGCTTGCTAATTTACCCTACTAGGTCATAGTATTTGGACCAATCATCAACTCAATCAACCTTACGGGGGTAAAATTACTTATCAGTGATCAAAATCAACCCTACTAGGGAAAAATTAGTTTATAAACTGATCAAATCTAATCTACTAGGGTGAATTATTATTTCTTTTATCTAAATCAATGCTCTCATTTTTATTTTAATTCTAAGCTCTAAAGTTTTTGCCCTCATTTTGGTAAATTTAAAGTGTAAAACTTATCTTAGGATTGATCATTCCCTAAGTTCATAGATTTTATCCTCTTTTGGGTGTGTCAAAGTGTGTCGCTTCTATTTTGGGATTATATTACTCCCACTTCCCCTACCTTTGGGCCCATTATATTCTAAATCATTTTTTATCATTGGGAATCAATACATGCAAGCATTAGCTCATATGGATATAATCTCATCCATGGGTTAATTTCACTATCTCTCTTTTAAAGATTCCATCCCTCTCTTTCTTCCACACAAGTCCTCTTGAGGGGGAATCATGGGTCATTACCTTCCCACTTCTTTTGTATAACTCTTTCATTATTTGAAAAGAGGTTGCTTTGACCGAATGTCTCACCATGCCTTCTTAAATAGGGGGAAAATGTATACATCCAATTCCTATCACCATTATGTCTAAATTGTCAACCTTACTCAAAATTCTATGACAACACACAATTTGGGCCTAAATCATTAAAATATGCGAAATGGTTTAATCTTGTCATGTATAAATACTGATTTAGGCTAATGTATACCTAAATTGCAAAATGCATTTTATGTGATTATTATCTTTTCTCAAATCACTTTAAGTCAAATTATGACCATGAAAAATGATGCTCTAAGCCATTGAATTCTTCTAATTCAAAATCACACATCATGTGCATGTGTTATTTTGTGTTCACAATGCTCTAATTAGGGTATTGATTTGTACACAATTAACACCTTCTTCTAATTACACTCTAGTCAAATTATGATCTAGTAAATTTATGTTTTGACTAGTATTGATTAAATGTACAACTAATTTCTAATATTTTCATCATTTGGTGATATCATCAGTGACGTGGCATCTATAAGCCATAAAAGGAACAAATATATGGTTTAAGCTCTCTCATGTCTCCTTAATTCCCCATTCTTCTAAATATTAATGAGGATATTTATGAATTGAGCCTTCAAAATTGAATTGATTAATGGATACACATTTTGATCTCGATATGGACAGTCATGGTTGATTCTGATCATTTCTAAAAATCTATAAATACAAGAGTCCTCACTTATTCATTTAAGCTATTTTTGTGTAATGTTATTATGTTGAATTTATAATAGAATAAATTCAACCATTGGCAAAATTGATCAATTTCATGAGCCTAATTCATTAGTGCATTGAGATATGATGGAGGAGCAAGCCACTCGTTATTGACAAAGACTTGGAGCACCAAATCAGGGGAAAATCACATTTTTTAGTCACTCTTGGGAAGGTTTGGTTTTTGTATTACTTCTTTTAATAGATCTTATATTTTATTTTTAAAACCCCATGATTTTCTTTATGCTTATTTAGGTTTTACTTGACTAATGCATGGATTAACTTGCTTTGGACTCCTACTCTACATTAGGAAGATGTTATTAATTTATTAGAGTGGTGGTGTGATGTGGTTTGGATAGGAATGTGTTGAAGATGGGAATATAGTTATGGAATGATGGGATTAGGGTTGTAATGATAGTCGAATTAGGGTTTAGTGATGTCAAGGAAGATTAATGGGTGATTTAGGGATGATTAATGATGAATAATGATTATTATAGATGAATTAAAGATGATTAAGAATGATTAAGGATGATTAAGGATAATTAAACATGGTTAAGGATGAATATTGGTGATTATGGATCATTGGATATTAATAGTGATGATTAGGAATGAATTAGGGATAACAAAGATGAATAGGGATGAATAGTGATGATTAGGGATTAGTTATGGATAATTAAGGATGATTAATGACTAATTAAGTATGATTGGGGATGAATAGTGATTATTAGGCTTGAATATTGATGAATAAGGTGTCAAAATTATAGTGTCTAAAGTATCAAAATTTGTGTGTTGAAAGTAGAGTGTCAAAAATGGAGTGTCTAAAAAGGTCACAAACTTACTAATGGTCTAGAAAATCACAATCTATAAGAGAATAAATAGGATGTGTAGAATAATTATAAATATTGACAAGAGGTGGAGTAGGTGAAATATATTCCACATAATAAACATGTTACTACAACATGATAACATTTTCGTATAAAGATTTGATGAGGGAACCTCTATTTTTAAGGCATGAGAGATAGTTTTTTTTTTTTTTTTTTAAATTTCAGATTCTCTTCAATAAATTTGATAATATCCTCTCAATGTGTAAATACTTTGTAAAATAACATGTCATTCTCATCATGAGGGTTATTATTGGCCTACGTGAGTAAAATGACATGTTGGCTTGAAGCCATTATAATTTTAAAAGGCAGAAAATGCCTTGAAAATAGTTTTAAATTACTTAAAAATAAAAAATAAATGAAAATTAAATAAAAAATAATATAAAAGTGGCACTTAAATTGAGCTTTGAAACCCCCAAAAACTATATATTACACACTAAATGATGCAAAAATTAATCCCTAAAAAATAGTTGGACTTTAAAAAATATGCATTTACAAATGCTTTATAGTATACAATTATGTAAAATTTGATAAAAATTTACATTTTTAATACAACATAGAATAAATATGAAACCATAATTGTAAATAACACAAAAACTCATGCACTTTTAAAAAATAATAAGTAAACGTTATGCACAAATCTAAACATATGGGTTTATCAAATTTTAGAAATCAAGAACTACATAGACAAATATGGAAAAAAATATCATTTCTATAATTTATTTTATCAAATTTAGAAATAGACTTTACCACTACATATAGATTGAAAATCTAGGTAGGAGAGAAAAACATTAAACCTCCCAAACTTCTAAAAGTAAAAGTCACAAGCTTGTAAAGGTGCCTAAATTGATACTTCCACAGCTTTCACAATGATAAAAATAATTTTATGATGAAAGCCAATTTTAAAATTTGACAAGAGTTTGAACAACAATTTTGGCATCATAACCATGATCCCAAAAAAGGGAACTTTCTAGCCTTCCTAGATTAAAAATATGGCCTCTTCAGTGACTAGATGTCAATAAAGGTAGCCAGAAGGATCCCTTATAGGATAAGCACCTAATTGGAAGGGTCACATGGGAAACTATTTCTAACATTATAGGACTCAACACACTAGTTGGTCACATGGGGAAATTGAGGGATATCACTAATTACATAAACAAGTGATTTCATCATCTATAATAAATCCCTCAACTTCAACAGATGAAGGTTATTGACTACACAATTCTTAAGATGTTGAGATCATCTTAATATTGATTATGATAATACAAATTATCTAAATTAATGTTATAATATAAATTTTCTTCCAATAGTCTCTTACAAGCATGAATTACATAAACAGGGAATAGTGGAAACATCTAGAAAGCATAGATAATACATTATATCTATTGTTTTATGATGGCCATACTGTATAAATTGACTATAAAATTGATGGCCATTCAAAAAAAATTTAAGCCTATTATTTTATCATGACCATGTCATTCGTACAGATCCACATAGCCAGGGAAGTTTTAAAAAAACATTTTGCTCCAAGAACAACTTCTTGTTCAAAGTTTTTAAAAAGAGATAGAAAATAAAAATTATTGAGCTAGTCAAAACATGTCGTATAGTGACTATTTTATCCCATTTTAAATACAAAATTTTCCATTTAGTTTATAAATTAATCACTAGTAGAGTGTAAAAATTAACTTTATTAAAACTCTCACCCTTTAGAGGTCTAGGGGTCAATTCTCCCCACTCCTTTTACAATAGGTTTTTTAACAATTTTTTTTAATATTTATTTATAATTAAGGGAGAGGGTTGCTTTCATTTTATAAAAGGGTTGTTTTTATTTTGATTATTGGATTAATGTTTTTTAAAGGTAGACAAAAAAAATTAGAAAAGGGGAACAATTTTTTAAGCTATATTCTTCAGGGGGTGAGGGTAACTTTTGGCTTGTCTTTTTTTGTGTCCTTCTACACCTCATCTTATGTAAAGACTAAACTCCACCTCATATAACCTATAAACACCACAAACTAATTCATTTAAAAACTTAACATGCATTATATATTGTAATCAATAGGATTGTGGAGGATGTTCCAAGAGTTAATCCTGACGTTTACATTAGAAAAATATAAGTATGTGTATGATTATGATCATGATGAAGAAATGGGGTTTATTGGTTTAAATACATCACAAAACATATGGTTTCACATTACAGATGCTGAAACTAAAATATGTCTAGGAATCTTTTGACAAATTGATTGAAAAAAAAATTCCAAAAAATATAGCTTCATGTAGAACTATATTGTGTCATACCTTTTGAATTTCCAAATTTTGAATATTTCCTTGCCAACATCAAGTCCATTAGATCACAATTTAAATATTTTAGAAAATATAATAAAATAATATTATCATCCAAATACATAATGAAAAAAAAATCAATAAATGACCTAATTGCCTCATTAATCAACTACATGAAGGTAGTTGGTGTGCTTCATAGCCAAGAAGATAAAACCAAACATTCATACAGCTCTTGCCTTGACTTTGAGTGTTGTCTTCCAAATGTCCTCTTCCTTAATTCTCACTTGGTGATACTTAGACATAAACTCATGATTAGTTAAATACTTGGCAAGATGAAGCTTATCAATATGATCATCAATCCATGGAAGAATATGCCTATTGTTGATGATTAATTTGTTAAGTGCTCTATAGTAACCATACATGATGTATGAACCATAGTTATTTAGTACTAAAATAATAAGAGAACCACATGGATAATTACTAAGGTGTATTACACCCTAATTGATTAAACATTCTAACTATTATTTTCTCGCATTGGCAACTTTCAAAGACTATTTATACAACCTAAGATTTGGAAGGAGACTCTCCAAATTTAAACTAAATTTATTGATCAATAAGCTTCACTACTAGAAACCTCATGCTATTATGAAATTATTACTTAAACTATGGCACCAAGTACCCCATATAATTCTACTTTTTTCTAGTAAACATGCTATAAGAAGTTCTATGTTCAACCATTTGTTTATGTTAAATATCTCTCAAAAAGAAGTAAATAAATATCCTAACTTGCATTACTAATCATGTTAGCTTGAGAGACATTAATCAAAGAGATTTTATAATCACCTTTTAAATTTGAAATGATGTAATTATTTCCATACATTACAAAATGATATTTATTGGCCCTCCTCATGGAAAGAACATCCTTGATATAAAAATAAGGGTTGCCAAAAAATATACCACAACATCAAGAGGCACAACATCCATTATAACTTCATCAATGAATTTTGAATTAATTTATAACCTAATGTTACATTGTTTGGTCACCTTGATGTTTACACCTTTCTTCATTTAACCCAAAGTATATAGGATCAGATGATTGTAAGTCTTTATCTTCATTTTTTCTACTAAATCTATGCTTATCAAATTTTATTTTTATAAAGTATCAAAATAAACATCCACTTTTTTATTCATCTTAATTATCATATATAAAATCATATAAATGTCACTCTCTTAAGCACTATTAATACTCAAACATATTTCTCTATTGACTAAGGTACTGAAATAAATTCTCATCCACATCATAGTTATAACCAATGTCTTCACCTTTGAGAGAGGGCATAACCTTATTATTATTATTATTATTATTATTATTATTATTATTATTATTATTATTATTATTATTGATAGAGAATAATAAGGTAAATTGGGACATTAACCCAATGTACAAAGGAAATTACTTCTAGATAAAATCAAGAAAGATAATTTATATATCTCCTGGAGAATATAAGGAGATAGGCCAAAAATCCAAGTAGCTACAAATCCAACTTTCTAATTAAAAGAGAGAATACATGTGAACATAATCCAAAAATCATCATAAATAAAACATGATCCAATAATATAAAACACAACCCAAATTAGTCCAAAAGTGTAAGAAGTAAGCACCACCTGGAACAACTTAGGGAATGTAGAAAAATGCCTCCACTAGAAGCCTTGGACATCAACTTCAAGAACGTCCTTCAAGTACTAATCCAAGATCTCTACTTATAAAAACTCAAAAAAAAAACAAAAAAAACAAAGACTGAATTTTTGTTTGCTCCAAACAACATAAACATAAATGATCCAAGAATACAAAATAGGGAGGAAAACCTAAGACTAAAAAAAACTCTCTAGAGGCTAGATCACCAATTCCTACAATTACATATAGATCAAAAGGGAAGTTGAAAGTAGGTCAATTTTTTTTATTAACTCTTTTCATTATTCCTAGGGAAGGGGACATTCATAGAGCAAATATTCACTAAGATTAAGGTGAAGGCCTCCAAATTTAATCAATAAATACATTGTAGTGAAAATATTCAAGAAATATCCTTTAAAAAAAAGAATGGCATGGAGGATATCTTGAATGATTGAATTTAGATTCCATTGATAAGATATTCCCTATGTAACAACATTGATAATCAGGTGATAATTACCTTCCACAAATAATTTATTGAAAATAGATTCAATAGCAATTCTAAAGCCTTTTAGAAGAGCGAGTGCTATAGTCAAATTATTTTTAGACCAAGAAATGTTGAAGGCATAATAGCAAAGCACTTGTTCTTGTTGTTATTGAATGGGTGAAATTTTTAAGGTAGCTTCCAAATTTTTCCTCACATCATAATGCCCACAACACATTTTAGTTTACTTTTTATAAATTGAAGTAACATCATGCTTACCTTTTTTTTACCTTAACCATTATTATTAGAAACACTTTTTTTCATGGGAGTGCTTTGAGAAGTAGATGAGGCCTTATTCTTATCCAAATATAAGTACCAATATAAGAACAAGCCTCATATACATATGTAGGATTGACTAAGAGGATAGGTCTCCTCAAATGGCTATGGAGTCCCCTAACATACTTCATCAAGATGTCACAGTCCATTATATCTTTACCCATTTGGACAGCCTTATCACAAAACTCACCTGCGTACTCATACATGCTTTGGCCTTTTTTTGCCTAATATATTTCCACTTCATGGACCTATCTTCCTCATAACACATAGGATATAATTGATTTCTTATTATCATCTTAATTTCATCTCACTTTCAAAGAAGCTTCTTAAAAACCATGGTATGAACATAACTCTCAAACCAAGTTAAAGCATATTTTTTTTATTTTAACTTGTAAAATAAATTTATTGGTTCTAATTAATTATATGAAAAATGAAATACATATCCAATTGGGATACATAATGTATTTATCCTCTCCACATTCACATCTTCGTCATATGGCTAAATCTCTTTCTTTCCCTCATCCTTGAATGAAGTTGGAGATTGGTTGGTACATAGATGTTCTTCCACCTTCTCGTGCTCAGAAGCATCCTTCTTATTTTATTTTATCACCTCAATAGAAACATGAGGCGTCTCCATGATAATTCCCTTGAAAGACATCAATCGGTCATACTTGTTCATATAAAGAGAGATGATATCCACTCCTTCTTCAAGACTATGAAATAAGGTTCTACTATGTGGGCATATTCTTCATTAAAATGGGCCATACTACTGATCTCTTGCTTCCACTTATTTTTCAAAATTTCTTTTTTAAAGTGAACTAAGACCACTATCACTATTTTCTCTAAGATGGGCATATACTGCAATGAAGTTACAAACACAAATAACTACACAAATGGACTAAAATTGATACTAAATTGAGCTATGATACCAATATGATCCATAAACTATGTGGATATCCCACATTAATATTGACCAACATGGATACTATAATCTTAACTCAAATAAATGTCTAATATGTTAATGTTATATGCTGATTTCAATGTTAAAAAAGAGATAGATAAGTGCTCAAAATAAAATGTGCATAATATTGAACTTAAAAATGAAACATAAGATCACATAAAGCACATTAGGAACACATTATGTATCTTAAAGAAACCTGGTGTGGGAAAAAACTCCACTGGGTGAGGCTATATAACTCTCCTTCCATTATGTAATTCAAAAAATGTACAAGTTACTACCAAACATGGCCTTCATGGACAAAGATTTCACTCCTAACTATCCAAAACTTTGACACAATTTTTTTTTGCACTTCTCAAACACTTCACAATGAACCAACACCACTATAAAACAATTCAAAATTAATATATAATGAGGCAACATGAACAAGGACTCAAACATGAAAATTACAATGCAAATATAGTTTTTAATACTCTCATTGCCTTATTGAACATATTTCTAATGTGATCTACCCAATAAAGGTTGTACTTATGACTTCTTACCTCAAAACCTACCAAAGATCTCAAATGACCATCATGAGAGAGTGGAAATATTTTTCAACCCTTCCAATTCCATTATTTTGTATGGTGTAAAAACAACCATAGTTGCTAGACTAGTAGTTACACAATAGGAACCTACAAATATAAATGGTTATACAACCATCACCTGCATAAAATAGTGATTTCATCATTTTTGACAAACCATCAAGTTTAATAGTTTAATTTTGTTGACATCACCATGTTGAGGATGTCTGAATCATTTTCATATTTTATTAGACCATTACAACTTATCAAAACTAATGTTTTAATATGAAGTATCTTCCAATAGTATCTTCTAAGCATAAATTACATAAATTAGGAATATTAGAAACACGTAACAAGCATAGTTAGTAGATCATAAATCTATATTTGGATCAACTAATAAAAATGTTTTATAAAAAATATAAAAAATTTCTCTTGCCCTTATTCTTCCTTAGAGTGTCTAACTTCAAAAAATCACTAGAAAAATATTGTCCAATAAAAAAATAATAATTTGTTTTCCAAAACTTTATATTTTCTTAATATTATCACAAAAAATGATTTTCAATAAATTTTGTGATTTAAATTTTTTTTTTTGAAGAACTACCAAATAATACGTAAAAAGGTTGATTTAAAGCAAACGAAAAAGACCTAGTTGGGTTTTCATAGAAAAGCTATGATATCCTTTTGATGTTTGGATTCAAATTGTTTTGCACAATAATCAACTAAATTGTTGTAAAAATCTTCACCTCCTATATGATTATCCCCATCCACTGCTAACACTTCAAAAATACCATTTTTTATTGAAATAAGAGAGATGTCAAATGTGTCACCCCCAAGATCAAAAACTAAAATTATTTTTCCTTTGGAAGAGGAATAAGTCTTTGTGTCTAACCCATATGCTATGGCAGTAGCAGTGGGTTTACTCATGACTTGCAACACATGAATACCTATAATGGTTGTGGCATCTCTATGCAAGAGATATAGCAAGAAAAAAAAATAGAAAATAAAAATAGACGCAGACTCCAGATTGCTATGGCAATCAAAAAAGATATTTAATCTTATTATTTCTCCTTACAAAAACTGTGAACAGGTCTACATTAATAGAATTTGAAAGACAAACTACGTGTAGGGGAAGGCTGAACAGGGAGTGGAGAAATTAACTCCAGTTTTTAACACTCCCCCTTAATTTCTACCACTAACTACTTCAACATTTACAATGCCTAAATTTTGTCTTAGATAATCAAAAATCTCTTTTGCTAATGCCTTTATGAATATATCTACCAATTGGTCTTCAGATCTATAGAACTCTAAATGGATTTCTCCATTATTCACTAACTCTCTGATAAAATGGAATCTGTATCAATGTGCTTGCTTCTCTTGTGAAAAACATGATTTTTTGACAATGCAATTACTGATTTGTTGTCACAAAATATTGGTGTTGACTCCTTCGATGCTTGTAATAAATCTATCAATACTCTCATCATCCAAGTTGCTTGACATGTTGTTGATGTGGCTGCTACATACTCCGTTTCAGCTGATGAAAGTGTCACTATAGGTTACTTTTTGGATGCCCATGTGACCACACTTGTTCCAAAAAGAAAGGCAAGTCCAGAAGTACTCTTCTTGTCATCAATGCTACCTACAAAATCACTATCAGTATAACCAATCAAACTAAAATCATTAGTTGTGGAATATAAAATTCCATATTTTGTTGTTCCTGCCACATATCTCAATATCCTCTTTCCAACTTGCCAATGTGAGTCTTTTGGTGACTCCATGAATCTAGAGATTAAAATGACCCCATACATGATATCTGGTCTTGTAGCTGTAAGATACATCAAACTACCAATTAGTCTTTTGAATGTTGTAGAATCAACATTACACCCTTTGTTTTCTTTGCCAATTTTGGTCCCTGTAGCAAC
The DNA here is from genome assembly GCA_037957365.1 of Torreya grandis. NCBI lineage: Eukaryota > Viridiplantae > Streptophyta > Pinopsida > Cupressales > Taxaceae > Torreya > Torreya grandis. The sequence goes on from JARHVA010002157.1 coordinate 165,299, forward strand.
TGGTGTACGTGCTGATTTACAATTCAACATCTTAAACCTCCTTAACACATTATTTGCATATTTAGTTTGACAAATAAATATTCCCTTCTCTGATTGTACAACTTCAATGCCCAAAAAATACATCATTAATCCCAAATCTGTCATTTCAAATTCTTTTTTTATTGCTGATTTAAATGTGTCTATAGACAAATTTCCAGTGAAAATCAAATCATCAACATACAAACACACAATCAAAATCTAACCTTCTTTGTTGATTTTTGTGTACAATGTAGGCTCACTATTGCTTCTGATTATTCCATTATTTGTCATGTATGAATCAATCCTGCTATACCATGATCTTAGTGCTTGCTTGAGACCATAGAGGGCCTTCTTCAATTTGTAGACTTTTTTTTCATGTTCATGCACTTTATAACCTGGTGGTTATTTCACATACACTTCTTCATCTAGGAAACCATTCAAGAAAGCTAATTTGATATCCATTTGATATACATTCTAATTATTTTTTGCAGATATTGCTAAAGCCATTTTAATAGTATCAAGTCTAGCAACTGGAGCAAATGTTTCATTATAATCAATTCCATGTTCTTGTGAAAAACCTTTTGCTACTAACCTTACCTTGTGCTTTTCAACCTTTCCTTCTGCATCAAATTTGGTCTTATAAACCCATTTGACTCTTATGTAATCCTTACCTTCAGGTAGATTAATTAGATCCCATATTTGATTTCTCTCAGTGGCATTTATCTCTTCATCCATTGCTTTTATCCAATGTTCCTCATTAGCTGCTTCTTCATAATACATAGGATTATGAGAGAAAAAGGTAAAATTTAAACATAAATCTAAATTCTCTTCTTCTTGTTTATAAATCTCATTCAAGTTTCTCATTTTCTTACCTTTAAATTTTGATCTTAAAGTGGCAAGAGTTGGATCTGATTCATCACTTACTTTTGAATTAGGTGTAGGATGACATGCATGACCAGATGATTCGCCTTGTGCTAAGCTCCTAGGTTTTCTTATTGGAGTGCTTGTTCTTGCGTGTGGAGAAGATTGATCACCTTGCAAATTTTGTTCTTCGAATTTTTCTTCATTTTGGGAAATTGGTGCTCTAATTGTGATGGTTTTATCAATGCTTCCATCCCATGCTTCTTCTTCCTTAAATTCCACATCTCTACTAATAATCACTTTCTTTGAAATAGGGTTATACAACTTATAAGCCTTTGATTCTTCACTATAGCCAATAAAAATGCATTTCTCACCTATATCATCAAGTTTTCTTCTCAATTTAGATGGTATAAGAGAATATGCAATACAACCAAAATTTCTAAAATGATGCACACTATGCTTCTTACCACTCCAAGATTCTTGTGGAATTCAATCCCTGACACTCTTTGTTGGGCTTCTATTTAGAATATATACTGCACATGCTACTGCTTCTGCCCAATATTCATTTGATAAATGTTTGGCCTTCAACATGCTTCTGGCCATCTCCATGATTGTTCTATTCTTCCTTTTTGCTACACCATTCTGTTGTGGTGTGTACCTTGTAGTCAGTTGCCTTTTAATGCCATGATATCTATAAAAATCTTAAAATTCATTAAGCATATATTCACCTCCTCTATCTAATCTAAGTACCTTGATGTAAAGGCCACTCTGCTTTTCAACCATAGCCTTGAATTCTTTAAATTTTTCAAATGCTTCAGACTTATTTTTGAGAAAATATATTCAAATCTTTCTGCTAAAATCATCAATGAAGGTTAGAAAATAAGAACTACCTCCAAATGATGGAATTTGCATTGGTCCATATAAATCACTATGGACTAGCTCCAATATTACCCTTGCTCTATGTGAGGCTCCTACTAGAAAGCTCTCTCTATGTTGTTTTGATAGAATGCAACTTTCACATGAACTTCCTGGCTGTTCTATTGGTGGTAATCCCTTCACCATATTTTTATTTTGTAACAAATTCAAACCTCCAAAATGTAAATGTCCATACCTTAAATGCCATAGCCATGATTGGTCTAGATGCATGGTTTTGAAGTGGGCTTCCTCTTCTCCTTGGATGCACTGAATTCGAAGAGGGAACATCTGATTCTTGGTCATCTCCACTTTTTCTATCAACCTATCATTTAGAAATTTATCTAGTATTGTGCAAACATTATCCATAAAAGATACTTTATAACCTTTCTATACTAACTGTCCAACACTCATAAGATTATGCTTTAGTCCAGGTACAAAATAAATATCAAGAATAAATCTTCTTTCACTATTTTTTGCCAAAACATTTATTACTCTTTTACCTATTACATCCACTTTGTTATCATTTCCTAATTTCACTTCTTTATAGAATCATCAAGACTATCAAACAATTCTTTATTTCCTGTCATATGGTTACTACATCCACTATCTAAAAACCAAATATCTCTAGCATTTTCTTGAGCAACATGACAAGTGAGAAATAAGCTTCCAGAATTAGAATTAGATTCATTTGTGTAATTAGCATTCTGCTTGTCCACATCTCCTTGTTTTTTTCTGCATTCACTTGCATAATGTCCATATTTTTTGCAGTAATAGCATTGAATGTTAGATTTATCAAACCTTTGTAAATTTTTTTGGAAGTGATTGTTGCCACGTCCTCTATTGTTGTAGTTTTGATTATTATTTTCACCTTGATCTGGATTGTACCTTCCATTTCTGCCTCTGCCTCTTCCTCTGAAGTTTGACCTTCCTCTTCCTCTTCCTCTGCCAAATGATACCTGAGACTTGAAAGCATTCTCAAAAGAATTATTTTTATTCCTATTCATTTTGGATTCATGTGTTAACAAAGATCCCATTAATTCATCCACTGATAACTATTCCAAATCTTTGGTTTCATCAATAGTTACAACTATTGCATCAAATTTGTTGGGTAAACTCCTGAGTATTTTTTCTATGATCTTCTGATCTGTTATTTTTTCTCCATTAGATCTAATTTAATTCAAAATATTAAGTACTTGACCCATAAACTGGTCTATAGACTCTGAATCATTCATTTGCAAATTTTCAAAATTTTTCCTAAGAGATTGCAATTTAGCTATTTTCACCTTTGTATTACCTTTATAGGTGGTCTCTAAGATTTTCCATGCCGACTTGGATCTCGTTGCTGTTACAACTCTAGAAAAAATGAATTCATTCATTACCTGTTGGATTAGAAATAGAGCTTTTGCATCCTTTTTCTTGTTCTCTTTAAGCTCTTCTTTTTGTGCTCGAGTTAATCCCTGATGGGCAGCGTCAACCTGTGGTTCTACAAAGCCGTTTTCTACCAAATCCCAAACATCTTGTGAGCAAAACAATGTTCTCATTTTAATTACCCAAAAATCATAATTCTTACCATTGAAAACGGGAATTTAGAGCTGAGAAATGCTGTTGTTTGTTGCCATGTCTCAAGACTTGCAAGATTCTGCTGCTGCTGCAGCCAAATAGGCACTTCTTCCAGCGATTCCGTTCACTTTTATAGTCGCTGCACTTTCTCTTGTACAGATTGCACTTCTGTTGTGCGTCGAGACTTTCTCAGACTTCAATGCCCTTCCAGATTGTCTTATTGCTGCAGTTTTTCTATGGCTTGCAAGTTGCCTTGGTGGCTTTCAGCCGTTCCAACGGTCTCTTTTACACTGGACATACACGGCAACCTCCACACAGTTCAAATCTTGCTTTACTCGATGCACCTTCGTAGGTGTCTTGTCTGCGAACTGGTTCTCACTTCTACGGCGTCGCTTCACGTTCGAGGTGTTGCTGTCACGTTGACCAGACAGGCTACGTCAAACTTCACGCTGCACTTTCCCAGCAATTCCTACGTGACAAGTCGCATTTTTTTTTGTAACAGCAGGGCGCAGAACAATTTCCAATCTTGCTATTTTTCTCTAAGTCGCTGAACCTGGGCGCTTCTGCTTCTCTTCTCTCCCTTCGCCCGACTGCTGCACTCCGAACTGCAGGCTCTGATACCAATTTGTAAGAGATATAGCAAGAAAGAAAAAAAAATAACAGAAAATAAAAATAGACGCAGACTCCAGATTGCTACGGCAATCAAAAAAAGATTTTTAATCTTATTATTTCTCCTTAAAAAAACTGCGAACAGGTCTACATTAATAGAATTTGAAAGACAAACAAAGCTGGAAATAACCTAGTGTTAAATTGACAGTTCTCCATGCAAACCATGATAACCTAAGCAGATGATCATGCAAACTGCGTGCATGGGAAGGCTGAACAGGGAGTGGAGAAATTAACTCCAGTTTCTAACACTCTAGTAGCTTTCCTCTGGGTATCATTGAAATATGCAGGTACAGTGATCACTGCATTTCTGACTTCAGAGTTTGTATATGTTTTAGAAATTTCTTTCATTTTGTACAGCACCATTGAAGAAATTTCCTCAGGTGAAATTTTCCTTTTGAAACCCTTGTACTCTACATCAACCAAAGGTTTATTATTCTTTCCACAAACAACCTGAAACGGCCACAAAACCAGGTCTCTATGTACCGAGTCGTCGCTGAAACATTTCCCCATCAGCCTTTTGATATCAAATATGGTGTTGTGTGAGTTGAGAGTAAACTAGTTCTTTGCAGAATCACCAATTAATCTCTCCCTTGGAGTGAAAGAGACCATAGATGGAGTGGTCTTATTTCCTTCATCGTTTACAATGATGTCAACTCGTTCTTTCTGGTATACAGCAGCACAACTATAACAAGTTCCAAGATCGATGCCTATGGCCTTGTTATCTTCGCTCATGATGCTGGATTTAGATAGTCGAGAAGAAAAATACTGTCTGCAAATTTAAAATAGTTTTTAAATCACATGGAATAGATAATGGGCAAATGCATGCAATGTTAGTTTTATACTTGCAATCACTGCAATTAGTTTCCTTTAAGATCTATTGCTAAGACAAAAGACCAACTAGATCTTCCTCCCGCTGTTTTAGTAGAGCAGATACAGACGAAGCAATCAGGCTAACATGTCTTCAATTATGAGATGGCACATAAAACCTTGAATTACGAAAATGCAACAAAACTTGAAAAATATTCATTCAAAATTTTGACAACTGTACTTTGATAGATATAATTGACCGATCTAGATAATTAACGAATCATCAATGGAGTTTTGTTCCGAGTTATTTTCCCAGTTATTCATTCCACCGCTGGTATGTCGAAGCTATGGAAAGCGATTTCAGACTTAAATCTGGTAACAAAATTAGCGCCACCGTGCAGTTAAAGTATTCAAACATCAACGCCAGATTTTTACCATTTCGAGGCTACAGAAGCGATGTTTCAAAGGGACTAAGATTGCGGAGGCCTCAAAAGCAAAATCGGAAACTAAAGAAAGCGTACAAAGAGAAATTCGGACTGTTCGAGACTCTTACCAATTGTTTTTTTTATCGCATCTGCAATTCCACCGCTTGTCCTCTTTTTCGCCCCTTTGTTTTATTTATTAGATTTGATTTATTTTGTTAATATTTATATGGTTTATTTTTATATTTATGTTTTTGTTATGTCATTTTATTTTTATGTCATTGTATTCAAGGCACTTATGCTATTTATGTCATAAATTTTATATAATATAGGTATCTATTTATTGGGGTATTTTATATAGGTTTATTTAAGATAAATATATTATTAATATTCGTGAGTATATATTATATTAAATAACAGTAAATAAATTGTAAAATGTATAATATATGTAAAATAAAATTAAAATTAAAGAATCATTTAATATTCATTAAAATGTGTCATCCATATCATATCAATTTCAAATAATATATCATTTTATATATATAGATTTTTTTTAATAAGTACATGATATTATTTATCTTCTAAGAACTTTAGTCTCTCTTCCTCAACTTTTTTTTTGGAAAGTTATTTTCTTTTTTCATCTTTAATAGTGGTTATATGTAAATAGAAGAAATATTCTTAGTCCTTTCAAGGAGTTTAAACAGAATATAACTAAAAATTTTAATCATATTATTTTTTTTTTCTTACATAAATTATATTTTTTGAAAGAGTCAAACCTCGTGATGTGTGTATAGTTAATACCTAAGCCAACCCGTAAGGGTAGTTGATGTGTATGCCCTTCTTGTATTGGTGTAATTGGAATTGTATTTGGAGTTTCATCTTCAAATAGTATTCTAGTGAAGCTAGACGATCACTAGGAGGTCAGTTAACCATATCATATTTTAGATGCTGGGGTATAGACCATTACATTTTTAGATAATGTTTGAAGTTTCCAACACATGTGCATTGTAGTGATGGACACCACATGGAGGGTTACTCGATCTGACTCAAAAAATCCTCCTAAAGGATGAAACTAAGAAAACTAAGATGATAAGGGTTGTGAAAATAAATAAAAAGGGTATCAATCAAAATGGAAGGCTGGGATAATGGGAGATGAGGTCAAAAGATGAAATGGGGAAATATGTAAAAATCACTACCATGAGTAAGGTATAAACACAACTCCAATAGATACATTTTCACCAAAAATAAATAGTGGTACACAAGCCCATGATAAAGGTTGTAGATTACCCAAACGTACCATTCCAAAAGTTGATACTCAACTAAGAAAAGTAACTACTTGAAAACCTCTAGAGTGAAGTTCAAGCCATAAGGGACATGGAGTGTAGGATCAAGGAAAGACAAAAAATGATAAAAATGCAAGGGAGATACAAAAAAATGATGAGATATTATCTTTACTAAAGAAAGATGGAGTGTTACCCTTGCTAAGGGCATGGCTTATGTGAAGTATGGGGGAGGAGTTGAACCAAAGAATACCACACTCTAAGGAAATTTTAATTATACAGAGAATAAACAACAATAATAATCTAACCTTGGAAAATAAGATCAATGAGTGGGAACGCACCATCATTGTAATTAACATAGGTTCAGAAGTGAAGATTTTTAAAAAGAAGGTATAGAGAAAGATGGGAAATGTTATACTAATACCTTCTACAAATATCCTGTTCATGGAAAATAAAGTTGTTATAAGCCAATTGAAGTGTTGAGGAATGCATAATTGAATATAATGGGAACAAATTTCACCTCAAACTTCAAAGTGATTAATCTAGCATAAGCAGATAATTATCTAGTGATATTTGGTAGACTGTGGTGTTACAATAACCATGTAGACATGAACTTTAAGCAGTGACATATGAGTTTCAAGAACAAGGAATAGAGAGTGGTTATCCCTTTAGATAATGAGGATAGCCTTGCATATGTCAAAAAGTTTATATCAATAAAAGAATCAATAATATTTATAATATCATTATGCATAGCAATGAGTATCTTGACTAAAAGATGATAGAAGACTAAGTTGGAAGAGTGGTGCATCCAGGGTTTTTTAAGGGCCCCTAGGAAAAATCCATATATAATTTTTTGGTGAATATCGAAAAGTCAATTTCAAAATAGAGGCAAATTGAAGGGAAATTAGTTTCATTGGCAAGGCAAATCCTATGCATCACCCTTCATATAAAATCTATATTATGTGGAAACATTCAAGGTCTCTAGAGAGTAGTTAGAACCTGTATATGATGTATAGACTCTGTGGGTGACGTCTAAAACCTGTAAATACCGTCAAGAGTCTGTGGACAGTGTTTAGAGCCTACAGATGGTGTCTAGAGCCTATGGATAATTTCAAAGCTAATAGATAGCATATAAAGGTAGTAGATATCATCTAGAGCTTGTGGACGATGTCCAAAGCCTATGGATGGCATCTAGAGCCTATAGACATCATCTAGAGCCTAAGGGCATCATATAAGGCCTATGTATGCCATTCAAACTCTATAGACATCATCTAGTATATGGATGGTTCTACATCCTGTAGATGGTGTCCAAACTCTATGTTCAACATGCAGAGTATGTGGATGGTTTCCAAACACTATAGACATTGTATAGAGTCCATGAATGATGTCTAGACTTTTTGGACAATGTCTGGAGCTTGTGGATGATGTATAGACTCTATAGATAACATCTAGAGCATGTGGACAATGTTCAAGCCCTATGGACATCATCTAGACCTTATAAACACCATCTAGACTCTATGGATAACATCTAGAGTCTATGGACGGTGTCTAGAGCCTATAAACGGTGTCCAAGCCATGTGGATGCCATCTAGACCATGTGGGCATCATCTAGAGACTGTAGATGGCATCCAGGCTATCTGGCCACCATTTATATTGTCAAAATGCCATCCAAAGCATGTGCATAGCATCCATCCTATCTTACTAGCATCTAGCTCTTTTAGATGATGCCTAGAATATATATATTCTAGGCATCATCTAAAAGAGCTAGATGCTAGTAAGATAGGATGGATGCTATGCACATGCTTTGGATGGCATTTTGACAATATAAATGGTGGCCAGATAGCCTGGATGCCATCTACAGTCTCTAGATGATGCCCACATGGTCTAGATGGCATCCACATGGCTTGGACACCGTTTATAGGCTCTAGACACCGTCCATAGACTCTAGATGTTATCCATAGAGTCTAGATGGTGTTTATAAGGTCTAGATGATGTCCATAGGGCTTGAACATTGTCCACATGCTATATATATATATATATATATATATATATATATATATATATATATATATATATATATATCCCTTGACCATTATATTTGTTCATTTCTCTCATATGCATAGTTCATTATATATATATATATATATATATATATATATATATACCTTGACCATTATGTTTGTTCATTTCTCTCAAATGCATAGTTCAAACCTCTATCTCATCCTCTAAAACTAAATCTCATTCTCTACTTTGAATCTCATATATGGATTCTAACCTTGTATCTTCTGCCCCCATTTTCAAATTTGTTTATAGAAATATTATTTACCCAAATATATTGAGGCTTTCAGAAGATAAAAACTCTTACAGTGAATAGATCGATAGATGTTGTTTAGTAAACCTTATTTACATGCCCTAGTGTGAGACAGACACAAATTTTATGAACATTTTTGTGTCTAGTTACAAATATGCTTCTAGAGATTTTTCTTTCACTCTCAGCTCTCAGACTCTTGACTTTTATCAACTCACTTTTAGTTATCAAGTGCTTGTTAGGGCTACCACATAGAAATGCCAAACCTATATCTTCGAAAGTTATTTTGTCTAAAGAAGATGAAATATATCTAGAAAATCACTTGGTTGTTGATATGTCTACCTTGACATGTAATCTTCTTTTCATTAATTAATATTCAATGTTTTATGTATTAAATTTGAAAATAAATGTCTTAGTTAAAAATTGTAATTAAGTTTTTCTTCTATTATAGTTACCCTTAATCATTCGAGAAGGGGACTTTTAGTTCAAATTATAATAAACCCATACCTAGAAGCCCTCATTGAATTTTTCCAGGCAAGGATTGTTTTAAAGGGAATACTTGCAGACATCCCATTTAGGGTTGTAGCATACATTATACATTATCTTGGTGGACAATAATTTGATTGGTGTACATTCATTTTGAATAAGATAAGAAATTATTTGAATGATTATTTTTAAAGTGACACTTACACAATTTTTCATTTCTAATTATATTTTAGGTTTATACTATAAGGTGTATCATGTGCTGAAGGGAATAATTATTTCAACTATCTTGCATGAAAAAATGAAATCTAATTTTGTGGCCCTTACTGAGCTGGAGGTAAGTTTTAAGTTTACTTCTAAGTCATAAAATTATCATGTTATTTGATTGTTATAATTCAAATTAATTTTGTTCATTTCCTTGTAATAGAGAAGAAAATTTGTTTCTTAATCAAGATGAGAAGTTTTACTAAACAAATATCATCATGTCGAAGGATCCATAGATTCTCATTTTGATAGGGATGATGACACAAATTATGGTGTGGTGATACCATTAACAAGGAAAAAGAAGATGTGGAGATCTATCTGGCTACTACTACACATCGACTAGGGTCCTCATGCACACACCTAAATTTAGGTTTAAAATTTTTAAAATTTTATTGAAATTTGATGTAACAACAAAAAATAATTGAAACTATTAATGTTTGATTTAATTTTGCAATGATGTCCAACATTGACAACATTTGCCATCAACCTGTTCAACATTTACCTTCAGTGCAAGGTATTTGACTTCACGTTTATAATTATGTTATCTTTAAATTACATGAATTTCAACATGTTAAATTATTTTTTTGATTTTTTGACAGAAATTGAAGCTTCACCTTCTCTTACAACACATCCACCACCACAAAACATATTCACAACTCAAAGTATGGATCCTAAGTCTAATGTCTTTAACCTTCAGTTTAACTTAGTTTAAATTCTAATGAAGTTTGTTTATTGGTTAGTGATGGCATTTCATATTGTAGGGCAATGTTCACTAAGAAGTAATATGCCACCTCCACCACCACCACCATGCTATACAAACTAGGTTGGGGGAGAATTTAGCAATGCTAATAGGTAGTATGGGAACAATGCATGTAATAATATCAAATTTCCCCAATTTTTTTGTCGATGGAGTGTCTACGATAACAAGTGTCATAAAATTTTTGTAGAATATTAATCATGATGGCGCTTTATTTGATGGTATTGATTCAATGCCTATAGACAGTTTTTTTGTGCATAATATTATTCAAGGATCTCAATTCTAACCTCTTGAAAAAATAGTTAGACTTGGTTAATTTAGTTTGCCACCTAAGAATTGAAATGATGAGGATCAATATTCTGATGAATTAACATCCTTTCCATTGAATAATCTTGTTATAGATAATTCTCACTTTTTTAGATGACATAGTACAGATTGATTTGAAAGTATTAAAATCTAGGCCTTATTCTTTGAAGGTTCATTTTAAAGTTTTCTAGACATTATCATGTCATCTTCGACATCAATAACCAATTCTTGGGCTACTTATAGATCTGATACCATGTCCCTCCTCAATTGATAATTTATTTTAGCTAACTGAGAGTTAATAAACAAGCATTTTTTATTTTCATTTGTTGGTCAGGTAGTGGCTAGTATCTTATTTAGCAACCTATTGAGTTTAGAAACAAACTTTCTCATAGGCTCATGAACCTCTTTCATTAGTTGTGTAAGCTAAGCAAGCAAAGCATGGGCATCTTTGGCTTGCTTAAATCTATTTTCAAATTCATTAGTCATAGTATTCTAGTTAGTAATAGATCCTAGAGTGAGGTGGTAAAACTAATTTGTAATGCCATCATGTAGTATGTTGATGAATAGTCTGATGGCAACATCTTCATGCTCAATATCTAAAATACCACACACAACATTGATGGATACAAAGTGTTCATCTAAATGTTGTTTTCCATCACCATGAAATTTTGAAAAGTTATTTCTTGACCCCTTTGGAAGGTTGTGTAATTATCATAGCCAATGGACTGATCACGTTTCCCCATGGTAATTCCATAGTTTAAAAAATTACTTGTAGGGGAATAATGGTTCCTGATAAGACAAGAGTTTGGGTTGTCAAAGTTTCTCCTTGGGTTGTTTGTTTTCTTAGAGGTCGAGGGAAAACTAGTTGTTCTTCTTACCTTTATTTGACATTTAGGGCTCAATTTGAAGCTAGAATTTTCTTGTAACTAATAAAAAGGGTCAACTTCACCTTTTGACTTGCTAGCTCTAGTGAATATATTTTTTGCTAATTTGGATAAATGTTACTAGCGTTGAGGTGTAAGGTAAAGTTAAAATTGTCTTTGAGTTGGCCTTCTTTGTTGCACTCTTCATGTAGCTAATGTTTTTGCTCTCTATGCTAAAACTACCTAATCTTATTCTTCTAAGATTTCAACTGCTCTATAAAAATGTGTTGAACTTATCTTAATATCCCAAGTAAAAGTTATCAAATATGATAAAATATCTTCCCAAGTTTGCATTATCCAGTCACGATTACCTTAAATAACTAGAGCTTGAGGTGTCTAAATTATCATGAGAATAAACTCTAGTTGTAAAAAGTCTTTGATTAGCTACAAGAACTTCTCTTCATATATATCTCCTTGATTATCTTCATGAAATAATCTCAAAATCATCTAGGCAATGGTAGCATGTGTTTCCTCTATATCTAGTTCTACTCTAACAATATTAAATTGAGCATTAATTTTTCTATTGTCAAAATAAAACAATCAAAATTTTGAAACTATGTCTTTCTCTGAAGCTTCATCCCAATTCAAACCAGGTTGATAGTTTGGATTTTGAAGGCTTGAAATGGTCATGTGCCAGTTTACTAATTCTAAGCTACTAGATGAACTCTATGGGATTATCTTCATACATATTTTTTTTTTGCTCTTTTGGCACATTCTAATTCTTGATTTAGAATGGCTAGGATAACTTTAAATTGAGTTATGTAAATTTCATCAGAATCTCAGAAGATTTATCTAAGGTTTAACACAATATCCAATTGAGTAGACTATTCTAAGTCTAACTCAAGCTGATGGAGTGGTCCTTGAGATGATCGCAAAGTCATATGGACTAGTAAAATATGGGTAGCATGAAAGTAAAAAAAATATGCCCCATGTTGGGTGCCAAAAATTGTTGGCATTAAATTTTTTTAGAGGGATAAATTGATGACTTTGTGTCAACAGCATGGGGATCAAAGTCTATTTCCTATTAGTAGGTGGAGCTGCCTTTATTAAAATCTAAAATTAAAAAATAAGAAATATTTACAAATAAAGAAATGTAAATCATATGGGTAGTAATTTTAACTTGAAAGTACAAAAAGAGGATTTTATAAAAGAATGTGTAGAGAGAGAGAGAGAGAGAGAGAGAGAGAGAGAGGGAGAGAGAGGGAGAAGTTTTAATCAACAAATTTACCAAGTTAGAAACTGAGACTAGACAAAAGTGTTGAGAGAAAATTTTAATTTCATAGTGAAGAAATATCTCTCATTCAATGGGTTGAAAAGACATAATGATATCCATAGGGATATGAAACATACACTATAAAACTACTTAACTCTGATAACAGAAATGAATATCCATCTGTATTTTCTAACATAAACAACTAAGATATTACCTCTATTCCCACTAATATTTCACAAATGTTGGAAATATAAATCAAAATTTTGGATAGAAATTTTGTAATTTAATTTTTTATTCTTAACAGTTTGAAGTTGATAGAAATAGCAATGAGAATCAAATATATTGAATTAAGCAAAAAGACATAATCTAAATGATATTACTAACACAAAGTTTAGAAACACCTCTTTCTATTGATTTTTTAAGAGTAGAATGTTTGATTTCCCTTTGCAAATCTTTGCTAAAAAATTATCTATTTTGAACCTTCAATATTAAGCCCTAACTTGTATTTATAGGCTAAAATAGGTGGTTATGTGCAAAACCACCTATTTTTTTCTTTTTACAAGGTTGCAAAAACACCAACAAGAAATTATAAATTGAAATGGTGCAAAAACATTTTAAGCATTTAACACCACATGAAAAAAATATTTTAATTTTTTGCACTTCTTGCAAAATCACATTATCAATTTGCATGATTTGAAAAAAAAAGTTGGCAAAATTATAAAGACAATTCATGGAATGACAACATACATTAACAAGGGGAAATGTAGTGCAACAATACAAATTAGGTGCAAAGATAAAAATGAGAAGAAAATTCATAAACACTAAAAACAAGTCCTCATTGTTGTTGTTGTTGTGTTAACAATTCTTTCTCTTTCATAAAATCATCAAAACTTTAGAGAAATGTCATGATCAAATCTTCATCTAGTCCATCTATGTACTTGTAGGCAATGTCTGCCAAGTAGTTTAACTCTTTCATTTCCTGAAGTTTGATTTGAAGACTGTTTATATTCATGTTTAGATTATCCACATTCACTTGACATTTGGCTAACTAGTAATTTTTTTCATGACCAAATGCAAATATGGGGTTGACAATGTCCTGAATTCGCTCTTTAAATTCTCCAATCATAGTTTCAATTAAAAATAGATTATCATTTTGATCTTTGTCATTGACAAAAAGATAATTCAATTTTTTAACTTTAGTGTCAATTTCAATATCACGTCACTTCCAAATGATCTTGCATTGTTTAATTTTTGAAGACACTCTTGAATAAATTAGATCCTAAATTTAGTAGCCCAAATAAATTCAATCTAATAGATGATTTCTTTCTTATTGATAACTCCTTTTTCAATAAGGTCAACATAAAGAAATTTTGAGAATTCAATCAACCTGGGAATGAATTCTTCCCAATTTTGTTTCTCTTCTACATATCCACTTTCCTTTATCATTAGTTGTTCATATTATGACCAAATTTTAAAGATCATTATTGTCACAGTGAGAATTATTGAGGTTTTTTGATCAATAACTTTTTAAATCCAATCTTTCACTATTTTGCCCAGTGGACCTACTTCTCTTACTTTCTCCAATGTCTCAGCATAATGACTTGATTAAGTAATAGCTAGTTGAATTGGTTCGATTAATTTTTGTATCACTAAATTCCATTGTTCTATATTTTATTTCATTTCATCCTTCATTGCCTTATCTTTATCCATGTTTTCAAAAATGATACCAATCACCAACACATCTACACCATTTTGTTGAGATGTATATCTTTCTATAAATTATTTTCTTATTTTATTTGCCTTACAAAAATTTAGAAAATCATTTGATATGTATTCACCACTTCGATTGATTCTCAGTATTTTGATATAATATCCACTTTCCTTTTCCGCTTAGGCCTTGAACTCCTTAAAAATAGCAAACACATCTGATTTTTATTTAAAGAAATAGACCCAAGTTTTTTTTATGAAATCATCAATGAATGTCAAGAAATATAGATTTCCACTTATGAATTTTTTTTCATTGATCCACAAAGATCTAAATGGACTATTTCAAGTGGATGCCTTGCCCTATAAGAATTTTTAACCAAAATTTTGTTGTCTATGTTGTTCTCCTAGTATGCAAATCTCACATGATGTTTTAGGTAGATCTATTAGTGGAAATCCATTTACCATTATCTTCCTATGTAACAAATGCAATCATCTAAAATTTAGATACCCAAATCTCAAGTGTCATATCTAAGATTGAATCTTGTATGAGACTTTGAAATTTGCTTCATCAATTGTTTATAATCCTTGAAGTTTTAGAAATTGTTCACTTTGGATCTTAAGAGTAAACATCTTATTCCTTGTCATCCCAACTTTTGAAATTGGCCTATTGTTAGGTTTCTTGTCCAAAATCAAACATTCACTATTCTCAAAGTATATTGTATACCATTTTTGCACTAATTGACCAATGCTTATGAGATTATGTTACAATTGAGGAACATAGTATACATTAGGGATATGTTTCTTTTTACCTTATTTTATTCTTATGTTAATTGACCATTTTCCCATGATTGATACTTTGTGATCATTTTCCAATTTTACTTCTGATTTTACCAAATCATCTATTAATTCAAACAACTCCTTACTTCCATTCATGTGATTGCTCTACCGCTATCTAAGAACCATACTTCCTTTGAAATCTCTTATACAACATTACATGTTATCAACATTGTGTTTTGTTCACTACTGTTGGGATGGTTTTCAATTGTAAAGTTTATTTTTTATTTATTCATATCATATTGTCTTTTATTACATTTAGATGCAAAATACCCAAATCTTTTACAATAATGACATTGGATGTTGGATTTATTATAACTTTCTCCTTGATGATGGTTATGAAAATAGTTGTTGCCTCTTCCTCTTGTTGGTGTGAAATACATATGTGGGATTGATGTTGTCTTCTACTTTCAAATTTATTAGATTCTCTACCTCCTCTTGGTGAAAAGTGACCTCTATCTTTGTTGTAATTTGATCTTCCTCTTGTTCTCCTAATTGAAAGTCGAGTTTTGAATGCATTTTTCAATGAAGATGCTCCTAAACAATTTAACCTTTCCTAATGTGATATAAGTGACCCTATTAATTTATCTACTAACAATTGTGTTAAATCCTTATATTCCTCAATGGCCACTACTACTGAATTGAACTTTGCAGGGAAGCTTCTAAGTATTTTTTCCACAAACTTCTGGTCTTCCATACTCTCACCATGAGTCCTTATTTGATTTATAATCCCTATTACATATGTAAAAAATGAATCTATATTCTTTGATTATTTCATATGAATATTCTCAAAATCCCTTCTAAGTATTTGTAATTTTTCTATTTTAACTTTGCTTGTATCTTGGTATGTTGTTTGCAGGATTTTCCGTGCTTGCTTTCACCTTGTGGCAGCTGCAACCCTTGGAAAAATTGAGTCTTCTATTGCTTGTTGATTGAAGAACAATACCTTTGCATCCTTCTTTTTGTTTTCCATCAATAGGTCCCCTAGTTGTGAGAGGGCTTAAAATGCATGTTGGTTTGCTGGTTCAAAGAACCTATTCTCCATTAAATCCCAAACATCTTGGAAATAAAATAGGGTTTTCATTTTTATACTCTAAAAATCATAATTTTTCCCATTAAATATTGGTATTTGAGGTTGGGTTATACTTCCACTCATCCCTGCCATGGCTTCTCTAAAACTGATCTCCTTTTTGCTTTCAATTGTTAGAGTTTATCTTTCCCATTTTTAATAAATATCTGCCTAACCTCTGTTAGGATATACAAGCTACATCTCTTTTCCTTTTTTTTTGTATTTACTAATGATTGGCACTTCTTTGTTGAAGGCATATATATATATATATATATATATATATATATATATATATAAATAATAATTCATACACACGCTGATTGAAAATAGATCTACTCACTTGGGTGAATCACTCCCTTAAATTCTGCACCTTCGCCCACGATCATTAACCACCACAACTCCCACTTTTTCTTTAACTAGCTCTATAACAGGCTCTGATTCCAGATTGAAGGTTGAACAAGATAAAAACTCAGACTTGAACCAGTTTGCTACAGCAAATGAACTGATGTGAATCTTCTTCCAATGTAAACAACTGCCATTACTCTCGTGGAATGCAAGCAAAAATAACGAAGAATATAAACAGAATTTCTTTTCAAAATTAAGCACAAAACTTAAGACTTATATTAAAAATTTCAAAGAGCTTCGTTGCTCAGGTTACAGACATAGACAAGACTTGCATATAGAACTTTGCAGAGCTTCGCTGCTCACATTTATGTATATTTTTTGCATTCACAGAAAAAAATAGAGTACATATGTATAAAAATGACTCTTTACAAAACAGAGCATTTTGGTAACTACGCCTGGAAGGCTCATACAACTAGAATGAGATAGAAAAATATTAAATGTGGTAGATGGAGTTTGGAAACAATTCATGGCAAAAGACTTTCAATTTATTTGACGTGGTAGGGGAGATTAATCATCTGCTGGGCTGGAGGTCCACATCTGCCAACATGGCATATCAAACAATTTCTAACTTAATGAACAAAATACCAATTAAAGCTGCATTTTGACAGAAGGATGTATCCCAAAATTGGCATACATATCTCAAATTTTCAATGTGCCATTCGAGACAACATCAAGCTAAATGTCAACAAATAATGCAGATAAGAAATTAAAAAATGTATCTTTAACAACTCTAATGTATAAAATCATAAAGATCAAAGATGCTCACTACCCCAAATCCTACTCACAGAAAAAAAAAAAAATTAGCTTCATGTAGAAACACCGTGCAGTTAAAGTATTCAAACATCAATGCTAGGTTTTTACCATTTCAAGGCTATAAAAACCATCTTTCAAAGGGATTAAGATTGCGAAGGCCTCAAAATCAAAATCGGAAACTAACTACCATTGCATAACATTATATATGACAGCGCCAAACAGAAATTTAAACTATTTGAAATTCTTACCAATTGTTTTTTATCGCTTCTGTAATTCATCCTCTATGTTTATTCTCTTTTTTTTAATTTTTCCCCCTTTTGTTTTATTTATTTGATTTGATTTTTTTGTTTTATAATTATATGGTTTTTTTTTTTTTAAAATGGCATGTTTGTCGTATTTAAATTTTATTATTTTAATATGTTATTTTATTTTTTATGTCAGTTGTATTTAAGACACCCAAAAATATTATTCTCGACGTATTTATTCTACTTATGTCACAAATCTAATCTAATATAATATAATATACCTCAAATAAAATGTAAAATTAAAGAATTATTTAATATTCACCAAAATGTGTCATACACATCATCTAATTGTCAAATAATGAATTGTTTCATATTCATAGAAAGAATTTTTTAATAAGTACATGGCAATATTTATCTTCTAAGAACTTCAGTCTTTTTTCCTCAACTTTCTGTTTGGAAATTTATTTATTTTGTCATCTTTCGTAGTGGTTATATATAAATGGCGAAAATATTCTTAGTCCTTCTAAGAAGTTTACACAAAATATAGTCACAAATGTTAACCATGTTCTTTCTTTTTTTTCCTACATAAATTATATCTTTTGAAAGAGTAAAACCTTGTGATGTGTGTATTGTTAGTGTCTAAACCAACCGTAAAGGTAATTGATGTGCGCATCCCTCTTGTATCGTTGTAATTAAAATTGTATTTGGAGTTTCATCTTCAAATGGCATCTCAATGAAGCTAGACAATCATTAGAAGGTAAGTTAACTATATCATGTTTTAAATGTGGGGCTCTAGACCATTACCAAACACAATGTTTGAATTTTCTAATATATGTGAATTTTAATGACGAACACGACATGGAGGGTTGCTAAATCTAACTCAGAAGATCCTCCCAAAAGATAAAGCTAAGAAAACTGAGATGATAAAGGTATAAAAAAATGGAAAGGGTATCAATTAGAATGGAAGGATGGGATAATGGGAGATGAGGTCATAAGATGAAATGGGTCAATACATAAAAATCACTACCAAGAATGAGGTAAAAACACAACCCCAATAAATGCATTTTTACCAAAATGAAATAGTGGTACACAAGCCCATGATAAAGGTTGTAGATTACCCAAACATACCATTCCAAAAGTTGATACTCAACCAAGAAAAGTAACTACTTGAAAACCTCTAGAGTGAAGCTCAAGCACAATGGACGTGGAGCATGGGATCAAGGAAAACCAAATAGTGAAAACAAATGCAAGGGAGATTAAAAAAAACTTGGTGAGATGTTATCTTTACTAAAGGAGGGAGTGTTACCCTTGCTAAGGGCATGGCTTATGAAGTATATGCGAGGATTTGAACCAAAGAATACCACACTTTAAGGAAATTTTAATTACACAGAGCATAAACTACGATAAGAATCCAACCTTGAAGGATAAGATCAATGAGTGGGAACTCACCATCATCCTAATTAGCACAGGTTCAGAAGTGAAGATTCTAAAAAAGAAGGTATAGAGAAAGATGCGAAACGTTATACGAATACTTTATACCAATATCTTGTTCATGGAAAATAAATGTGTTCTAAGCCGACTTAGAAGTTGAGGAATGTATAATTGAATATAATAGGATCAAATTTCACCTCAAACTTCAAAGTGATTGATCTAGCATAAGCAGATAATTATCTAGTGATATTTGGAAGGCTATGGTGTAGAAATGAACTTTAAGCATTGACATATGAGTTTCGAGAACAAAGAACAGAGAATGGTTACCCCTTTAGATAATGAGCATGACCTTGCGTATGTCAAAACATTGATATCAATAAAGGAATCGATAATATTTATGATATCAGTGTATAACAATGAGTATCTTGATTTAAAATATGATAGAAGACTAAGTTGGAAGAGTACTGCATCAGTGTCAAATAATACAAGCATTACATGTGACAGATGGACTGAAGAATCAAACAAGGTAACTAGCCTGAAATACGAAAGGGTCTACCGATGACATGTGAGGTTAGTATGAAGTAGACATGTAAGATGCAATGTACAAAAGATAGGTACCTAGGTGGTTAAATAAAAGACAAGGATCCGATTCATAAGGTGCCACAAAAACCATAACATAACAAAAGTAGTTTCGGGGAAGAAAGTGAAGTGGGCATCACGGGTAACTAAGAAATTATTCTTCATTATAAAAAGATATAATAGCAAAGAACCTATGATGTATTATCGATATGGATTAGAATACATATAGGACTTGGATATTTCATATTTGAAGAGTTAATGTACATTAAAAAAGTGTTCATGGAAGAAAAAGAGGACAATCTAGTCAAAATAGGGGAATTAGTAGGTGGATAACTAGTAGTAAAAATCTATGTAGAGGCCACACTAGCACAAAAAAGAAGATAAAGTGTAGGGTGGTTATGGTTTCAACAAATATGGTTATGGGTATCCATATTATAGATTTAAATGACTACCTATTGTCGTGAAGGAGTGAGTCACAATTACATAGAACATAGTATTGTCATTGTTTAAGACTATGATCATACAGAGAACTAATTCAACCAGAAGAAAGAAATAAGGATTCAAAAAATTATTCTAGAGCGGGCATACATATAGGGCACCTACTTGTGTTTTATCATAATTTAAATTAACATGATGATTTATCACTAATTCAAATAAATTGAATGGAATATAATAAAATGTTGTAAAACAATCTGTAACAAACAAAATGAAAGCAAAAAATTGAATTTGACAAAATGTAATTGAATAAAAAAATAATAACTATGAAATAAATGAAAAATTAAATTGTTTTTGTCTAATATCTAACTTTGTGGAACTAACAAACGAATGAAATTGACAAACAAGAAGCTACCCTACAAGTTTAGAAAAACTAAGACTAAATATGATAGAGAACAAAATCATCCAACTTGGGACATGAATGAATACCACTATAGTCTTGAGTTCTTCTATTTTGTCATTTGTTGAAAAAATAGGAACTTGGATCATGATCATTTGTGATAACTTAAATTATGAATGTTATTGACATTTTGACATTTAGATGTGTGCAAAAGACATGCAAATAACTTCTTCAAGGTTGAAACCCTAATAAGGATTTTAAAGAATGAAAACCTACAAATAGAAAATGGATGGAGTGTCATGAGTTGAGTTGATCCTAATCACTCCCACAATGACTAATCCTTACCTACACATCCAATACTCTAAAGAGGAAAATAAATCCCACGTAGTTCTCCCATATAGAGTGTTTCATCATGATTTATTTTCACTTGCATAAAATAGGGTTTGGACTTAGCTAAGGACTATTTTAAATTATTAAAATAAAAATGGGAAGAATAGAAAAGTTGTGTTCAATGTACAATAGTGTAAGTGTGTCTCTGTATTGAAATTTCTAAGTGATAGAATAAGTGACTTAAGGTGTAAATTTATAGTAACCTAAAAGTGGAAAAAATCACACTACATATCCTAAAAGTACAAACCAAACTATAAAAGAGGGTCCAAATTTGAAAAATGACCATTAAAATGGGTAAAGAAAAGAACGTCCCATACAGGACAAAAATGTTTACAACTATTATCCCCTGCTAGGTGTTTTTGTCTTTAAAAGAAATGTATGACTTTTGGGTCCATAATTATCTATACATGTGCTTTAATATATTTTATTAGTTAGAACATTATTATAGGTATTAGATATAAATTTAGAAAAGAAATTGGTCCATATAGGTGCTTAGGATAGAGTAACATGGAGAAATAGGTCCAGATTAAGTGTTCATATCAATTAAAGTGAAATAGGGTCAAAACTAACATTAACAAGTATTCATGACCAAATTTGAGTGACTACACTCTACCCCATATGTCCATCCCCATCCCCCCACCCTTCTCCATATCGCCCACCCCCATTCTTACTCTAAAAAATTAATTAATAGATTAAAGGAAAGATATACCTTAATGTGTAAAAAAGATTTTGCCTTTTAGAGAAGCTCAAAATCATGTAGAGAATTCAATGGAAAATTGTGTATGTGTGAAAACAATGTTACTCTTATAAATTTACTATCCAAGTAAGATATGTATGAATTATGTATGTAACATTTAAGGCAAGCCCTATAGAAAGTATCAATGAAGATCATGTAATAGAATGTAAAATTAGTATCTTATGTATTAGTTGATGAATTATATGGATCATGGCACTCACCAAACTTAAAAAGCTCAACTAGCACACAAATACAATAAATTATACAATGGCATATAATAAAGCCAAGGGACATGTTAAAATATTGTATAATTAAAGATTACACATAAAAGGCCAAGGGCCACATGAAAATGATAATAATAATTTCATAAACAAGGGGTGTGTTTAAATTTCACACAAAAAAAGGCTAAGGGCCACAAGAAATGAACATGTTCAAATGTCACACATATCAAAAAATATCTCATAGATATGTTCAATAAATTTGTGTACAAGGCCAAGGGCCATACATGATAGACAAAAAAGGTGTAATTTACCATTTAAAAGTAATAAAATCAATAGAACGTAGAATTAAAAAATAGCTTATACCCTGCATATGTAGTATGACCATATCTTAGCAAATAACATATTCATGTACACAATTATAAGACAAAGATGTTAGCAAAACATTTGTAAAGAGCATATATCTTGATAGCTTACAAGTTATAGAATGATAACACCTATAAATATTATAACCTATGGATAAGATGCCCCAATTTAGTAAGGCTACTGGGTATAGGTAAGTCTAATACCTTAATCCATGTGAAATATGTATGCCATGCATAATATTAATGAATATTATTCGGGGAACAATTTAGGTGACAATTCGGGTAATAGTTCTACCCCAATTGATGATAAAACTTTTGGGAGCCATAACATTTGCACTGTAGCTCTAATTGACTTGCCGTTTGAACCATTGGAAAGCTAAAAATGAGGAGAATGTCATGAGATAGCATTGAGCTTTGATCAATGAAGTTTTATCCAAAAAAACCCAATGGAAGTGCCCCAAATTTCAATTTTAGTAGTGTAATTTAAAAATAGTAAGTTTTTAAAAATAATAATTCCTCAAATTCTGTATTATTTTAAATCTTGAAAGTTGAACCACTTAATCTCCCTCGAGATTGGTGACCTTACACATCCTCCCCATGATTTCAAAATGTGTATCAATAAAGAGGTAACCCAAAATGTGAAGATAGACATCTCTTCCCAGAGATAAGCATATATTTGTATTGCGATCTTGAGTAATACTACATCTCTTCTCAAAGAATTCATTGTTACTATCTTATTTCTATGCTATTGAAATATTTATCAACCAAAACTTCTGAGTTTTGGATTAGTGGTATCAGAGCAGTTTGTCTTGAGAGTGTATGATCCTGAGGACGAGGTTAGGCTACAAGAATCTTGGGTGAGAAATAATAGAGCTTCCAAAATTTCCACCTGTTCACTCCAAATGACTTCAAATGGCAGATGACACTGAGACATCTGATCCTTTCAAGGAAATGGTGAATGAATCCCTCCAACAGCAACAATCACATATGCTACAACAATTTTCCCAAATTCTTCAAACACTCCCAATGGGAAATTCTAGCTCCGTGGCTACACTTCCTGGCTCCTCATCCAGGGAACATCCTTTTAGTGCCCCAACACCCTTCAAGGTTTAGGTAAATTTTGATATTCCTACATTTGAAGGCAAAATCAATGTTGATGCAATATAAAATTAGTTGGATCAACTGTCTTCCTACTTCTCTATAAATAAGTTCACCGATGGAGAAAATATCACTTTTGCTCTTTTTAAAGCATCATTGCCTGTGAAAAACTGGTGGGAAGTGTATAAAAAGAGGTTCAGTACATATTACATTGGCCTTGAGGTGGAACCTACTTGGGATGATTTTGTGGAAGTGGTGAAAGAAGAATACTATCCCATCAGAGCATATAATGATCTATACATATAGTGGTAACAACTTCACCAAGGTAAGGACCAATCTATTCAAGATTACATAGACACTTTTCATTCTTTGTCTGCAAGATTGGGCATTCAAGAAAGTGAGAAACATAAGACTTTCAAATATCAAATTCTCAAATGCCCTTTATTGTATTTCACCCCACTAATAATGTAGCTTTAGCTCCTCCTTTAGTCACTTGGGTTAGTGACCAAGCAACATGTGAAAATCTAAGAACAAACCTACGGTAGAAATTTGCAAGACCCAAAAAGTTGTGAAGCTCTGTACATACAGTGGCAACAACTTCAAAGCATATGATTATCTGTACATACAATGCCAACAACTTTGTCAAGGTAAGGATCAATCTATCCAAGATTACAAAGGCACTTTTTATTCTTTGTCTTCAAGATTGGGCATTCAAGAAAGTGAGAAACATAAGACTCTCAAATATTGTGGTGGAATATAATGGTACATATAGGGGAAATGGAACTCTTCAATTTGGAAACCCTTTGTGAGGCATACAAATTCATAGTGAAGATTGAACAGAAGCATGGAAAAAAGAATACAAAGAGTCAACCCTCAAAATGGAAAAGTGACAAGGAAGGTCAAATACGAGGCCAAAATTAGAAGCAAAAGGAGTTTCAGGATAATAAATCCTAGAAGGGGAAGGCTGGAAAATGGTGTGATTCCCACAAAACTGGAACTCACTCCAAAGAAGAATGTTGAGCCATCAAGTCACTGCTTTTTGAGTCACAATACTCGACATTTACTACTCTGCCTCATACACAACCCACAGTCAAAGAGAACGAAGAATAAATTGTAGATGCCGAGCCTGACACCATCGTCGTTTCATCACAGACCCGTGAGGAAAGACCAGATGACAAGAAAAGATTGTTTCACTCCAAATTATGGGTAAAAGGTAAGCCTCTGCATTTGATTCTTGATAGTGGGAGTCAAAAGAATTTAATCTCTACTAAAGTTGTGAAAAGTCTAAATCTATCCATGAAGCCTCATTCCAAGCCCTACAGTATTGGATGGTTGACCCTAGGGAGATACCTCCATGTCACCCATCAGTGTCTTCTTTTGTATGCTATAAAACCATTCCAAGATGAAGTCTTGTGTGATGTGGTCAATCTAGATGTTTGTAATGTACTCTTTGGTCAGTCATTCATGTATGATCGACATGGCATCTATGAATCACAAACTCAAAGGATCACTCTCACTCTTGGAACATGGTGTTATAGGGTACCAGAGGTACCACCTCCCACATCTATCTCCCTAAAAAGTGCTAAGCAATGTAAGAGATTGGTGGAGAAGACAAAGTAATTTGTTCTCATGGTGGTCAAACCACATAAATCCAAGAAGGCTGATGTTGCAGTCCTAACTACACAATCAACACAACAAGAAAAGTAGATAGGATGAATCACAAGAGAATATGATGACTTATTCAAGTCACCCATAGGAGTTCCACTGCATTGCCAAGTAAAAAATCCTATCGATTTGATCCCAGGATCACCTTTGCCTAATAGTCATGTGTATCACAGATCAGTTTTAGAGAATAATGAGATATAAAGATAGATTTAAGAATTGATCCAAAAGGGTTACATCAGGCCAAGCTATTCACTTTGTGGTAGCCCAAATGTCTTGGCACCGAAGAAAGATGGAACATGGAGGCTTTGCATTGACTATCAAGCCCTAAATAAAATCTATGTGAAGAATCGCTACCCTCTCCCAAAGATTGCTGACTTGCTGGACCAGTTACGTGGAGCAAAGTTATTCACCAAAATTGATCTCAAATATGGTTATCACCAAATTCACCTCTTTGAATGGTTGGTTATGCCTTTTGGCTTAACTAACGCACCTGTAACCTTCATGAAGATGATGGATGGCATCCTATGACCCTTCACAAACTCATTCATGGTTGTCTACTTAGATGACATACTCATCTATAGAAAAACATGGGAAGAACATTTGCAACATGTTCATAAGGTGCTTCAAACTCTTTGAGAGCACAAGTTGTATGCAAATCTTGACAAATGCACATTCGAGATGACAATAATTCAGTACCTCAGGTACATTGTGAATGAGGAAGGGGTCCATGTTGATCCAAAAAATATTCAAGTTATTCAAGAATGGCCCACACCAAGGACCCTCACAAAGCTTTACGACTTTTTGGGTCTTGCAAATTTCTACCATAGGTTTGTTCTTCGATTTTCACATGTTGCTTGGTCACTAACCCAAGTGACTAAAGGAGGAGCTAAAGCTACATTTTAAAGAGGTGACATAAAACAAAGGCATTTGAGAATTTGAAGAATAGACTCTGCTCAGCCCCTATTCTTGCCTTGCCAGATTTGCATCAACCTTTTGAGTTAATGACAGATGCATCTGAATATGCCATGGGAGCTGTCATCATGCAACATGGCCATCTAGTTGCATATCACAGTGAAACTTCCATTGATACAGTCAGGAAATATCCAAAATATGATAAGGAGCTCTATGCCATTAAGCAAGCCTATAAATAATGGAAACACTACATCTTGGGGAAAGAGACGTTCATCCACACTGACCACAGACCATTAGAATTCATCCAGACATAAAGCAAACTATGAAATGAGAGGCACCAAAAGTGGGCCACATATCTTCAACAATTCCACTTGATAATAAAACACAAAAATGGGAGCTCAAATATAGCTATAGATTGTCTAAGCCACCCACCAATTATTGCAATCACAATATTTCTTGACCTATGCGTACATGAGACTGCCACTTGGGGTGCTCTATATGAAGTAGATCCTACATTTGTTGATACATATCAAGTGCTTCAGAAACATAAATATGTTTTTGATTTTTTTTTGCAAGATAATGTCCTCTGTCATATGGGGCACATTTGTGTTCTGGTTGCAGAGCAATAAAAGATGATATGGGAAGCACACTTCAGTAGGACAGCTGGACACTTTGGTATCGAAAAGACATTAGTAGTTCTTCAAAAACACTTCTACTAGCACCATATGTGAAAGGATGTGGAAAGATATCTCAAATCTTTCAACCCATGTGCAATAGCCAAGCCAATAAATAAGAAGCAAGGATTGTACGTGCCATTGCTAGAACCAACCAAGCCTTGGGAATTCATCTCAATGGATTTTCTCTTAAGTTTTCCCACTTCAAAACATGGTAAGGAGTATATTTTTGTGGTAGTTGATCCTTCTTAAAAAATGGCTATCATGATTACTTGTAATAAAAATATATCTACTGAGGAAACTGCTCAACTATATTTTAGTCATGTATGGCTCCATTTTGGTCTCCCCATGTCCATTGTCTCAGATCGAGATAGCAAGTTCCTGAGCATCTTCTGGTCCAATCTATGGAAGATGATGGATACTAAGCTGATGATCTTGATCCATAGAGTTTTACTTCAGTGGAAAAGGATCAGATTGTGGACACCTAGATGAAGACAACAAGAGGATGCTCTATTCTACTTTATCGAGTGGTCAAAAGGGGCTAGCTTAGCCACCAAGGTGAGTGGCTCACAAAGAATCAAATCAAGACACAACTACCACACCTAATGGGGAACATTGATGCAATGGGGACCATTTCTTTTCAAGGAGGGAGGAATGATGCAATGGGGACCATTTCGTTAAGACATTTTTGACTTTTATTTTTAAATATTTTGCTCCTAATTAAGATCATATATTGATTTCAAGTTAAGTTCATTTATGTTTATCTTTTTATTTGTTTTTGCTTTTATGTTTAAATGTAAATCATTGTAACTTTGGTTTTGGTCATTGTTTTACCATTATCCTTAGTTATAGGTATTCACATTTGAATTGGCTCAACACAATTGGAATCTTATGATGTTCTAAGTCATTCATACTTATGATGCCTAATTTATTTTGATATAGCAATCAATTTATGCTCAGGTCTAAAAATCTTAATGTCAACATCAGCTCTGATGAATGATTCTCTAGAAAACTTTGCAAAACCTAGGCTCATGATATGGAATTAGGCTTCTAGGTAGCATGCATTTTAGGCTTCTTTTTCTATGCTTAGATGTGTATCTCTTTGTATACATTATAATTCTAATCAATTCTTGATAATTTTTCATCATTCTTCATTCCATTCTCTCCACTTGGGTGAACTACATTGGCCTAAAGTTCATGTTGGAACATGAGTCCATAGAACTATGTAGGCAACACTCAATTTCTATTGAGGTCATCTTGACTATCTCCATTCTTCTTTTCATCTCTCTCATCACTTTGTGCATTCTCATATGCTTGGTTTTATATGGATTTCTTAGCCATTACACCATCACATGTACATTTGCACTTGCTCACTTTAACCTATCTTTTTGGTTATATCCTTAAGCTATTTTGCTTACTGATTACCCATGCTGGGGCAAAATATCTAAAAAACATCCAAATTAAATCATCTCTACAAGGGAAAATCGTTATTTATTCTTTATTGATGATAAAAATTTACCCCACTAGGACAAAACTATCTTATCATGATCAAATCTACTCTACTGGAGTACTTCTTATTATATTTTCTTTAGAGACCCCATTATAATGGTGCTTCACTTCCTGAAGCAAAATGTTCTCTCTTTTCCTCTAATTCTAAGCTTTCTAAATTAAAGCCCATGATGGCAATATTTTGGTATGTAACTTTTCTCAATATTGATCAATGTCATAAGCATGTTGCTTGTACTCTAAAATTAGGTACATTTAAAGTGTGTCCCTTACATTTATGGATTGTATTTTTTTCATTCCCCCTATTTCTAGGGGATATTATACCTCTAATTATATTTTGATCATTGATGGAAATTACGTGTGAAAGTATTAGCTCATCTAGATGTGATCTATTCCATGGGTTAATCTCTCACTTTTTCTCTCTTTTTGAGAGTCCATCCTTTTCTTCCATCCTAGTATGTCCTCTCAAGGGGGCATCATGGGTCTATTCCAATTTTTTTTTGACAACTCTTTTCTTTGAAAAGATGTTACTTCACCTAAATGTCTCGCTATGGCTTCTCAAATAAGGGCAAAATGTAGAAATCCAATTCCTAACACCATTTGTGTTGAAATTATCAATCTTACTTGAATTGCACACAAATGCATATTTTAGGTCAAAATCCATAAAATGGCCTAAATGGTTTGAAATTGTCACTTACAAGTGCCAGTTTAGGTCAAAGTATCTTTAAATAGAGCAATGCATTTTATGGGCCAACTAACTTTGATCATATCATTTCAAGTCAAAATAATAATTTTGCCATTTAGTGCTATGGATCACTCTTTTCTTTTAATTCATTGATACACATCACGTATATTTGTTTTTGGTGTTGGCAACATCCTAAATGGGAATACAGCTCCAACACATCTAACATCACCTTCTAGTTCATCTCCAATCAAATTATGAACTAGTAATATGACTTTCTGACCATTTTGATTAATTGAGGGCCATTTTCAAATAATTGCACAAATGTTGATTAACTTTATTTAAGGTTAATTAATCTAAATCAAGAGCTTAAGTGGATTTTCCATGAGATTTTTTGAATTTTTTTTTTGAAAATTGATTCCTATTAACAACATCATCAGGTGATATCATTTCTTGGGAAGACATCCCTAGGCCATAATTACCACAAATATCAGGATAATGAGTCACCCATGCCTAGTTAATGCCTCTCATGCCTCTTCAATACCCCTTCTTCCAAGTTCATGATGAAGATAATTATGGATTTAATTTTAAATATTAGGATTATCCATGATCACACATCTCAATCTTGAGATGGACGGTCATAGTTGATCCTAACTAACCTAAAAAATCTATAAATAGAGAGGCCATGGACATGAATTTTAAACTTGATTTATAAAAAGTTATTATGAAAAAATTTCTCCACAATCCTTTACAATAGACCATTAAAATTAGTTTTAATCTTCATTGATTAGGCTAGTTTAGTGATTTAGAATCATGAGCCTAGGTTTTATGGAGTGTTTTTGAGACATTGGAGGAGTTTTCCACCATTGTTGACAAAGACAAGGATGCTTGATCAAGTGAGAACATGATTTTGAGCCACATAAGTATGGTGAATTCATTTGGGATGGTAATATGATGTTACTTTCTTTCATTTTGTTTCTTACTATCTTTTGTAATTCCCATAGGAATTTATAGGCTTAGTTAGTTAGTTCTTTATGCATTTTTCATGATTTATGGACTAATGCTTGACTAACTTGCTTTTTAATCCTCTCTATAGTAATTGTTATAAATTTGAGGTCTAGGAGGATGAGAAATTAAAATAATCATACATTCCCTTTGTCATATAGAGGTAACTAGTCAAATATCTTATTTAATATTGAAGCAACAAGAATTGAATAGTAATTGAGATTAATTGTGAGTAAGATCTATAACATTTTAAATGTGTCACAACTCTTGTTCATATGTCATTATTAAATTTTAAAAACATTGAAATAAGAGTATGTATTATTTGTTTTATCTCACTCCCAATAAATCAAGGCATTACCATCACACAACTAATACATTATGAGTTGGAGATAAGGTCCAGTCACACCTTTAAAAGGATCATTTCAAGGGTTTTCATGATAATATCAAGCATTCATGCTATGGTATTTACACCATTATCCATGAAATTGGTGAGAATGCATTTATTCTTGATCTATACCTAGTATTCAATGTGGAACTCCTTACACCTAACTTCCTTCTAACTCTTGAGCCAACAATGACACAACATTATTTTTATGTAGACCATGAACACTTGTAGACTATAGATAATGATTGTATTATTTAAGTGACAAACACATCCACCTTATATGGCACATATACACTTTTTGTGTGGTCAAAGTAAGGAAGTATACTAATCAATCCAAGTGGTATAAATCTCAAAAACATAAAGTTCAATTTTTACTACTACACAAGGATGTAATAGAGACCTTAAATTTTTAAGAAAATTAAAATGATTCGTGTATGAACACATATAATTCTATTTTATGAATCAAATTAGCTTGTGCACAACTCAACAAGGATTATTTCACATCACATCCATTGTGCATACACATAGGTCTCATGACACTTACGTGCAAAGTCCCTTTTGCCTAACAAAACACTTTATATAGACATAATATTTTCAAACTTTTATAAATTATTGAACTTCTTTATCTTGCAGGAACCCATCGCATCTCAATCTACCTGAGTACATTCCCTAAGGGGTGTATCGAGAAAGGGGTGGGCAAACCATTGGTGATTCATAAGATTGTTATCCATTTTTCCACTTGATATCTACACATTTGTCTCCTAAAAACTGTTCCCCTAAGTTTGTCCTTCTCTTTTGTACACTCCTCAAGTCATTTACCACCTTCAGTATCCCTTTTCCTACACTAAAACCTCTTTTAATAGTTTACATGACTATGCTAGTTGTGTCAACCTTGTACCCTTATTGACAAAACTTATTTAGGGTCTAGGTTGGCTCTTGGTCGACCTAGTTCATGACCTAATGAGATTTTACCAATAATGATACTAGGTTGATTGGGTCAATCCTATCAATTGAAACTTTCAGAAGGGTTTAGGGTTAAACATAACTATATAAACACAATATTTTTTTCATTATTTAGAGAAGATAAAAATAATTAAGATTTATTGTTCATCTGCTTATCCACCATTCTACCTAAGGAGCAAGGTTAGGGTTCTATACTTTCTTTGTAGATATGGATCTTGTCTTATGGAAAAGTCCTTTGGATGCATTGATAGGTTGTTTATCTTAGAGTTTATGTATCCTTGTCATCCTTACATACCAAAAAAACCTCTTGTAAATCACCTTGGCCAAGGGAGAGATTGAGGTTTGGTGGGTTTGTTTTCAAAGGCAAGTATTCCTAACTTTGTTACTCCTTTGTAAGAGTAGATAGATATGTATTTACACTTCTCTTCCATGCATTGGGATTGCATATACCTTGATGTGAGTATATGTTTTTTATGCATGTGTTCTTTTGTTATTTATTACCCCTCACTTTGTGCCACAAGCTTTGGTAAGCACTAGATTAGATTTTTTCTTTACATGCTATTAGTATAGTGAATATGAAAAAACATGACATAGAGTTATTGTATTATTTTTATTGAGTGGAGGCTTTGGAACCCTCCCTAGTGCTATTATTTATGATAAGGGATCCCTTAATTTGGTTTAACGGATCCATATTGGTCATGTTCTTGATTATTTAATGTATCCCTAATCGTAAGCATAAATAGCGTATATCTTCTTTGAGCTAGTATTGATTTATGGATCTGATGCATTTCTAATTTCATATATTTTGGTGAACCCAATGTGAATCTAACCCATGAAGGTCTTCCTTCAAACTTTTCATTTCTTTCATTTTTATTATTTTTCTATATTTATGATACTAGGTCAACCAGGTCAATATAGTTTTTAACTTCTAGGAATAGGTTTAACACACAATCATGTGAAAATGACTCTATTATTTCTATGCAAGTCTTCATCAGATATAGGTTACTAGATTGAATAGGTCAACATAGTACTCTTATTTGGTTATAGATAACAGATTATGTTGAACAGGCTGACTTAGTCTATTATTCAGCTTCATAATAGTAAATTAAGTTGTGCAGGTCAACTTAGTATCACATTGAGATTCTAGATAAAAAACTAGGTTGAATAGGTCGACTCAGTCATCCAAATAGGCTTCAATAGATAGGGAATTGTAGAACTAGGTCAACCCAATCGACATAGTTTTTAGAACATGAAAGCAACATTTAGGGCATTTCAATAGAAATTTCATAGCTCTCAGCATAATCTAACCCACCAAGGTTCCTTTCTTTCTCTCTTTTTCAATTCATTTCTTCCTTACAATTCTATTTTGCAAACTTTGTAGTCTTTAAAATTACAATCCTACAATAAACTAGGTCAACTTGGTTGACCTAGTTCTATAGTCTATCTTATTTATAAAAGATAAGGTTGACCTATTTAACTTAGTTCTTAAGGACTCATACTTATACAGTATAATAGTGATCCTATCAAATATATTCTATAATGTTTGCATACATAGTCATCTAAACATACTCTTTATTATGCTCAATTTGGGAATTAATAACTATATGCTAGTAATTAATTCACACATTTATTTTTAGTTGTTTGCATGCTAATTAATTAACCAACATAGTCTAATTAGGTGGTTCTTCAATATACCATTTAGTTGCACTATTTTTCTTTTTCTTGCACACACTACCAAATCATATAATTTTAAAACACCCCAAGGCCTACCTACTTGGATTTCATCACTAAGGGGGATGCCAACTTAGTTTTCTAACCAAGTATAAACACATGGTTAATAGTATATATTGGCAAAGCACATAACATATTTATCATTGTGGGGTTATGAAATGATGGGGTAGGCCCAAATACTAAGCTAGAACCATTGTCAACACATATCCCTTTTAGCCTAAACATCCTAAAACCATCCATAGATTGTTTTTTAGTTCCCTAATTTTAGCCAACTTCCCCATCAAACTTACAATAACACTTTATAGTAAAATAATAACATTCAATATGACCAATTTGTTGGAAGTAACTACTAAGAGGGGGGATGAATCAGTATATAATAATGAAAATTCAATTCCAAAACCATTCCATCATACATTAACTTGGTCTTAGCAACATAAACATAAAATTACATTTATCCAAAGCATGAACAAGTGAATACAACACATCAACACATCATCTATGTGGGAAACCCTCTTGGGGAATGAAAACCACTCTCAAGCCTACAAAAACTTGGACTACTTGTCGTATAAGGTATTACAAACCATAGACTAGTCAATTCCTCTTGACTAGGATTTACTGAAACACCTATTCTATAAGGAACACCTACCCCTAAGATAATCAACTCCTTTAGACCACCTACTTTTAATGAAACACCTGTTTCACAAGGATCAACTACCCCTAAGGAAGACCAAGTCATTTAGACCCTCCTTTTAAATCGTCTACCTTTTAACTAATGTCTTCAACACTTGATGATGGACCTCTAATAACATAGTCTTCTTCACACACTTATAATGCATCCAAAAACACCTTTTGGATCATTCCACTCCTTAACTCATATACAACCACCAAACCTAAAACAAATCTATCCCAATAATAAAAATATGACCATGGGGTCATCCACATAGACCATACTCTGATCTACCTCTCAAATCAATCACCAAGCTCACAAAAATATCATCTATCCTTTGCTCACACTTCAAATCATCAAACATACAAGAGCACTTGTTATGACATAAAAATATGACCTATAGGTCATACACACAATCATGAACTAGATTTAATCATCATCCCATCCACTGGCAACACTTCCTCTCTTTTTTCCTCAAATATTCACTCTAATCCACTCTCATAAGCCTATTCTCTCATATTTAACCCTCTTCTATTTCCTTCGCACTAATGCTATCTATGCTCACCAAAGCCTCTCACAAGTCTTATAAAATCTCACATCCATGTCTAGAAACCAACACATTTGGTTTCACTATATATAGAGAAATCATGAATTATCAATTCCACAATATTTACTTATCATCCATAAATCATGCCTTTACCCTTAAGGCATCTCATTTGGGTCACAATTAACCACAATCTACTTTAAAATAGGCCAAGGTCACTTTTAGGTCCTATGGAGACCCATTCAGGTCTTTGATACTATAGCAAGAAAAATAAGAACAAAGGAAAACTTCTAAATGTATGAACCCATTCCAAAAGATTCTTTTGACATCCTAAAATGATCACATTTACCAAAACACTCTTCTACTAAATCCCAATTAGCTCAAACACTTCTTTGTACACAGTCATTATGAATGAAAACACAATCAACTTCAAAACCTTTGTTCACATTGCATATGATTGATCAAACCTAATAATGTACAAAAAACATCTTTATGAGTCTACAACATTATTAAATAACTAATTCATCAATAAATGTCGAAACAACAACAAAACAAGCTCAATTACCCTTATTAGGTTACTTGTAGAACATGCACGAACACACATTCAATTTTGGAGCTTAATAACTTTGTTAGTACACACTTTCATATCTTAAAATTAGGTTTATTAGATGTGCCATGAATTCCTCTTAATCTTTGTTTTTTATACCATTATAAAATGAGTCTTGGATCAAAATTTATGGGCAAAATATTGTAGACTATTTTTTCCCTTTGTAAAATTAAAATATTTAAATGTCAATAGTCACAGTTAAACCTTGACCACTTGCCTTCATCTCATTCTCTTGCTCAGCTTTTCCAATCATGCACCATTGATATTATTATATTTTCTCTATCTTTGACTTTTATGTGGTTCATTAAACATTTAACATGACCACTTTGACTTACCACACACTGTAGATCTTCAACTGTACGATCGCGTGCTCATCATTGATCTTTATACTTTACCTTTACTCAATCATTAAACAACATTCACTTATTTCCATCTCACTACTTAAAATATTAGATAAAATTTTATCCATTGATATCCTTGAGACTTTCTCAAACTTTACCTCTTGTATATTTGACTAAGTATGGGGACAATTGCAATCTGTCTAAGTAGCCAAATTTGAACCTCAATAACTTCTTTTGAGCTTAGATGCATGATCTAAAATTTGGTCCATATGATCACCTTTAAAAATAAATTTTAAACATATATCAAAATTATATTAAAACCTTCACATGAGTGAGATATATCTCCATTAAATTTCCTTCTTCAAAACTTTCGTCACAGAGCCAACTATGCTTAGAACTTGCATGTGAGGCCAACTTTGCCCTTGCATAACTTTCATTATGCTTATTCGCATTATTTAAAATTTATTGAATAAGATAATATCACATATTATATTTCATACATATATTAATATGTTCTTTAAACCTTTGCACATGCAAGATATGATTTCAATAAGCTGCTTACTTAGCTCTATTTGAACATTAAAAACACTGTCAAAATGCCTGGGAGCCCAACTTTGCACATGCATATATTTTATTTCAGTACATTACATGACCTAAAATTTGATGTATAATAACTAGTTACAAAAATAAATAAACCTATATTATCACCTTCTCATTAAATACCCACATGTGTGATATATTCCATCATCAAAATGCTTACTTGGCTCTTCTTGCCACATTGCAAATTTGGCTATGGGAAAACACTATCAAAATTCCTAGGAGCCCAACTTTGCACTTGCATATATTTTACTAAACTTATGAACATGACTTATTACTTATCACATATAAACTAGGGACTAATGTGATCATAACCATATGTCCAACTACCCCTGACTCATCCACATGTGGTAATAGTGATGTCATCAAATTGCCTACTCAAATTTTTTGCCACTAGACCTAAAGAGTCTAGATGATAACTATGAAATAATATATGAATTAAGATTATGAACATAAGATATAAAATAATATAAAACATATTATATGACCCCTTTCACATTCTCAATACTCCATACTCATCCCTGAACATCTCTATCCATGCCAAAATTGAAGATCAACCAAGCCAACTTCAAGCACACTAGAACAAGCACATTGCACACTTTGTCATTATCACTTAGGCTATCAAATAACTTCATCCACTCACTAGGACACCTCCATGACATCACTATGACATCATGGACAACTATTCAATGCACTTAGCTAGCATTTTCTTTTTAGTTGATTGTTTGCTCTCTGCTCATTATATGTTATATTACAAAAACTTGCATTGGCCAGCATTGGTGTGAGGATTTATGTTGTGTACCAATTGGATCATTCTCATTTATCTAATTTTTTATGTGTTTAATTTAATTTATTACTTTAAAATACATTTAAAAAATTCCTATTTTCAATACATTATCATTCTATTTGACACAGTCTCTTACAAACTATCTTTTTCCCTGATTGTAGTACTAAGTCAACCTAGTCAACTTAGTACTCCTTTCTGCCTCTCAAGTTATAGTACTAAGTTGACCTGATCAAATATGTATCCTTATTAGGATACCTTTTATCTCAATTTATATTAGTAATTCAACTTGGTTGACTTTGTATCCTTATTGGCTTAGTTACATACCCTATTTTTAGTACTAGGTTGACTTGGTCAACTATGTACTTTGGTATCTCCTTGATTTGCATTAACTTTGTCTTCCCTAATCTCTCTCCTTCATCATGAACTTCCTATTTGAAGATAACACTGAATTGATTTCAATAGATATAATGAGTCTTACCAACCCTAGTAGGTTCTCCCATAAACATCTTGTGGATCATATCCTAGATGAAAGTAATGTGAATATAGCCACTCACACTGCAATAAATATGGGACCCCTCTTCATTCCTCTTCACTTGAAAATCCTCTCTTCTCATTTGAAGATAAACCTAAATTATAGTATAGACCATAAATGCTCTTATTCATCAATAAGTTTCCTCACCATTTAGGAAAGGATCCTTCTACTATTTATCATCTCATGATAAGTGGTCAAGTTGAGGAACCTCATTCACCTTCTCCCACATTCTCACATGGATTTGGTGATACTATTTTCTTTTATTCCCATCCTTTTCCCTCTATTTTTAACCTTTCTCATACCATGAATTATTCCTCTTTGATTTCCTCCACCTCCATGCCTAGTATCTCTACTAACATGGTAGGTTCTACATCTAGTGGGCCTCTTCCTAAACCCACTCTTCCCAATTCTTCCACTAGTGCATCATTTGCTACCCATGTAAATCATGCCTCTAGTGTTTATTCTTATCATCCCTCTACTGGTCCATATTTTTCCACATGAGAAAATTATGTAACTAGTGCCTCACTTACTAATAGTTCTTCTCAAACTCCTCCTAATACCCATAGTGGTACCTAAGCCACTACTACCAATTCTAATAATTCACATAATGATAAATGCAACTCAAACCCATCAAATCTTCTTACAAACTATTAATCAAATGAATGATTTTCAAGATAACAATGCAAATCAAATGATGCAAATGCAAAATAATCTCATCCATCCTTAAACCCACCATCAATAAATGCCATGGCACATGCATAATCAAAATTTTCCCCCACCTCCTCTTCATGATTCCCATGGTAATATTATACCTCAACATACTCTTGTTAATAAAACAATTAAGCATATTCAAAATGAGCCTCTTACATCTCAAATTGTTAATATTGATATAGGAGGTATCACCCATACTATTTCTTAAAATGGGTTAACCTATCCTACTCTTCATTTAAAAACATTTGAAAATTTATACAAAGACAGGGTCAAGTTAAATACCTTTTTTGGTACCAAGTTACTAGAAAAAACTCTTAGAGTGATTCTTTAGATTGGTATACCTAACTCAAATCTCATGCTATTACTAGTTTGGAAGATTTAGTTAATGCTTTAGTCCAAGATTTCCAAACTAGTGATCTTTCTGAGAATACCTTGGCCCATTTCATCTACTATAAGCAAATTGAGATCAAAACCACCCAAGATTCATTAAATGATGGAAGACCTTATCTAACAAATGTGAACATAATATGGCAGATGATAACTTATTTTATCTATTTACCAATGTTCTTTTCCCAAGTTACAATATCAGGTCTAGACTATCTCTCCACATATTTTTTAAGAGGCCATTGACCAAGCTAAGAATCAATATTTCCTTATGCATCAATTCGATCCATCCCAACCTGATATGGGTACTTATTTATTACTCAATAATAAGAATCATCACACTACTAATGATGGTGTCATAGACTCTAATGATACCTTTCACACTATTCAAGTTGTTGTTCCCCACCAAACTTTGAAACAAGCTTCCCTCCTAACCACATCACTAATCCTAATTTATCTTCAACCAAGAACATCAATGTTCATAAAACTTTATCCCTAGCAGAATTAAAAAAATGTCTACCAAGGCCTCTCCCATGATAACTTGATCCCACTCATCCCATGAAATATTGGTATGATATTGATAAAATTTGTTGATTTCACTTTAGTTGGGGTCATTCTCATTAGACCTATAGGCAGTTTCATAATTTGGCTATGGATTTCCTTCTTGGTCCCAATTTTGATCATGACTCTGTAATTCATAAACATTAACAAGCCTATGACATTAACTTCAAATCCCATGAAAGATAAACTAAATCTCAAGATTTGAACTAGGATAATTCTTATTTGGCCATCTATAAATATCCTCTTCCAAATCACCAAGATAATCAATAAAAGTATGTACCCCTTCTACCAACAATGTGGACAGTCTTCTTGATCCACCTCTTAAAGAGAATGTGGTTAATATGACTAACATGTGAAGGGTGGTTGCTTTCATTGATCCTAAACCCATCCACACACCTCAATTATCTCACACATTTCATGTTATCCAAGGTTCTTCTCTAACTCACTTAATCGAGTTGGGGCAAGAAGAACTCATATCTTTTGATGAACTAATTTTGACACCTCCTTTGGATAACACTTCTCATACCATTTCTAACTTTACCTATCAATGATACTCAAATTTTTATCAACACTTATTCTCAAAACATACATGCATCAACAACTCCATCCTCTCAAAATAATCAACAAACTTATCATCCAATTAAACCTTCTACCTCTTATCATCATAAATTCACATGTATTTAGGTTCCTCCTTCTGAGGACCTCTTTCAACACTATGCACCTCTTTCCAATGGTCCTCTAATGGGTTAAAATGAGTGGGATCTTATTATGGAACTTACTAATCTCCCATCTCAAATCCTATTTCTCAAACTCATGTAGACCTCTCCATATTATCATAATCTTCTTATACATCTTTTGTTTAAAATGAGCATCCCTCATCCTCCCTTAGTAGGATGCAAAACCACCCTATATAGATCAGAAGATAGCATTTTATAATAGT
Organism: Torreya grandis; assembly: GCA_037957365.1. Taxonomy (NCBI): domain Eukaryota; kingdom Viridiplantae; phylum Streptophyta; class Pinopsida; order Cupressales; family Taxaceae; genus Torreya; species Torreya grandis. Next base: position 204,944 of record JARHVA010002157.1, read on the forward strand.
GCAAAGAGATGTCCATATATGTTTATGAGACAATAGACACTTCTCTTTCCTTCAAATTTCCCATTACTTCTATAGTCCCTGATGAGATTCTAATTTATGTGGATGATCCTCCCTTTTTTATCAGTGTCCAAATCAATGATATCCAAGTCAAATATTTTTTAATTGACTAAGGTTATAGAACTTTCATTCCCTCTCTTGATTTTATCAAAACCCTTACATATTCTGAGTGTAATATTAAATCCACATGTAGCACATGTCAAGGTTATGACCAAAGGAAAATGCCTTCTTTAGGTCATGTGTGGCTCCCCATAACCATCCCACCTATCACCATTCACATGAAGGTGATGATATTCAACATACCTCTGTCCTATAACATTTTTCTTGGTAGGCTATAGACTCATCGCATGAGATCAATTGAATCTTTCACTTCCCAATGTGTAAGCTTTCCTCACAATGGATCCATATACAAAATTTAGGGTGACACCAATCCTTAGAATTTTGAATAGTTATAATACCATGATTGATTCAAGATTCCTACCCTTGAACCCTTATCAAGCGTTCCATTTCATGAATCTCAACACTTCAACTTTCCTATCAATTCCACCTGAGGTTACAATGGTCACCTCAAACTCATCAGGAATATACCACTTAACCTCCTATATTTTGATGATGATGAACTTGATGAGATCAATCTCAATATTTAAACTTCAAATCTCTCACCTCATCTCATCTCTCAACTTCTTGCTTATTTACAGCCTTTTTCTCTTCAACCAACTTGTGATGACATCCCCATTTCTTAACTAAGACTTGACATTCTATTCATCACACCACATCAAATGACAAGGTCATCTCTACCTATGCCATTAACCTTTATATAGATAATTATGATGATGGTTATACCTTAGAAGATCCATTCTTAGGAGGTCTTGTTCAGGCCCAAGACACTAAGATTATTCATTATCATTCTTTGTTGCTTCAATCTTTCAATATATCTTCTAGTATTCCATCTTATATCATTCTTAATTTTTTCATTTTTCCTCATGATCATAGGCTAGATATGGTACATAGACCTCCTATTTCTAAATAACCTCATAGGAGTATCCTTATGGATCATGCTATGACTAGTCCCTATAGATTTGCTAGATACCATGACCCCTCTAGATGACTTATCCCTAAGATGCTTGTAATTGTCCTTCATCCTTCTATAGATCTTGCCCCTCCCTTAGTAGAGCCTATTTTAGATCCCATTCTCACTTTATCTAAGTCTCTTCCTATTTCCAATCCTATTACTCCTTCAGTCAATCCTTGTCCAGTCTCTCCACTAGCCCCACCTTCTATTGGTGATGGTTTACTCCCTTTACCACAACTGGATCATTTGCCCACCAAATGGGTCGATCAGCCTTATTGTGATATCCATAAATTTATTGGTCATTATACTCAATAGTTTTCCCTATACCAAGCTTCCTTAGCTTATGTTTCCCATTTATTGAGACCAACATACCTACATTTTTAAAATTGGGACCCTTGAGAAACCCTAAAAATTGAACATGAAAATATGGTGTGTTAAGATCATTTATAGAATTTAAAGATCATCCACTTTATCAAAAGCAAGATTACTTATTTTTTTGCTTTAATTTTATCTAATAGTTATAATAAATGGTCTTCATGGGTTTTAGTTATAGGTTCCATGGTGTATCTTCTCGAGAAGCTCATGTCCCAAAACCTTAGAAAAATCCTCAGTTTAAATTTGAATATTGGCAAGAACTAAATTGGTGAGAACCTTTTAAAAATCCATTTTTGGACCTAAGTATAAAACTCATGTTTTAATCTTAGTCATTTTTTTAACACAACAAAAAATTATCCTAAAATTCTTGGTCCCCTTTATTATTTTCCTTGTTAAAGTTCCTTGCATGCCTAACTATTATTCATTCTAAAGGATCCTTTTAATATTTCCTAGCTTGGCCAAATGTTTTAACCCTAAGACCTGATCATATTTATTAATACTAATGGGACCTTAGTCTTAACACCTTAGCTTAAGCTCTGGCTCCCTAACTCCAATTTTATGTTAGCTCAGTCCCTTGATTTAAAACTTATCTTAAAGTTTTAATCCTAAGGCCCCAATTTATTTATTAATACAAATGGTACCTTAGTCTTAACACCTTAGCCTAAGTATTTTATTCTAATATGGTCTTAAATTAACTTCCTTGCATCTTGTAAGATTTAATGACCTTCACTTTATCATGATATTTGATCCAACAAAGTGAGGAAGGCCCAAACCTTGACTTAAATAGTATGCATCTTAGATAATCTAACATTTTGTCCTTCCTTATAGCCTTTCTATCAGATGTCATGAGGAAAGCCTGACATAATCCCTCACATAATCCCTTGGACCAATCACATTCATGCTCTTAGATCATGATAAATGATCCTTGCTTCACCACAAAGACTTAATCGGATGGAAAGATGCATGATTGAAAAGTTAAAGGATTACGGAAGGCTCGTAGGGTTGACACATGGCACCCTTACATTTTAGGATTAAAATCAAAGGGGCTTGCTTGAAATAAATAACCAATCACAAGTAAGTTCCTAGATCATGATCCTATAACTCTCACTTCATCCTAGATTTTGATCCAATAGAGTGAATTAAGTCCAAGATCCTAGGAGGCCATACAGAGGTGCTAAGTGGCATTCTCGCATTATGTCATAGGAATTTGATGAGATTAAAATTTATGTCTGTATGACTATTATTTTATATCTGTGAGGATGTATTTGATGTCCTCACAATCATTAACTTTACGCCCATCAAATTAAAAGCTTCACTAGCTAAAAAGTAATGTTTGCATGACCATCATTCGACACCCATGAGGATGTATTTAAAATTTGTGAGACCATCAAATTTAATCTAATGAATTATTTTGCTCATGGTTAAAATACATCCCAAAATGTTGCAAGAAATATTGTGAATTACCTTGCAGATGAATGGAAGCCCTTGGATGATGCTCAAACTCTAGAAATCTTCAATCTATAAAGACTAAAATGGTCTTATGGTCTAAGTATATGAAAAATGAATTTAGTCTAAGTCTATATCCTAAGGTCCCCATTGCATGTTGTTTAAATGCCATGAACCTTAGGCTAAAGACTTATGCTAAGTCTTATTTTAAAAGAGTCTATGTTACGTAGAACTTAGATCAAATGCTTCTAGCTAAATGTTTTAATGTGCTTGTCAATACAATGAAATCCTATTTGTTATTAGACTACTACATCATTTTGAACCTCTTTGAGCATGATTTATAAGATTTGTCATAAATATTTTAGCCTAAATTTTATTTTGTGTTTATTAAACATGATGTAAACTTTGACCTAAAATATTTAACTTTGGTCCCCTTTGTATGAATTTAGAAAATAGGTATAAATTTCTTAACCTAAGGTTCATTTTTTGTTTAATAAACATGAAATAAACCTTAGCCTAAGTAATTTAAGCCTACGTCCCACCTTAAATAACATGATAGCTTAAATTTTGGGCATCTCTATAAATCAATGGCTCATGCTTTGTCATGGGGAGATGATCCAATGATGCGAGGATCTTGTGGACATTTTAATGGAACCTCGAGAGCTTGGGGGCTTGATGTATGGTGAAATCCCATTCAAAGTAGAACTTACAAATGATCTAACAATTCATGCTTTATCACACTTCATGATCTAATAACATGAAGGCACCCATGACTTTTCAAAGGCCTATAAGCCTACCATGTAGCCAATCGATCCATAATCATAATCAAACAAGTGTCATAAAAATATAAATCACACTTGTAATTAGATCCAAACCTTAATATAATGATTTACATAAAATCAACATTTTAAATGATTATGAAATTAAAATCAATTTTTTAATATCCAAAATAGACAATATTTAAGAGTGTAATAAATTAAGAGACCATTTTGAAAAAACTACCACACATGATTTGATAATGGATTTTGGTTATAAAGCCTATGTCTCTAGATCTGCTCCAATGGGGGGATTGATCCCATTAAAATATTACAAAATATCTTTACAAATATTTTAGAGTCGCCAAAATCAACTTGTGGACTTTAAATTTTTTGAAGAGATACTCTCAAAATAAAACTATGTTGTCTGAGGGCTTTTATAAATCTCTAAGTCTCTCTACCACTCTCATGCATGCCTTTTCTCCACAGAATAATACTCAAAACCATGCTTCAAATATAAACTCATCCTCTTTATATAATTTTTGAGCTCCGTGGTGAAATGGTCAGGCCCTTATCCTTTTATCCAATGGTGTAGGGTTTGAATCCCACTCTAATGGTTTTGGGCTTGAGGCATATCATTTTATCCCACATTTGGGATGTGGGTGTTTTTTAAAGTATTTAAATGTGACAAAATTCATGGTAAACATTGTCAAGTGATTGGCATTACCTTTAATTTCATGGGAATGGTGGTGGCATGTGGAAAGTTTATGGAAGTATATGGGATGTTAGGTGGATAGAACATGGATGTTAGGGAATGAAACATGGCATGGAACATAGAGTCTTGTGGCATGTACATGGAAAGTATGAGGTGTCACATGGAAAGTTGGATGGGCTTTGTCATGAAATTAATTAATTACATAATATACAAAATTGGACCATAGTGAATGGTGGCAAGCCACATGGTGGCTTCCAGACCCACCACATGGTCTAATCTCCTCTCACCACTTGTCATTCACTCATTGATTATTGAGCACTCACCACTTGTCAATGTCTGAACCCCAATTTATTTACTTACCTAGTTCAATATTCCATGGGATATAACCTTCACATATAGGCTTCACTTTATGATCTGAAAAATGAACCAAAAAGCTCTCGATGAGCCATTTGACATGGCAATGATAAACCTATAAATTGAAGACTTCATTTTTGGAGAGAAATATAGATCCTTCTAGATTAATCCTCCCCACTAAGAGCTTTTAGACCTATAAAAGTTGATTAATTGGTAAAGAGGTGAGGCTATTGCTCCCCCACTCTTTTATCTTCCATCCATTTGGCCTTGTTCAGGTGCGTTCCTTTGATACCAACATGAAGATATTCAACATCTCTCCTTCATGAAATCTGAAACATCTTGTCAAGTATTGTATCTTCTTACAATTTTGTTAGATACTCATGATCAAAATCATCAATAGAAGGAATAGATACACTCTCATCATGATCTACAATCATCAGAGGCTCATATAATTTTAGATTTTCCACATTCACAATTGAATAAATCTACATATAAGATGGAAAATCCAATAAGAAAGCATTTTTACCAATATTTTCCATAATTTTGAAAGGACCATACCAGATTGGTTTCAACTTTTTTACCTTCACCTGTAAACCTTTCCTTATTGATGTGAAGCCATACCAAATCACCTATAATAAACTGGTGATCGGCACAATGTTTGTCATGTCTGATTTTGTATTTTCCCTGACTTTTATCCAATTGATCTTACACAGTCTAATATACTTGTATATTTTCAATAAACTTCTTGGCTTTAACAACATATTTACGTTCATCAGCAGCTAAATCTTATCCATAACAAACATCTAGAGGAGATTTAGGCAAATATCCATAATATACTTCAAAAGGAGATTTCATAGTAGAAGAATGAAGTGCATAATTATAAGCATGATGTATATAGCATAAATTATCATCCCATAACTTGGGATGTTTACTACAATAATCCCTAAGCAAATGTACCACTATGTGGATTATAACCTTGGTCTAACCATTGGTCTGTGGATGAAATATAGTGCTCTTATTCAACTTAGTGTCCATCAATTCCCATAGTGTTGACCATAATTCCCCAAGAAATTGATAATCTTGATCAGAAACAATAGAAGTGGGCAAACCAAAATGAACCCATACATGCTAAAATAAAAAGTGTGTCATACCTTCCCCTGTAGTATGCTTAGTACAAGGAATCAAAACACACATCTTGCTAAATCTATCCACTACGACATATAAGTAATCATTTTTCCTCTATGACATAGGAAAACCCCCTACAAAATCCATGGAAATACTTTCCCAAGGATGAGTAGGAACAAGTAAGGGAGTGTAAAGTGTCAGTTTCCTATTACTAGGTTTACTCGTGGCACAAAGAACACACCCCTTGATATTTTTGGCAACATTTTCCTGCATACGGGGCTAATAACAATACATTCTCAAATTTTCAACCATTTTACCAACTCCAAAATGACTAGAAATAAGAGAAGTATGTGCTTCCCTAATCATGTGCACACTTGCATTTTGAGGAATGCAAAGTTTACCCAAATGATACAAAAGTCCATTATGCACATGATAGTCTGATTCTTCTACCTATTTTCCATTCATCAAGTCTTTTTGCACATTCTTAAATTCAGCATCATTAACATATTTTTTTTTATAACTTTCATGAGTCAAATAACTATGTTGTAAAAGAATAGATTCAACTACCATAGGAAGCCTAGATAGCATGTCAACAACTTTATTATGAATACCTTTCTTATACCTGATCACAAGATGAAACTATTGTAGGAAACCCATCCAAAAAAAATGCTTAGACTATTTTATCTTGGCCTATGATTGGAGATACTAAAGGGGTTGATGATCTATATGTATTATTGTCTCCTTTCCCATCAAGTAATGTTTCTATTTCTTAACACTTTGAACTAATGCATATAATTCCTTATCATAAGTTAGATAGTTTCTTACCATACCTATGAAGGTCTCAAAATGATAGCATACTAGTTTCTTTCCCTACATCAAAACAACTCCCATAGCATAATCACTTGCATCTATCTTGATCTCAAATGGTTGTTGAAAATCAAGAAGTGCCAAGACAAGAGCAGTACTAATCTTTGTCTTCAAAGTGTCGAAGGCTTTTTATTTCTTGCATCCCCACTAAAAGACATGTTTACTACTAGTCAAAGAATGTAACGGTGATGCAATAAATGAGAAATTAGCAATGAATTTCCTCCAATATTGTATTGCACCATGAAAACTTCTAACCTTAGTTACATTATTAGGTTTAGGCCATTTAACTATAACCTCCACTTTTTCAGGATCAATTTTCAATTCACCATGTCCTACAATATAACCCATGTAAACTAAAGAGGTCTTGCCAAATTCACATTTAGACAATTTTAAATAAAGTTTCTCCCTTCTCAATGCATCCATGACTTTCCTAATATGAATCGCATGATCTTCCCATGATTGACTAAAGATAAAAATATCATCTAAGTAGACTATAACAAAATCATCAAGGAATGGCCTGAAAACATCATTCATCAATCGCATGAATGTAGTCAATGTATTGCATAACCCGAAAGGCATGACAAGCCACTCAAACAATGTTTGTTTTGTCTTAAAATTAGTTTTCTAAATATCACCATCAGTAATCCTAACATGATGATAACCACTTTTCAAGTCTAACTTAGTGAAATAGATAACATTTCTTAATTGATCTAAAAAATCATCAATATGAAGAAAAGGGTAATGATTCTTAATAGTAATTTTGTTCAAATCATGGAAATCAACACACATTCACCATGTGCCATATTTCTTTATCACCAAAATGATAGGTGAACCAATAGGAGATGTACTAGGATGAATAACACCCTTTTCCAAAAGTTTCATTAGTTGCTTCTTGATTTCCTTATTTTCCACCATTGATAACCTATACATGCCAATGTTAGGGAGAGGAGAATCCTATAATAATTAAATTTCATGTTGAATTCCCCTTTTATGGGGTAACCCTTTAGGATCTTGAAACACATCATCATAACTAGAAATTATTTCAACCAATTCTTTCTTATGTTTAGGATCACAATTTTCCATAGCCTGGGAATATTCTTTTTCCTTAGACTTAATCAACATGAGACAAAAAATCTTGCTTGAATTAACTAGTTTTTCATTTTCCTTGTTGTAACCAAGGATAGACTTGTCTTAACATGATTTGCTCTGACTATATATTTAATTCCATCCTTAACGAGCAAGTACTTATTCTCCTCCCTATAAAAGATTGATTTCCTATCATAAAGATAAAGACTTCATAAAAAAATCCCACATATGTCAAAATGGAATACATCCAGATCAACCTCATCCATGAATTTGGATGCGATGACAAATTTTAATCTAGAAGTTTTAGTTACTTAAATTTTTGCATCATCACACACCCAACCAAGTGGATAGGGTTTCGGATGGGGAATTGTTTGTAGGCCTAACCTTTTAACAATCTCTTCAAAAATCAAGTTTGTCTGTGATCCACTATCAAATAGAGTGTCAATCTTAGTATGTTTTGCAACAACCCTAATGTGTAAAAACTCATTTTTTTTCTTATCATCATGCATAAATTTCTATTTTGAAGAGGAAGTAACATTAGATTACCTAGTGCTAGAAAGAGAAGAACAATTCTGCATACTCATACTTGTGATCTTAGTTTCATCCCCAAAGTTTGAAACTAGATCCTAAACTATAGTATTAGTTTTCTTATCTTTCTTCTTAAACCTATTAAAAAGACTTAACTCAGGATGTAATTTCCAACACTTAGACTCATCATGATTTTTCTTGCAATGATTGCAAAATGGTTTACCCTCTTCTTTATGAACAGTAACAGTGGATTTTTGTTTACCCTTTCCAAAACTTTTCCCTTTAAAATGCTTAGCTTTAAATTTAATTTTTTTTTCTTTAGGAAAATATTATTTTATCTATTTTCCTCTAGCCTCTAAATGAATGGCTTTAACACATGCTTCATCTAAACTAGTGGGATTGAGAACCAGCATCATATGTTTCAAGTAACTATGCAACCCACCTATATACTTAAGTAGTGTTTCCTATGTATAAGGATGAATATTCAAAATTAAAGCCTTTTTCATAAATTCCTATGTATAATCTTGAACACTTTAACCTTTAGTTTGTCTGAAAGATTACCAATCCATCATGGCTTATTGCATATAGCCTAAAGGATAAAATTGCTTTCTGAGTGCATCAAGAAATTCACTCCAAGTGGAAATCGATTTACCTATGTTAATCTCACTTTCCTTCAACTTACTCTCCCACCAAATGAGAGTTGTGCCTCCCACTCAAAGAGTATCCAGGGGAATTTTAGCCTCATCATCTATAATATTCTAGACCCTACAATTTACTTTAATTTACTTTATCCAATTATCTAGCCTTTCGACATTAATCTCACCATTAAATAACAACAATTCAAACTTAATATCTAGCTTTAGTGAAGGAAGAGATTCAATAGCGTTTTTTGTCTTTACTACCACCCAAAGAGGAGGAAGGTTTCTCAAAAAAATTACCACCTCCATCATCTTCCATCTTAATTCATCGTTCATGATAAAGTTCCTTGACCATGTCTTTCATTTCCAAGAAAGATTGTCAGAAAGCTCATTCAGACTCGAATGTTTTTTCTTACATTTATAGAGTACATCTTGTCCCAATCTCTAGATTGTACTTGATCAATTCTCCTTGACCCCACCTAGATCTTGACCTTGTCAACATTCGCTATCAATCCACATGGTTTAATACAAATTCCACTCTGATACCAAAAATCTGATCCATAATCCTAATCAAACAAGTGTTGTAATAGCATAAATCACACTTGCAATTAAATCAAAACCATAATATAATGATTTAATTAAAATAAACATTTTAAATGATTACAAAATTAAAATTAGTTTTTTAATATCCAAAATAGACAAAATTAAAGAGTGTAATAAATTAAGAGACTAGTTCAACAAAAATACCACACTTGATTTGATAATGAAGTTCGACTATAAAGCCTATGTCTCCAGATCCACTCTAATGGGGGGATCACTCCTATTAAAATATTGTAAAATATATTTACAAATATTTTAGAGTCACCAAAATCATCTTATGGGCTTGAAATCTATCGAAGAGATACTCTCAAAATAAAACTATGTTATCTGAGGCCTTTTATAAATCTCTAAGTCTCTCTACCACTCTCATACATACCTTGTCTCCATAGAATAATACTCAAAACCATGCTTCAAATATAAACACGTCCCCTTTATATAATGTTTGAGCTCTGTGGTGCAATGGTTAGGCCCTTATCCTTTTATCCATGAGTGTAGGGTTTGATTCCCACTCCAACGGTTTTGGGCTTGAGGCATATCTTTTTATCTCACATTTGGGATGTGTGATCCGTAAACTCCAATAGGAACTTCACTAATTTTATAAAAAAAATTAAATGGATCTTTTAAATTCTCAATTTCATAATTTAAGATGAATTTTAAGTGGAATTTTCTCAACTTATAAGATGTTGAAATGATTAAAAATTGATGAAAATCTGATCCAGATCAAGTTTCAAAACTGAAATAAAGGTGAAATGAAAGATCACATCCATTATCCATTGAAACCATCAGATTTTTCAAATTATTAATTTTATCCAATTTCTTGTAAATGATCAATTCATTAAATTTTTCATTCTGATTAAAAATCTAAATTTATAATCTAAATAATAACTAAAACTAAAATGCAAAAATGAATTCTAAGATCAAAACACAAAAATTGTTACAGTGTTCAGAACTCCTACGTCCCTGGGTTTGTATCGAACTGATCCATTAATTGTTGCTAAATTTGCAAGCTAAAATAATACTTAAAAACAAAAAAATATCATATCTCTCTATAATAATAGTGATCAGACCTTTGAAAGACCTTGGCTGACTCAGCACGTCCTTCACCTTCCTGAATCACAAGCAAAGGCTTCTCCAAATCAAAATTGGCAACTTATGTAGCTTAAAATTACATCACCAATTCTCCAAAATGGGAAAATTAATATACTTCACAGAGCGTATTGGAATTATAAACAACTTTTTAGTTTACTTTGAGCTCTGGTTCGGCCTCTAAGGGCTCCAAAATGACCAAATACAGCAAACTGGTCTATTTTTTTTTTTACACAGTCGGTTGAATGCTTACATTTAAATAGAAGTTTGTGGATTTAATACCACTTATAAATCCATGGCATAAGCGGTCAAGGCTTATCCTTTTTACACAATAGGTCAAGAGTTCAAGTCTTAAGCCTACCTTTTTGGGTGCTTGGGCTTATCATTATCCCACATTGGGAAGTTTAAATGGCCTGTTGTTCTTTTAATAGGTTGGCGGCATCCTTTAAATCTGCCGACATCCCTTTTGGTGGGCTCTCAATGCCAAAATTAGCATGGGTTATTGGTAGACACACCATTATTATAATATGCACTAATCTCCATGCCCTCTTCTCATGTTCCATGAGGTAGATGGATGTGGTATGTAGTTCTCATGGTTTACAATGCGTGGCATGTTTATCTTCTCATGGTAATCTCTTAAGCTTGACTCAGCAATGCGTTGGATGGCATGGCAAGTTGGTTCTCCCATGTGGATGGGGCATGTAAAATATTACCAATCAAGAATTACAAAGCATTTTAAAACATACAATTATCCCTCATTGGTGGGATTTCTATGGGCTTACAATTTCAAATCTATGGACTTTGCGATTTCAAATCTACGGACTTTGTGATGCAAATTTAAATATAATGTATTTATCCGTACATGCTGTCAAAGAAAAAAATCAACCAAACCCAATTTTTTTTGGACTCTCATTCACTTCCATGTGTCACCACTTGATTTTTCCACTTGTCGCATTCACATTGTGACATGTCATCTTACGACACCACCTTTTTCCCTGTTGCAAGAAAACTTCAGTGGCTTATAACTTGATCATACGGTGTCTATTTTGCAAATCGTGAAAAGCATCAGAAATCTCTCGATGAGCTCTATGCTATGAAATTGGTTATTCACAAATTGGAAACTTTTTTTGAACTAAAATCTGGATCAATGTGGGTGTTTTTTAAAGTATTTAAATGCCACAAAATTCATGGTAAACATTGTCAAGTGACTGGCATTAGCTTTAATTTCATGGTAATGGTGGTGGTATGTGGAAAGTTTATGGAAGTATATGGGATTTTAGGTGGATAGAACATGGATGTTAGGGAATGAAACATGTCATGGAACATAGAGTCTTGTGGCATGTACGTGGAAAGTACGAGGTGTCATGTGGAAAGTTGGATTGGCTTTGGGATGAAATTTAATTAATTACATAATATACAAAATTGGACCATAGTGAATGGTGGTAAGCCACATGGTGGTTTAAGGACCCATCACATGGTCTAATCTCCTCTTGCCACTTGTTGTTCACTCATCAATTTTTGAGCACTTACCACTTGTCGACATCCAAACCCCAATTTTTTTACTTGCCCAATTTGATCTTCCATGTGCAATAACTTGTGTATGCAGGTTCTATTTTACGATCCATGAAATGTGCCAGAAAGCTTTCAATGATCCCTTCACCATGGTAATGATAAAACTATAATTTGAAGACTTCATTTTTGGGTTGAAATATAGATCATCCTATATCACTAATGCTCATTTAACAAATGACTAATGCAAGATACGAAGTATGAGAAGGAACACAAATATGTTAAGTGTCACAACCATGGGAATTGGAATAGAAAGGATCCAATCACAAATAAAGACCTAAATTATAATTAATAACTCATGCCAATCTAGGATTTTAATCTGATAGAGTGAAGTAAATAAGGAATTTTAAATACCAATGATTAGTGCTCAAAAGTATTTATGAAAAATATCATGAAAGTCCATATCAATGCCACAGAAGCAACATTAAAGAAGAAAAAGACAAAACAAGAGATCTTATGGGCTTAAAAACATGAAAGTACAAAGTTAAAGGTTCAAATCAAATCTAAGGCATGTATAAGCTAGAATATTGATATATCATGCCATTAAATCTCTAAAACACTAAACCCTACATAAAATAAACCCAATTGGATTCATTTGGTTACAATTCGATCCGAAGAGAGCTTGATTGTGTTTTGAGTGCAAAAGAGCTACCATAGAGACCAATTCTCAATCCAAGGTAAATAATTTTTAGAATTAGAAACCATGGCAGCCCATAGGTAATAACTAAAAGAGGAGACAAAACTCTACTTATTCATGGATAACAATGGAAGAATCTTCAAGGACACTGAATTTAATTTTGTGGCCTTGAACTCCCTAGGCATTAAGAATTGGTCCAAAATATTCTTCACCATAGAGAAACTACCACCCATTTCTAAGGAGGAATAGATAATTTCCACTATAAGAAAGAGATAGTATACCCTAGTTATAGTTCAGATGATCAACCTTCACTACATTATGGCAAAACTTGAGGTACTACATTGCATAAAAGTACTTGCCCCTATCTTTGTTGATTGTAGGATTGATAGTGATTGGATCATCTGAGAGGGTAATTCTAAGATGGTACCTTATATTTCCCTTTTATCCTTTGAAAAATATTATAATCTCAAAATAACCCAAGTAAACTTATCTAAAATCAAGTAATGGACTAGTAAGCATGACCTAGACATCATCCTTAGACCCTGACTACATCAAGGACCTCGTATCTTTAGGGACTTTGAGGGTAAGATGCCAATAGTACAATCTAGGGAAGGCATCAGGGTGATCATGACCTTGTTAAATTGAGCCTTTTGTTCCCCCTCAACCACCTATGTAAACAAAATCTAGGTCTCCTATGTCCATTTCAGGGTGGAGGAAAAATTCACCCCTCTAATTGGAGATTTGAACAATGTCTTCCTAGCCAAGCAATTCACTACTATCAAAAGAAAGATAGATAAATAATTATATTTGATGTCATACCTATTGGATGCTCTCCTAGCCTCCATTATCTTCTTTGGCAATAAAAATTAGTCTCTTGAGGGTTGAACCACCATTACTTCAAATTACACATTTTCAAGTACGTGAACCATATGCAGTTTATTTATGAATGTATCTATCTAACCATAGTGGAGGTTATTATAGGTATTCTCATGCCTAAATTCCATCCACTAATTAATAAATATGTCAAGATGATGGGTGACATCTAGTTCTATCTAAACTACATAGTTATCAAGATTTAGGGGATCATGTCCTACCCCTACAGATTGTCAGTGTATGTTCCCAGAAAGCTAGTTGAGCAAGAAATTTCCTCCTAGCTCATCCATCGCATTAATGGAATTTGTAAGGAAAAGAGGAATGGTCTTCTCTACCCTTTCCCTCTAATCATTAGAAGGACCATACTACAAGATTGGATATAGGTTGAAATTATGTCCAAGCATAGTGATTCATTTGGGTTTAAACTTGATGAACTCAAAATGTGGGACCCCAAAAACATAGTAAGTAATCATTTAAAGGAGAAGAAGCTACCCAAGCTGGAGTATATGCATTAGCTTAGTGTTCATGACACAATCTAAATTAATTCCAAGAACCATGAATAAGTATTAGCTAGAATCAAATGGCACAACATCAAGCTAGAGCACATATTGATAAAGGATGATAATCCATTAAGAGAGTTGTGACAAATGCATCCTCTCTAGTATCACTTGTTTCCTAGACCATCTAGGATAGCCCAAAAACAACTACAAGTGGAACATCCATAGCCTCAAGGGGAAGTTGTGCAAAATCAAATTGAATAGGGGCATGGTAAATAGAAACTAGAAGAGAGACCTAGAGAGGAGTCCTCATCTTTAACACTCCCACAAAGGCTTCCTTCCCTAGCTCAATATATATATGATTTCCTTAGAACAAGAAGAGACACTTGAAGGTACCCTTACAAAACTTTCAGAGGCATATGACATATAAAGGGAAGACAAACTAATTTAAGAGACTCAAATACAATCAAGGGAACTTGGAGGACAGAAAGGAAAAGTGCTTACTCTTGACATAGTCCTTGTGGCATCCCTAGAGAAGAGGAAGGTAGAGATAGCATTGGTCCCTGTTGGACCAAAGAAAAAACCAAGATTGACCTTCACTCACCCCACTAGTGAAGTCAATCTATTTAGTGATGAATTTCCCATCCATAGACCAATCATCCTTAATTGGTTCATTTATGGAAATTTTCAAAACATCCCTTCTCTCTCCCATTCATGGGTAATAACAAAAGTTCCCAATATTGAAGTGCATGATGAAATGAAGCTGTGGATCAAGGCTATGGTAAAAGAACAAGAAGAAATAATAATTGTGGTCACTTTAGGACTAGAGAAAAAGAAAGTGGATGTTATAGGAGCATCAGATAGCACATGTGTAGAAGTCCCAGAACCGCTAAAATTCACAGGGTCATCCACCACCATTCAGTTTGATCCAAAGATAACAGGATTGAAAAAAGTCACCACTAGGATAGCCATGGTGGGAGATAATAAATTCACCTTCCAAGAGGTGGATCCCTTTATAATCTTAACCCCAGTACAAAAGAAACAACTTGGTGAAGCTACTATCCATGAGGAGGATGTTGAGAGCTTGATTGAAACTTAATTAGCTCAAACAAAGGCTGGAGTCCAAGGGATGAAACAAAGAATTCAAAATTTGGAAAGAAAAAAGGAGAACCTAGAAACCGAAGCCATTTTTTCAATCCTCGATGCCATAATGGATAAGTTTGAGGCCCCATTCTTTGATATGTTCAATTCTTTGAGTTAAATAAAGCTAAGGTAGGATGCCCTAAGCTAGCAATAAGAGGTAGCCAAGGAGTTAATAACACAATGACAAAAGTTAGAGACCCAAGTAAGGGACCTCATTAACATTTTGATTAGGAACAAGATTCCTAAGTTTAATACTATTGGCTTGGCTCATTTTAATAACATACTAGGGATACTAGTAGATAAGGTCCAAGGTCTAAGTACTTGGATAAGGCATTTAAATAGACTTCTGGTAGATGATAAAGGATTGATCATTAGAATTGAGTAGCTCCTAGGAACTATGTTAGAAAATCCTATCAAGACTACTACCCTTAGAATCATTGATGATGTAGAGTACAAACATAGGTTCACTTTTGTGATGCAGTCAGTCAAGAGCAAAATGCAAGGCCAATCTGGTAGGGACAATAGGAGGATCTTGGACATGATCTTCATAGTTGAGGATAAATTTTGAGAAAATTTGTACACTTGGAGTAATTAATATAATCAAGTATTTCTACAAAGATTTTCCATTTTTATATGTTAATTTCCAACATATCTTTTTCTCAATTTCTAGTTTATGTCTTGAATTTGAATAGTGTCTTTGAATTCTAGGTTGCATTTTCTAATCATAGGGTTTCTAATTTATGCATGTGCTAGATTAGTTGAAGGATCTTGGGTTTTACTTCACTTCATTTCACTCTATATTTAGATGTGCAAATGTTATTTGATTATAGTAGTAAATCCTTCAAGTAGACCTAGTTCTTACTTGTGATTCTTTACATTATCCTTTGAAGTTTGCCTGATAAATAGTGAAATTTGAGCTAAGGCTATTTTACATTATACACTGGTTTAAATGCATACTCAATTGTAATTAATGATTTTCAATGATATTTGAGATTAAGACTAGTAATCACTCATTCCTTTTCTACCTTACCCTTCTCTTTTCTCCTTTTTTTACACCAGATCACTCTGGTTTTAAAATCATTAGAAATATCCACCTAGATTAATTTGTATCTTAAGCTTGGGTCATAAATCACTAAGTATTAACATAATTTCTTTTAAATTCATGAAGAATAGACCAGATGGCTCCCAACCATCACTCATTATAAATGTTTGGAACACCAATACATATCCCTACCTATATTCCACCATAGGTGACATCAAGTTGCCATAACCTATAACTCATGCTCTGAATTAATAGAATTCTAAAATGAGAAGTGTTATGTGAGCACTAAGAAGCCTTATGGTACATTTAAAGGCATCAACAAGGTGTTTTGATTGGCACTAGAAGGAGGGCCTTCTCTTAGGGAATTCTTTGAATCTTAGTTAGTTTTAGTGTGTTTTGCCTAGAGATTGATGTTATCTTTATATTTATGATTAATTCTTTACTTAGAAGTGTAAATATCACTAATCTTTATGGTTTGCAACATATCTTTGTACTTCCTTAGATAGAGATCAAAATTCCAAAGCATTTGATGCTTGGTTTTGGTAAATTTAACCTGAAATTTGAAATCTATAGTGTTTGAGGTTAGGATGGCTTGTTTTGATCAAATTTTGGCATATATTTCATAGATCTAAGTTAATTTGAGGTTAAACTTATAAATATAGATCATATTAGCATAATTGGATACATATTTGAACTATTTTTGGGAAAAGATCAACATCCTTTACTATTCTTTAAGCAATCTCTGCAAAATGAGCTTAATGTATAGGTTTAATTATTGTTCCTTATAAATATTACCCTGATACATCATATTTCAAATAGGATTTTCAACTTTCAAGCAAGAATTGCCAAAGATTCAAACCATATCACACTCGGAGACAAGGGAACCTTTGCTTGAACTTGAGGTTCACTAAAAGCCAAGGCATGACAAATGTAGATGTAGGAGATCCAAATATTTTCCAACTTGACCTCTTCATGGTAATTGTGCCTTCAATCTTTATCCAGGTATGGCTTGGTTGGGAGAGTCTTCAATTAATGTACCAGGTGTGGTATATGATCTCCCACATAACCCTAAGATGTATTTGCCTACATTTACTCTAATCGATATTATAACTATTAAAGAGTATATTAAGTCTTTTAAAGCTACCTTAAGGTTGTTAAATGTCATGCATGAGGATGTGGATTACTAGTTATTCCCCTTTACCTTTAAGGATGGTACTTATGAATGGTTATTAAACTTACCTAATAATTACATCACCAATTGGGATGGTTTCACTGATGTTTTTATAGATCAATTTGGTAAGATTATAATTCCTTGTGTTATTTACCATCAATTCACCACCATTAGAAGGGATATAAGTGAGCCTATTAGGTCTTTTAATTATAAATTTTAGAAAATATACAGTAGGACCATAGAAGCCTATAAGCTTGATGATGTCTTAGATTTATAAATCTACAATGATGCAGTAGATCCCATAACCTCTATATTTTTGAAGAGATTCATGCTAGCTATAAATTAATTATCAAGAGCCTATTCTAAGGTAATCACCATCAATGATCAGATACAGCCCCAAGGGCAAAAGGTATATTATGTTCCAAACATCAACCTACATATGCCTGAGTTGAACTTATTCTCCAACAACAACCAAAATATCCCAGCATTAAACCAACTCCCAAGCTTAAATCAATTGCCATTGAGTCATGTTGCTCATAATCAAAACTTAGGATTCTTAAATCATCTTACTAATGGCTTCAACACAAATGATCAAAGATATTTGGTACCAACTATTGGTGCTAATAATAACTAGGTATATAATTCTAAAACTCCTAAAAATGAGAATGAATTTATCTTAAAAATGGTCCAAAAGTTAAGCAATGATTTTCTTTAGCTGTAAAAACTAGTTGGAAATACTGCTAAAAGCTTAGGTAGGAACATCTCATTTCAAAAGTTAATAGGAAAAATAATAGATTTTAGAGTGATAGTTTTCATAATAATAGAAATACTGAGCCATCTTTTGAAAATAAGACCATATAATTTAACTTTACTGATATTGCATTCCCTGATTATTATAGAGTACATTACACACCCTAGCATGGTGAAATTGACTATATTGAATTTTGTAAAGCTTTTGAATCTTTCCAAGAGGAGTTGAATATATTTGAAGTAGTCCCTAACAAGGAAAGTAGTACAGGTGTTTCTGGATCCAATTCATTTGACCAAGCCTTCATGGTGAATACTTTTGATTTCCCCTTTTAGGAGGAAAATGAACCTGATGAGATCCCTAAGGAGATTCAACCCTTTCAATAGTTCTTGAAGAAGACCTATCCCTTGAGGAATAGAGAGAAGAGGTAGCCCTTGACTACCTTAATTCCTCTAAACAATTTTTTAACTCCTCCAAACACTTCTTCAAGTAAAAACCCTGAGCCACCTAAAGGGAATACTTCTAAACCCAATGTTGAGATTCCTTGTTCTTCTAATAAAATTGGTTATAACATTGTTGAGGACATGAAAAAAAAGGATAATATCACTTTTCAAGAACTCACATAGATTACATAGCAAAGGGACCTCTGTTGGAATCTCTATCAAAGAATCCCAACTAGCCCCTAAGGCTAACCATGCCAATGTGACTGTACATAAAGCCAATGCTGAATCTCTTCCTTTCTTGATCACTATCAAGATGTTTGGTTAAAAACTACATAATTGCTTACTATATTTTGGTGATTCTACTAACATCATACCTACAGGTATATGTAAGCAACTTGGCCTGAATCCTATTAAGTCTGATAGGCTTGTCACCCAATTAGACAAGTCCAAATTTAAGGTAACTGGGGAACTTTTAAAGGTTCATATGCAATTAGATTTTGAGCCTAGAGTGAAATAATTCATTGATATTCAAGTTGTTGATATACTTGATGTTTATTTAATATTTTTAATCAGGGAATGGACTAAGGTTTTGAATGGTTAAATGTCCATAGATTGCTCACATCTATGGTTATCTTGGAAAGGAGTTCCCAATTAGATCAAGGTTGAGAGAGAACCAAGGATGAAACACGTGATAAATAAGTACAATGTTGTGAATGAGAGGGTCAACATTATTGACTCCAACTTATGGGTTTTCACCTTAAATAATGATAAGGTATGTGATCCCAAGAATGCTTATGTGGTTTTTGGATTTTAGACATTGTATTTTGATGGTGCTAGGTGTAAAGTTAGATTTGGAGTAGGCATTGTCCTTACTGACCCTGAAGGTAAAGAATACCATGATTCCTATAGACTCAAATTCCCTTGAATTAACAATATTATTGAATATGAATCCCTTATCCTAGGGTTATAATTTACTATAAAGAATAAGGTCAAAGAACTGTTAGGTTATGGGGATTCAAAACTAGTGGTAAACCAAGAAGCAAATACCAATGCAAGCTCTCATACCTAAAAAGGTATAAGTTTAGGGTTTGGGATTTGATTGAATCCTTTAATTATTTTAGCATAATTTCCATCCCAAGAGAATAAAATCAAGTTTCTAATGAATTGGCATCTGTTGTAGCTAAACTCATGCCCAACCAAGATTCCCCTAATTTTAGCATTGAGTTGGTTCCTCATCCTTTAGTGCCTGATAATGTTAACCATTATTAATTTTTTAGTGATGATCAGTAGATATTAGATTTCATGACCAGTTATGGAGCTTTTGATGCTCATATTATTGATGAGGCTAATGAAAATGCATCTAAGGAGGACAAACTTGATGGTAAAGTCATTCAGTTGAATGATAACAAGATCCCTAAGGGGATAACTACTTTAGAAAAAACATTTATCAAGATAAACTGGTTAAGGTTTCTAAGATTCCCAAGGTAAGTGGTAAAGACTATCATGTTATTGATCTTGGTCTCCAAGATCAATCCCAGGTAGTGAATATTGGGAAAGCCTGCACAAGCATGAAGAATAAGAAGGCCAAAGAGCTCCTTACCCAATATAGGGATGTCATAGCATGGTAATATGATGGCTTAAATATCTTTGATCCTAGGGTCATCACTCACACTATCCCCTTAAAATAAAATTGTAAACCATTCAGGTAGAAATAGAGACTTATAAACCATGTGTTAGAGCCAATGATTTTTAAAAAGGTTAAGAGACTTCTAGATGTTAAGATAGTCTTCCCCATTAGGCATTCTACCTAAGTGGCTAATTTGGTGCCAGTTAGGAAGAATAATGGTGAGATTAGGCTCTATATTGATTTTAGTAATTTAAACAAAGCATCTAATAAAGATAACTATCCTCTCCCTTCTCTTGACCAGGTTATACAAGTAGTTTTATGTTCAGCCATGATGTCTTTTCTTGATGGCTTTTCAGGTTATAACCAAGTATTGGTTGACAAAGAAGATAGGATGAAGACAACTTTCACCACCAAGTGGGGAACATTTGTGTAAAAGAGAATACCCTTTCAGATAATCAATGTAAGAGATAAATTTCAAATGGCCATGGACCATGCTTCCAAGGCCTAATAGGTAAATGCATCATTATTTATATGGATTATCTAACATTTTTTTATAAAAATAGGGAAGATCACTTCATGCATTTTCAATAAGTGTTTGAAAGATGTAGAAGGTATGGGATTTTATTAAACCCTAAGAAAATTATTTTTTGTGTTATTGAAGGTAAACTATTGGGACATGTTATAACCAAGGATGGGCTCTAATAGATTTTGAAAGGGTAGAGGCTATATCCAAAATAGAGCCCCCAAATAATAGGAAAGAGATAAAGTCATTCTTTGGTAAGATAAAATTTGTAAAGAAATTCATTTATAGAATTGTAGAGATTGTCAAGCCACTAAATGAAATGTTGAAGAAGGATGCTAAGGAATCATTGAATGAAGAATATAGATAGGCATTCAATGACATTAAAGAGGCCTTTAGCCAGGCTCCAATCCTAATAAGTCCTAAATTTTAAAAGGACTTCTACCTCTGATCATACCATGGTTGTTGTGTTGACTAAAAATTTTGAGGGGTGTGATCACCCAATAGCCTTTATGAGCACTAATTTTAAGAATGTTGATTTAAACTATTCATTGATTGATAAGCAGGCATATGCATTAGTAAAGGCAGTGAATAAAATCAAGCATTACATATTTAGAAATAAGGTGCATGTTATTCTACCTGATCCTACCACAAAGCTTATGTTAAGTTAGAATGAGCTTGGAGAATGTAGAGGTAAGTGGATGTCACTTTTTCAAGAGTATGACATAGAAATGAAAATAACAAAAATGGTAAGATGCCAAGTTCTGATCCAAATGATTGCTAATACTAGACCTAAGTTAAGTATTATACAAGTTGATTAGTAGAGATTTCAATCTAGTGAATGATATGACTCTATTATTCATTTGATAATTAATGTTACCTTTCCTGCAAGACTGACAAGAGAGAAAAAGAGGGATCTAAGGCTCAAAGTTGCTCATTATTTGATTAAGAATGGAATCTTATATAGGAAAAAAATTGAGGGAGTATACCTCAGGTGTGTTTCAAAAGAGGAAGTTGAAAAATCATAATCATAAAAGTCTAAAGAAAATACAAAAATAAGGATATAATGGAAAATCAAAAGCTTTTAGGCATAGGTGATTATGGTAATCTCCATCAGGGATATGGATGCCTAGCTGGCAGTAGAGCAAGGCCTTGAGTGGAGCCAAAGGCATCTCTATCAGGGCTATGGATGCTTGGCTCGTAGCAGAGCAATTCCCAAGCCCTCCCTGAGCTAAAAAGCATGGTTCTTAATATATATCTAAACATTTTGTAAGTCAGTGTGAGTGATTAAGGACATGAAACTTGGAAGATTATTTCTTGAACCCCATGGTAAATAGTAAGTAGAATCAAAGCACACACAATATAGTTATATCTTGATACATGACCCTAATTTTGCAAGTGCAAGGTTTGTTTCAACCATAATCTAATCTAGATGATGATATTGATCAAGTAGAGTGGATGACCTAATTATTTGTCTAAGTCAAAGTATCTAGGTTCTAACATATTTCTATGTTTCCCCTATGAGTTGTCACTTGTTGAGGCCAACATACCCCCATTTTTGAAAATTGGGACCCTTGAGAAACCCTAAAAATTGAAAATGAAAACATGGCATGTTAAGATCATTTTTAGAATTTGAAGATCATCCACTTTATCAAAAGCAATGTTACTTATTTTGTTTTGATTTAAATTTATCTAACAATGCTAATAAATGGTCTTCATGGTGTTTAGTTGCAAGTTCCATAGTGTATCTTCCTGAGAAGTTCATGTCCCAAAACCTTGGTAAACCCCTCAGTTCAAATTTAAATATTGGTAGGAATTAAATTGGAGGAAACCTTTTAAAAATCCATTTTTGGACCTAAGTATAAAAATCATGTTTTAAGCTTAGTCATGTTTTTTAACACAACTAAAACTTAGCCTAAAATATTTAGTCCCTTTATTATTTTCCCCATTAAAGTTCCTTATATGCCTAGATAATATTTGTTCTGAAGGGCCCTTTTAATATTTCCTAGCTTGGCCTAATGTTTTAACCCTAAGATCTCATCATATTTATTAATACTTATGGGACCTTAGTCTTATCACCTTAGCTTAAGCTCCAGCTCTCCAAGTCCAATTTTATGTTAGCTCAGTCCCTTGATTTATACCTTAGCCTAAAGTTTTAATCCTAAGGCCCCAATGTACTTATTAATACAAACGGGACCTTAGTCTTAACACCTTAGCCTAAGTATTTTATTCTAATGAAATCCTAACTTAACTTCCTTGCATCTTGTAGGATCTAACAACCCTCACTTTATCATGATGTTTTATCCAATAGAGTAAGGAAGGCTCGAACCTTGACTTAAATAGCATGCATTTCAGATGATTTAATGATTTACACTTCCTTGTGGCCTTTCAATCAGATAGCATGCAGAAAACCTAACATAATCCCATACATAACCCATTGGACTAATCACATTCAAGCTCTCAGATCATGATCAATGGTCCTCACTTCATCATGAAGACTTAATTGGATGGTGTAAGGCACAATTAAAAAGTCAAAGGATTATGAAAGACCCATAGGGTCGACATGAGTCACCCTTACATTTGAGGATTAAAATTAAAGGGACCAACTTGATAGAAAAAACCAATCATGAGTAAGCTTCTAGATCACAATCTTATGGCTCTCACTTCATCACAAATTTTGATTTGACAAAGTGAATTAAGTCCAAGTTCCTAAGAGGCCCTGCAGAGGTGTCGAGTGGCATTCTCACATTAGGTCAAAAGAATTTGATGATCTTAAAATTTTTGTTCATATAATTGCCATTATACATTCATAAGGATGTATTTGACGTCTATAAAACTGTCAAATTCAACCTAATGAATTATTTTTCTCATGGTTAAAATACATCCCAAAATGTTTCTAGAAAGCTTCTGAATTGCCTTACAGATGAGTGGAAGCCCTTGAAAGATGCTCAAACTCTAAAAATCTTTACTATACAAAGACTAAAATGGTATTATGGTCTAAGTATATGAAAAATGAATTTAGTCTAAGTTTATATCCTAAGGTCCCCATTGCATGTTATTTAAATGTTGTGAACCTTAGGCTAAACACTTATGTTAAGTCTTATTTTAAAAGAGTCTCTATTATGTAAAAATTAGATCAAATGCTTCTCGCTAAAGGTTTTAATGTGTTTATTAATATAATGAAATATTATTTTTTACTAGACCACTATATCATTTTGAACCTCTTTGATCATTATTTATAAAGCTTGGCATAAATATTTTAACCTAATGTTTATTTCATGTTTATTAAACACGACACAAACTTTGACCTAAAATATTTAACCTTAGTCTTATTTGTATGAATTTGGAAAACTTATGTATAAATTTATTAACCTAAGGTTAATTTTGTGTTTAATAAACATGAAATAAACCTTAGCCTAAGTAATTTAAGCCTAAGTACCACCTTAAATAACATGATAACTTAAAGTTTGGGCATCTCTACAAATCAACAACTCATTCTTCATCACGGGGAGATGATCTAACAACACGAGGATCCTATGGAATCCTGAGAGGCCATGGGATCGATACATGGTGAAAGCAAATTCAAAGTGGAATTGATAGATGATCTGATGGTTTGTGATCATCTCACTTTATGATCTAATGGTGCGAAGGCACCCATGACTTTTCAAATGCCCACAAGCCCACCACATGGCTAATGTTCATTCAACAAATGACTAACGCAAGATAGGGAGCTTGAGAAGGCACATCAAGATGCCAATTGTCACAACCATGGGGTTTGAAATAGAAATGAGCCATTCACAAATAAAGACTTGAATTACAATCAACAGCTCATGTCAATCCAATATTTTAATCTAACGAAGTGAAGAAAATAAGGCATTTTAAATACTAATGGCTAGTGCTCGAAGGCATTTATGAAAAATGTCATTAAAGGTCCAGATCAATGCCACATAAGCACCATATAGGCAGAAAAGGATAAAATAAGAGATCTTATGGGCTCAAAAACACCAAGGTATAAAGGCAAAGGTCTTAATCAAATCCAAGGCACATATAAGCCAAAATCTACATATATTCCACCATTGAAGATCTAAAACCTTAAACCCTACATAAAAGAAACCCAATTGGATTCATTTGGTTAAAATTTAATCCAAAGAGAGCTTGATTGTGTTTTGAGTGCAAAATATCTACCACAGAGACCAATTCATAATTTAGGGTAAACAATTTACAAAAGTATAAACCATGGTGGCTCGTAGGCAATAGCTAAAAGAGGAGAAATAACTCTAATTATCCACAGATAATGATGGAAGAATATTCAAGGACACTAAAATGGATGTTGTGGCCTTGAAATCCCCATGCATTAAGAATTGGTTCAAACTCTTCTTTTCCATAGAGGAACTACCACCCATTTCCAAGGAAGATTAGAGAATTTCTACCATAAGCAAGAGACACTATGACCTAGTTGTAGTCTAGATGATCGACCTTCACTATGCCATGGAAAAAATTGAGGTACTACATTTCATAAATGTCCTTAATCCTATATTTATTGATTATATGATTGATAATGATAAGATCATCTAAGAGGGGAATTCTAAGAAGGTATCTTATATTTCCCCTATAGCCTTTGAAAAACATTATAAGCTCTGAATCCCCCATGTAGACTTATCTAAAATCAAGGAATGGACCAACCAGCATGACCTGGACACCATCCTTAGACCCTAACTACACCAAGGACCCCATATCTTCAAGGACTTTGAGGGTGAGATCCTAATAGTCTAATTTAATGAGGGCATCAGGGTGATCATGACATTGTTAAACTAAGCCTTTGGAGTCCCCTCAACCACATATTTAAATAAAATATGGGTCCCCTTGTGCATTTCATGGTGGAGGAAAAACTCACCCCTCCAATTGGAGACTTGATTAGTGTCTTCTTAGACAAGTAACTCACTATTGTCAAAATAAAGACATCTAAATAATTCTATATTATTTCATACCTATTATATGCCTTCCTCACCTCCATCAGCTTCCTTGGCATTAAAAATTGGTCTCTTGAGGGTCAAACCACCATTTCCCACCATTACTCCAAATTACACATATTCAAGTACAAGAACCATATGCAGTTTATTTTTTACTGTGTCTACCTAGCCATAGTGGAGCTATTATAGGTATCCCCATGCCTAGAGTTCATCCACTAATCAAGAAATATGTCAAGATGATGGGTGAAATCTAGTTATATCTAGATTTCATAGTCATTAGGATTAAGGGGATCATGTCCCAGCCTTAAAAATTCCTAGTATATGTTCCTAGCAAACTAGCTGAGTAAAAAATTGCCTCCCAACTCATCCATGGCATTGATGGAATTTTTAAGGAAAAGAGGAAGGGTCTTCTCCACCACTTCCCTCTAATCATTGAAAGGACCATACTAAAAAAATATAAATAGATTGAAACCATGTCCAAACATAGGGACTCATTTGGGTTTCAACTTGATGAACTCAAAATATCCCTAAAAACATAGTTAGTAGTCATCTAAAGAAGAAGAAGATTCCCAAGCTAGAGTATATGCATCAGCTCCATGTTCATGACACCATCTACATTAAGGCCAAGAACCATGAAGAAGTATTGGCTAGAATCAAAGGGCACAACATCAATCTAGAGAAAAGATTGATAAAGGATGATAAGCCATTATGAGAGGCATGGAAAATGCATCCTCTCTAGTATCACTTATTACTTGGACCATCTTGGATAGCTTAGGAACAACCACAAGTGAGTAGCCATAGCCTCAAGGGGAAGTTATGCAAAAGCAAATTGAATAGGGGCATGGTAAACAAAAACAAGAAGAGAGACCTAGAGAGGGGCCGTCATCTTCAACACTCACAAAAAGGCTACCTGCCCATGTTCAATATACAGACATGATTGCCTTGGAGCCAAAAAAGACACTTGAGGGTGCCCTTAAGGAACTTGTATAGGCATATGACATAGATAGAGAAGAGGAACTGATTGAAGATACTCAAATCCAAATAGGGGAGCCTGGGGGAGATAAAGGAAAAGAGATTTCTCTTGACATAGTCCTTATGGCATCCCTAGAGAAGAGGAAAGCAAAGCTAAAAGTGGTCCCTATTGGACCAAAGAAGAAACCAAGATTGACCTTCACTCACCCCACCAGTGAAGTCAATCTATTCAATGATGAATTCCCCATCCATGGACTAATCATCCTTGATTGGTTCATTTATGTAAAATTGTAAAAGATCCCTTCTCTCTCCCATTCATGGGTCATAACAAAAGCTACCAATATTGAAGTGCATGATGAAATAAAGCCATGAATCAAGGATAAGTTAAAGGAACAGGAAGAAATAAGAATTTTGGTCACTCTAAGACAAAAAATAATAAAGTAGATTCTCTAAGAGTATTAATAAGAATAGGTGTGTAGGTCCTAGAACCTTTAAAATTCACAAGGTCATCCACCATTGTTTAGTTTACTCTAAAGATAGCTAGATTGGAAAAATTCACCACTAGGATAGCCATGGTGGAAGATGAGGAATTCACCTTCTAAAGGGTGGATCCCTTTATAGAATTAACCCTGGTAGGAGGGAAACAACTTGTTGAAGCTACTCTCCATGAGGAGGATCTTGAAAGCTTAATTGAAGCTCAATCATCTCAAGATAAGGTTGGGATCTAAGGGATCAAACAAAGAATTCAAAATTTGGAAAGAGAAAAGGAGAACCTAAAAACCCAAGTCATTTTATTGGTCCCTAATGCCATAATGGATATGTTTGAGGCCTCATTATTTGATATGTTTAATTCTTTGAGTTTAATCAAGCCAAGTTAGGATGTCCTAAGCTAGTAACAAAATGGTAAAAGGTAGAGACCTAGGTAAGGGACCTCATTGACATTTTGATTAGGAACAAGATTCCTAATTTCATGACTATTGGCTTTGATCATTTGAATAGCATATTGGGGATAATATAGACAAGGTTCAAGGTCTAAGTACTTGGACAAGGCATTTGAATAGACTTATGGTGGATGATAAAGGATTGATCATTAGAATTGAGCAGCTCCTAGGAACTATGTTCAAAAATCATACCAAGACCACTGCCCTTGGGATCATTGATGATGTTGAGTACAAACACAGGGTCACTTTGGTGATGTAGTTATTCAATAGAAAAATCTAAGGCCATGATAATATGAGGATCTTGGACGTGATCTTCATAGCCGAGGAGAAATTTTGAGCAAATTTGTACACTTAGAGAAATTAATATAATCAAGGAGTTCTGTAAAGATTGTCCATTTAGATATGTCAATTGCCAACATAGTTTTTCTTCTCAATTTCTAGTTTATGTCTTGAATTTAAATAGTGTCTTTAAATTTTGGATTGCATTTTCTAATCATAGGGTTTCTAATTTGTGCATGTGATAGATTAGTTGAAGGATATTGGGTTTTACTTCACTTCATTTCTCTCTGTATTCAAATGTGCAAATGTTATTTGATTATAGTAGTAAATCCTTAAAGTAGACATGGTTGTTACTTGTGAGTCTTTATGTTATCTTTTGAAGTTTGACTGATATATAGTGAAATCTGAGCTAAGGCTATTTTACATTATACATTAGTTTGAATGCATACTTAGTTGAAATTGATGCTTTGTCATGATGTTTGAGATTAAGACTAGAAATCACTCATTCCTTATTTGCCTTATCCTTCTCTTTGCTCCTTTTTTTTACACCATATCACTCTAGTTTTAACTTCATTATAAATATCTACCTAGATTAATTTGTAGCTTAAGCTTGGGTCGTAATTCACTAAGTATTAACATAAATTATTTATAATTCATGAAGAATGGAACATGATGGCTCCCAACCATCACTCATTATAAATTTTTGGAACACCAATACGTATCCCTACCTCTATTCCACCATAGGTGACATAAAATTACCATAGCTTGCTACTCATCCTCTAAATTAATAGAATTCTAAAATGAGAAGTGTTCTCTAAACACTATGAAACCCTGTAGTACATTTAGAGGCATCAACATCCTCCTCTAATGATTACATCTTCCAAGTCTACTCACAAGTGTATATCTTACTTCTATGGCACAGATAGCCATTCATACATGCATTATCAAAAGGTATGGCAATATATTGACACCTTGTATCCTATCACTCCTCAGCCCTTAGACAAGGCTATACCTCCCTTAAAAATATTAACTCAATATCTTTTTATGTATGGAGAGGTATATTATCTCTATCACTAATGTGGTATACATCACACTGATAATTGTCACATTCTTCAATAGCATCTCAAGGATCACCTCCTAACCATTCATGCACCTTATACCCTTCCTCCCATAAGTTGCTCTTAAAGGAAGGATCCCCTTCTTCCCCAGTGGTTCTACCTATTTTGGTTCCAACTCCACCTATGGTTCATTTTCCACCTACTATTTCTCCACCCATGATTCCCTCACATGTGGATCCACTTTTACCAGTGGTCCCTTCCCCATAAGTGACCCCTTCATCTCTTGTAAAAACAACTCCCATGCATTCTCTTGAGCATCCCTTGCATGAAAGCCCTCGTCAGCATGATATTTCAAGCATTCCTACATTTTATATCAAGGAAATTCGATGTGAAGTATTTTTTCAACTTTCCCTGAAGATCGACAAGACATTAGTTACTGTTCACATTGAAATTCATAGAGAATTATCATATGTTATGGAAAATGTGTGTAGACAAATATATCAATACCTATGAAAACATGCATGATGTTCTTAAATTTTAATTTGGATTTGACGTGTGCTCCAAATTTACATTTATCTATTCTTATATCATTTTATATTATGTTAAATTCTTATCTTACATGGTGACTTTAGTTTCACAATTTATATTGCTTATGATGTCATTATGTTATCTTATAATTGTATTATTTTTTTCTTCTCAAATTCATTTTCTTATGACTCCTTTTTATTTTTCATGATTATTTTCTATATTATCTCTCTAAACATGGAAATTGTTATTTTGACTTGGTTATACAAACCTTGTTCCCTTTAGTTATTCCTTATTTACCATGTGATCAGTTATCAAACAATTCATCTCATTATAATCTCCTTTTACCAATCCACTTTGGATCTCCCTTTATTCCCCTTTACTCCATTTCACAAACTAAGCATACACATGGTTTAGACTTGAGATAACATGTTAGTTCATCACTAAGCCTAAGTATTCTAGTCAATTTTATCTTTGGATACTTAGCTTCCTTTAGCAAAAACCTAAAGCTCATTTATGTGTATCACTCTATCTCTCATGATTTTTCAATCCAAGTTCATATGGAGGAAGAATCTTAAAATCCATAAATTTTTTTTAAAGCCACATCATTTAATAAAAGACAATATCTAAAAATTAGTATTCAAAATTCTCAAAAGTCAAATCACACTAAAAAACATGATTCTAAGCACATCTCCTTTTTTAATCAAATCTCGAACTCCATAGTTGACCTCATGATAGATCCAAGGTCCATTGGGGTTCAGTAGGCTAGTATATTAGAAAAGGAGAATTAAAAAATCATTTAATGCTACCTACTTTCTCATCCAAGTACCCAATCTTTGCATTAGATTGATGACTCTATAAGGGGTCCTAAGTATTGGGGAACACATCATGGGAAGGTAGGTCCATTTTAATTTTCTTATTCAAAAATCCTTACATGAGTTGATCTTAGTACCACACTTATTTGCCTATACAACTTTGTGACTATATAAAATAGGTATCCTTTGTATATTGATGGTCACTAGTCTCTTAGTGTCTTCTCATGTCCTTAGTGTGCCTCATATTTCCTAAAGTCTTCTCATAATATACCTAAGTTATGCTTCTTATATTCCATTTTTCACTCCCTATAACCCTAATATTTCCCATCGAGAAATGTTATTCTATTCACTAATCATTCCCGTAGGGATTCCATTTGTGAGTTACATTGTAAGACCATGGATAGGATCTGGCCTTCCTCACAAATTACCAAATTTCTCACATTATCATTCCAAACATCCCCTTTTACCATATATTTATATTACTTCCTCCTCATTGGTGTTCCCTTTGTGAGTTGTAGTGTAATACCATGGATAGGACCTGGCCTTCTTCATGGAATTTTCCAATATCCAAGTCACAAAAAAATTACATGTGTCAAATATGAGAAAATATGTCATTGATTATGAGCTACATAGCATTAACATGCTTCCCATCTTGATTTATTATGTTTTATGCCTACTTCATTAAATCTTTCACTTTTTTCTTCTTATTTCTCGATTGCATGTAAGAATCCAACCATTTTTCTTAATTTTTTCATGCTCCCAACTTGAATTAGTGTGATTAACTTAAGACTATTTTGCCAAATTTTGTTTTTCTGTTATACTTTTCAACATCATTTAGTGTGATTGATTGACTTAATTGATTTGTTTTTATAACATTAGTGTTTCATGTGCTTTCCATTTTATTATATTATGTTCATACTTCTCAACATGATTTAGTGTGAATTTACTTATTTTAATTTGGTGACAATATTTTCCATGGCTTAAAAATAATTTTTTCCCTCTTGTTTACCACCTTTTAGTTTCTTATACTTAGTCACCTTTTATTACTACACATTTACAAATGTGAAATAGTGTGTAGTACTTTTATTTTTGATTAATTATATTTTTCCAAGTCCTTTTCACCTATTTCTTTTTAACCATGCATGTGTACTAAATAATGGTAGAAAAAACACCACACATATATTTATTATAGCATATAAAACAAAAGAAAAATACATGTACTAAAAATAAATATATCCATGCATACATAACCATAACCAAAATATAACACATAAGATCAATATCCAACTATCAAAATAAAATATCTCTATATATATCATGTGTTTTTTCACAAATTAAAAAAATACATTGCTTTAGCTCTAAGGTTGGGCTTTATTATGTCTATTTCATGGCCTATCCATGCTACCCATAGACACTTCAGACAGTCCCCTCTGAATAGTATGCTATAATGAGGATGTTCAAGATCTCAATCCTACTACCTATCCCTATAAGTTGGCCACCTGGGCCTGTACCTATCATTGATAAAATAGTGGTAGCCAAATGCATGGTTCTCTTCTAAGACAAAGCCTACCATACCTATGCCTCTCCTAATCCTACCCTTGCTAGTGGTTGTAGTCCATCTTTACATGCTTGTATCTACCTCATGGTCTCCCCTACCAGTTTGAACTATCTCATTTGAGCTAGGGTAGATGGTACCATAGGATCATCCAATGTGGCAGGGTCATATGGTACTAACACCCCATCTATAATATCATAGTATTCTCCTCTTGTGATGGACTTCTAGTTTTCAATGGCTCAAAATAAGCTTGACCAATTGTTATTACTTATGGCATCAAATCGTGCATCTTTAAAAACACTCTCTTCTGTATCTGAAGTTGAATAGAGCTTTGCATCCTTCCTTGAAGCACCTCATGAGTTACCATGGCTATGAATTATTCAAATTGCTCACTAGTGGTATTTCATCCAATTTTGGATCGAGTTACCCTTACATGGATGATATTTTAGCTTCTTTGGCTTGACTATGGAAAATACAAGGTTGAACTAGGGCCTTTTAAAGGTTTTTACATTACTCTAATGGTGGTAACTACCTGAACTTGCATGAACTTTATTATTTAGATCCCAATTGGACTATGTGCTTATACCCTTGTGTTTACTAGGATTGCATGCTCTTCCACTTGGCATATTATAATGACGTGGCTCTGATGTGGCATCACCATGGCATCCATGTGTCATGTTCATGGCATTTTTCTCATTCATATTATAAAAATGACCATTACCTTTTAAAAAATTCCCACTTGGTTTTGCATCATTAAATCATCCTCATGTAAGTTAATGTGGACCATTGATCTTGATCTGAGAGCTTGAATGCCATTAACTACTCACTGCATTCCTTGCTGTTATGACACTTGTCACTTTTGCATTTGCCTTAATTATTCAATGTTTTCTAGGCATCATTGATCTTGATTGCATGGATAAATCATGATCTATTGATCTTGATCTACTTAATTATACCTCCTGATATGTAGACTATTAATCTTGAAAATATGCTCAAGCTTTAATTTTGTGGCCCATAACTACACCATGTGTCATCTCTATATTCACCTTAACATTTCAAAATTCATCATGCATCATCTGATCATCCTCATTTGGATCAATACAAATCATTATATTATGATATACCAGGTCAAATGCTATTAGATTTTGAGTGTTCTTTGGCTGAGATTATGACATTTGTTACCTTGTTGTTTGTCCTAAGGCTCCATTGAATCTTTGACTTAATATGCATCATTGGATCAATCTGGACTAAGAAAATGTGTATCATCAATCTCATGAAGATGCCCGAGCTTTATCTTAGGGTCAGGGTCTTTCAATTTTCAATTTTAATAATGCACCATTGATCTAAATCATCTAGGAAAACATGGATCATTGATCTTACAAATAAAAATGATATTTAAGTCAACAATCAAGGAAAATAAAAGACTTAGCATAATGTTTTAGACTATGGTTTTATTTCATATCAATAAACATGGGAAAGACCTTAGAAACAACATTTTAAGCTAAGTTTTGAGACATAATAAAGGGTACCTTAAAAATAATAATAAGACATGTCATAAATTCTTAGAACAAGGATTTTTAGACTAAGTCTATAGACATAACAAAAGGTCCTAGTGGTTGGTAAGACCATGTAGAAATAAAGGAGACCAAAGGGAGCTCAGGAAAATAAAGAGATCAAGTGTAAAACTTTAGACTAAGGTTTGGTCATGTTAATAAACATGACTAAACCTTAGGATAAAAACAAAACTAAGTCCATGGCATAATAAAAGGGACCTCACATTTAGTTAGACCATGCTAAGATAAAATGGAATAAAGGGGGCTCATTACATGAAGAACTTAGGATAAAGATTTTAGACAAAGGTCTTGGTCATGTGTTATTAAACATGACTAGAACCTTAGGATAAAATAAAACTAAGTCGAATTAAATTGCTCCCACAAAAATTTGAATAAAATATCCCACCAAATTTGAATTCAATTCAAAGGGAATGAGCTAGGGTAATTGGGGTTAGGGTTTTAATCTAATTAGACATGATTAAACCTAATTTCAATAGACCAAAGGCTATTAAAAGATCAAATCATTATTAAATCATAAAACCCAGATGTTGCTCATTCCAAATGGAATCCATTGGAATTGTGACTTGAAACATAAAGATTAAATGTTAACAACTTTTAGGCAAGATTAAATCAAAATAATGAACAAATAAGCCAACCAGACCATGGTGTGGATGATCTTTAAATAAATATAATGTGAAAAACAATCTGATCATATTAGTTTTCAAATTTAGGGTATAAATTTGCACAATTTAAAACAAGGGTCTCCATTCTTCAAAAATGGGATAATCATGTCACTTCTAAGTGATCTTGCATTATTTAATTTTTTAAGAAACTCTTGAAGAAATTGGATCCTAAATTTAGTAGCCCAAATAAATTCAATCTCATAGATGATTTCTTTCTTATTGATAACTCCTTTTTTAATAAGGTCAATAGAAAGAAATTTTGAGAATTCGATCAACTTAGGAATGAATTCTTCCTAATTTTGTTTTTCTTCTACATATCCACTTTCCTTTGTCATTAGTTGTTCATATTGTGACCGAATTTCAAAGAACATTATTTTCATAGTGAGAATTATTGATTTTCTTTGCTCAAGAACTTTTTCAATTCAATCTTTCATTATATTTCCGATTTGACCTACCTCTCTTACTTTCTCTAATGTCTCAGCATGAAGACTTGATTAAGTAATAGCTATTTGAATTGGTTTAACCAATCTTTGTATCACTAAATTCAACTATTATACATTTTTTTTCATTTCATCCTTCATTGCCTTATCTTTATCAATGTTTTCAAAAATGGTGCCAATTGCCAACATAGCTACACAATTTTGTTGAGGTGTATATCTTTCTATAAATTATTTTCTTGTTCTATTTGCCTTATAAAAATTTAGAAAATAATTTGATATGTATTCACCACTTTGATTTTTTCTCAATATTTTGATATAACATCCACTTTCATTTTCCACTTGGGCCTTGAACTCCTTAAAAATAGAAAACACATCTGATTTATATTTCAATAAATATACTCAAGTTTTTTTGATGAAATCATCAATTAATGTTAATAAATATAGATTTACACTAATGGATGGTGTTTATATTGGTCCACAAAAATATAAATGGACTATTTCAATTAGATACCTGGCCCTATAAGATTTTCCAACTAATTTTTTTTTGTCCATGTTGCTTTCCTAGTATGCAAATCTCACATGATGTTTTAGGCAACTCTATTGGTAGAAATCCATTTACCATTATCTTCCTATGCAACAACTATAATCCTCTAAAATTTAGATTCCCAAATCTCAAGTGTCATATCCAATATTGATTCTTGTATGAGACTTTGAAAGCTACTTTAGTAATTATTTATAATCCTTGAGGTTTTATAAACTTTGGATCTTAAGAGTAAACATCCTATTCCTTGTCATCCCAAATTTTGAAATTAGCCTATTGCTAGGTTTTTTATCCAAAATCACAAAATCACCATTTTCAAAGTATATCATATACCCTTTTTAAACTAATTGACCAATGCTTATGAGATTGTGTTACAATCTAGGAACATAGTATACATCATGGATATGCTTATTTTTACCTTCTTTTATTCTTATGTTAATTGATCTTTTCCTCATGACTGATATTTTGAGATCATTTCTAAATTTCACTTTGATTTTACCAAATCTTCTATTGTTTCAATTAACTTCTTACTTCCATTCATGTGATTGATACACCATTACCTAAGAAACATACAATCTCTTGTGCAACATTGCATATTATCAACATTGTGTTTTTTCACTAGTGTTGGGATGGGTTTTATTTGTAAAGTTTGATTTTTGTTTATTCATATCATATTGCCTTTTATTACATTCATATGCAAACTGCCCAAATATCTTACAATGATGACATTAGATGTTGGATTTATCATACCTTTATCCTTGATGATGATTCTGAAAATAATTATTGCCTCTTCCCCATATTGGTGTGAAATACATATGCAAAATTGATGTTGGTCTTATATTTTCAAATTTATTATCTTCTCTACCTCCTCTTGGTGAAAAATGACGTCCATCTCTATTATAATTTGATCTTCCTCTTGTTCTACTAATTGAAAGTTTGATTTTTGAATGATTTTTTCAATGAAGATGCCCCTAAACCTCTGTTAATGTGAAATAAGTGACCCCATTAATTTATCTACTAACAAATATGTTAAATCTTTATATTCCTTAATGGCCACTACTACTAAATCACACTTTGATGGCAATCTTCTAAGTACTTTTTCTACAAACTTTTGGTCTTCCATACTCTCACCATGAGTCCTTATTTGATTTACAATCCCCATTACATGTGTAAAAAATGGGTATATATTATTTGATTCTTTCATATGAATATTCTCAAAATCCCTTCTATGTATTTGTAATTTTGTAATTTTAACTTTGCTTATACCTTGGTATGTTGTTTGTAGTTTTTTTGGGTAAGTGCATGGAGATGGGGGATAATTTTGTGGACATTATCAGTAGTGTGATCACATTAATTAATAATGTGATCACATTAATTAATAATGTGATCACATTAATTAATAATGTGATCACATTATTTAATTAATATGATCATATTATTTAATTACTGTGATCACATTATTTAACTAATGCGATAACATTATTTAAATTTAGGCTCGGTGATTATCAAGCCATAATGAAATCATGTTATTATATAATGTGATCGCACTATATTAAATAATAATGTGATCATATAGTTAATGTGATTGCATTATTATAATTTCCAATAACATGATAGCATTAATAACATGATCACATTACTTGTGTGTCAAAAAAATAAAAAGGGAAACCCAAATGCAAAATCCTTATTTTGCATTCGAGTTCCCTTGCTTTCTCCTAGCTTTCATGATCATGTTTTGCATGGAATACACTAGAGAGTGTCAAAAACCTTCTAGGTTCATCTCATGAACCTGTTGATCGATGATGCCATTGCATAAGAGAGGTAAGTGATTTAAATATTCTCTATTTAACCCTAATTTTTCATAATTTTCATTATTTAACCCTAGTTTTTATTTATAATTTATTTTTTTAACAACCCATCCTACTAACTCTCCATAGAACCCTTTAGTTGCTCCTCCTTCTAACTATCCACAAAACCCTCTTGTTCCTCCTATCCCTCCACCTATCCCTCCTATAGTTCCTAAAACCCCCTAGCAGTCAAGAGGTTTGTACTAACAACATTTTGAGAAACAAACTTGAAATTATAGAGTTAATTGATAGAATGAAGGATCCCACTTTGACCAACCTCCATTGCACCTAACTAGTTGATTCCCTAGAGACCTTATTAGGTCAAATTAACTCTATAATGAGTCAAATTGGCTGATGGACCTCATATAAGGATATTTTTAGGGAATATTATGATGACAAGTTGTCATCCCTTCAGGTCAAGAACAAATATATTTCAAAAACCTCCATTTACACCCTATTCATTGACCCAACCACCAATGACCCATTTCCCGTAACCACTAAACATTTTCCTATCCATCACTATGTACATAAATTAATTACAGCCAATTTTTAAGATTGATGGTGGATGGTCTTTGACTATCCACCACATAACAACCATGAGATCCCATTAATTTTTTGAGGAAACTCTACTGTGAGTTTGTCCTCAATTAGATTCCCAATTATTTTGATTTTAGTGAGTTTTAGGGCCAAGAAAAAGGTTCTATGAAAGATCAATTAGGTGAAAATCATGCACATAATCGACCTAGGTAAATCTATATCCAAAAGCCTCTTAACCTTGATATCCCCTCTATATTTTAGTAGGTTATGGAGATAGACACTCTCAATGCTCTTAGTTCACTCATCAATACACTCATTCAACATACAAGTAGGCTTTCACAAAGTGATGCTATAGATAAACCACCTACCCCACCCTAACCCTACCCTTATAGTTTATATAGAGATAAGTGCACTAGACCTTCTGATGATGATGACAACAGTGGTTCAAATGGCTTAGATCATATTCTTATGAGTGATGAGTTTTTGGCATCCACATTTAGTGTGCAGACGTCAATCACCACACAGATGCAGGTATATTTTATATAAATGTCATGTTAAATTTAAGTTATATTTGTAAATTTAATTAGCTAATAATTAATTTACATATAAATTTAATATAATATATATTTAAATTTTTATGTTGCAGGAGGTGACGCTTCATTCATCATCATTGTTAGTATTTATAACATTTGATTTATCGTGGCCATTAGTTACATATTCGGATCCAACTGCTAGAACATCCACTACTACATCTTCCTCTATTAGCATGACACCATTTACCTATACAGAGGTAAAATTTTGAGTTAATCTTATGCTCTATGTACATTTAGTCTATGTATATTTGCCTTGTAAGTTTAAGTTAAATTTATCTTTCTCTATTTTCATACTTTATTTTCATGTTCTCTCTATTTATCCTTGCTCTATTCTTTACAATAGTTGAAAGCTATGAGAATGGAATCCTTTATATAACTCACCTCACCAAGATTCTATGAATAATCTCATTCAGTATTAGATAAGGGTAGTTCACATGCCATGAGGATAATTATATAAAATGAATCTAACACTTACCTAGGAGTCCTTATAGGTAACACTTTCTTGAAAATGAAGTTGCTAAGCTCAATATAGTCATATTCTCATTTTGACTTATGTCACCATTACCAGTATACATAAATCCACATGTTACCCTTGAAAATGAGTGATAATAACATGGGAATTTAAGGTAAAAGAGAAGAAACATATGTGTTTTGCTCTTTGCATCTAATTTACTTCTCTTCTCAAGAATTAATGAAAAAATATCACAACCAAAAACATAAAGGTCATGAATGGTATTATGTTGGACCATGCTTCCTTAGGAGTAATATCCTACAATGCTCTTATAGGGTGATTCCTTAAGTATGTAGACATTGTATTCATATCTTCTACCCATTACCCATATGATACATTTTCTCTTTCTATTACCCAAGGTCAATACACTATTTTACAAGAAATATATTACATGCTTATAGGGATAGGACATTATTTATGAAGAAAACATGAAGCACATTTTTCCATAAAATATTTGAAGATTCCTTATGAATATACACCCATTTTTCTAGTAGAAGTTATCTTAGAAGTGATAATATCCTATAAATTGGAGTCTCATTCATATACCTCTTTCCCAAAGACTTTCCTAATAATGCAAACTAAAATTCCTATGACCATATTGCATCTAAAACCATATGGACACAAACTTGACATGACTACACATGTAACATTTACTTCCTCATCTTCAATATGGTTAAACACAAACAATCCTTTTTCTCTCTTTCAATATATATATATATATATATATATATATATATATATATATATATATATATATATATATATAATGTAAGGTGTGTGTGCAATAAATATGCCACACCAATCCACTTAAACAAGCATCTCCAAAAAATAATGAAGAACTACTATAATCATCAATGTCATTTCCAACACATACATCCTTGTGATTAGGCTAAGATTTAGCATGAGTGTCAAAACCCACCCACTATTTACCTAAATCATTTCATAAAAAGGTGAAATGATTGCAAAGCATGCCTACTCTTTATTCTCCTTCCTTGAAAAGTGATAATAAGATCAAATGACCTTATAATACCATTCAAAAAGGAAGTAGTTATGAGGGTCCTACCTAAGTCAAACCCCTATTTTTAGACAAGTAATAAATCAACAACCAATATAGTCCAATGTGTAATATCATATAAATTGAAGATCTTGACCCATGTATATTTATATTTATCAATGAAAAAAATAAACTAGTATATTATATATTCCCTTTCACTAATCCTTTAATTTTGCTTTTGGTACAAGGCTTTTACTTTAACACTTCAATAGATGGCTTATCAATTTAGATCTAAGTGTATTTTCACATGCATGCTTATCTTTTTCTTTCCTATAATGTATCATTACATTCATGTACTTATATAGATAGATATTTTATATACAAGTGCCTCTATTGATAAATTTGGTTTCCATATATAAGATTTGATATTTTATATAAAACTAAGTGAGACCTTGTTTACATGAATAGTTGATGGTTGAAGTAGACACTCCTCCCTATCTACGAGCTAAGATAGACATAGGCATTACTACTACAATATCATCTGCATAGGCACTGATAGAGGTGTATATTAGTTCTTGTAATTTTGAATTGTAAAAAGACTTATTTTAATAATTTTAATACATGTACTTGGGGCAAATATAACTT
The DNA here is from genome assembly GCA_037957365.1 of Torreya grandis. Taxonomy (NCBI): domain Eukaryota; kingdom Viridiplantae; phylum Streptophyta; class Pinopsida; order Cupressales; family Taxaceae; genus Torreya; species Torreya grandis. The sequence continues at coordinate 245,377 of JARHVA010002157.1, forward strand.
ATGTAAATGTATTGTGTGTGTAGGATTGTCTTATGATAGTTGATAGTCCTAATCAGATGATGAGTAGGGTAACTTCTCATGTTTCTCCCATATTTGAGATGTCTATTCAAATAGATGAGCCTATCATTGACTTTTTTGAACATGAAAAATAGATTGAGCAAGATCACGAGCTTACAGTAAGTGCATGTTTAAATGATTTTTTATTGTAGTTTAAAATTAATTTCTTAACAATTATTTGAATGTATTTTATATTAATTTCATAATAATTATTGTATATTAATAGGCTTAGCTACAAGCTATTTATGAGCATAGGAACCATAGTCACACGTCGGAGTAATCCAAGGAATTATAGGGGTCTCCATTGCTATGCCCCTAAACTATCACATGTATTAGGATAGGAATAGCTGACTTGTGGATTACTTATCCCTCTTTGATGCTATTTCACATTTATCAATGTATTCATTTGGCTACTAGGTCAGCTTATAGAGTAACCATGGCCTAGATAGACTATATATAGGAGGTAGTGGGTAACTATTTATCATCATATTGTGAATTCTGCTATTATTGAATCTTGTGGAGGTTGCCCCCTCAAAGTGGCTTGTCTATTATCATATATTTTGATATATTTTAGTCATATTTGGATCTATTTCTACTATTATACTTTATTGTTCAAGTAATTTCATTACAAGTGGTATTAGAGCTATGATTTTGGTAATCTTGTTAGCGAAACCTTGATTTTTTAAATTTGGATATATCTAAAAAAATACTATGAATTTCTATAAAATGTTTTTACTGGAGATGAGAAACCATTAAATTAAACTTTGATTAAAATTTTAGATCTTTTGGATCTATTTTACAAAATTTATCACCATTTTAAGTTTTTTCATAAAATTGATATATAGTGCGCAATTCAAAGAATTTTTCTTAGTTATTTAAATTTTTGGAAATCTTAGAAAAATTTGTCTAGGGTATGTTCTTTGTATGTTTTGATTTGAGGCTGACATAAGTCCAAAATCACTTGGTCAAATTTGGGTCAAAAGTGCCAATCATGGTCAACATCGTAAAGCCCTTTTATGGTAGGTCCACAAACTCGAGGTTGAGGAAAGGGTGCTAAAACTCTAGGTAAAAATCCTAAAAATGAAGATATGGAGTTATAATGGGGATGTACTAGATCCTTTGTACCAAGGTTCGCTGACATAGATCACAAAGTGAGCCAGCTTGACTATTGTGTACAAGGCATTCAAAATGAGGTGCAAGGCATGCAATCTAATCTGAAATCCTTACAAGATATTTTGGTAGATATCATAATGAATTTGAAAAATAATTATTCAAATCATCCACCTATCACTACTCATAACTCCACTAGGGTGGTTCTCCCAACCAGTCTACTTCAAATCCAACTACATGGCCACAGAGGAACCTGTTACCAAAGGTGGATATGCACAAATTTGATGGAAAAGATCCACTCAATTGGATCAACCAAATAGAGATTTTTTTTGATCTACATCAAATCCCATGTGGATAGAAGGTTAACATGGAATCCTTATATCTTAAACTTGATCAATTCATTTGGTATCGATGGTTGTGTGCTCAAAAGAAAAAGATGAATCTCAGTGTCACCTGGTCAGTTTTTATAGAGAAGCTATAATTACATTATGGCAATAGTGTGACAAAGAATTACTTTAGCGGACTAGAAAAATTATGATAGACTGGCTCTGTCAAGGATTATATTCATCATTTTTAAAACCTATCCTTACGTGTGGAGATAATTTCTAAGGAGAACTTGAATGACCTATTTTTGGGTGGACTCAAGGACCACATTCAACATGAGGTATGCATGTTTAATCCACTTAAGATTTTTTATTCTATTATCATGTCATGCAGAGCTAAGGAAAAATTCATAACCAATGAGAAGCAGCCATTCACTCACTTCAAATATCATAGCATATTGACACCAACATTTCCTCCACTTACTAGATTGACCCCTCAGCAAATTGAAGATAAGTGTGAAAAAGGATTGTGTTTCAGTTGTGATAGCAAGTGGAGTAAAGGACATACATGTGTTGGGAAGATGTTATTCTACATTGAGGGATCCAATGAAGATGAAGAAGGACATGTCATTTTGAAACCAGAGAAGACCCTCCAAACACATACTAAAAAGTTGAGAACCAGAGAGATTAGGGAATATCTGATCAAGTGGAAGAACTTGAGTAGTGAAGATGTAACTTGGGAAGGTGAAGTTTGTCTACAACAACATCTAGAGTAGTTTAATGTTGAGGACAACATTGGTCTAAAGGGGAAGGGCATGTTACTCTCCTAGCCTATCACATGTATTAAGATAGGAATAGTCGATTTGTGGCTTACTTATCCCTCTTTGATGTTATTTCACATTTCTCTATGCATTCATTCGGTTAGTAGGTGAGCCTATGGAGTAACCATGGCCTAGATATACTATATATAGGAGGTAGTGGGTAACTATTTATCATCATATTGTGAATTTTTCTCTTATTGAATCTTATGGAGGTTTCCCCCTTGAAGTGGCTTGTCTATTATCATATATTCTGATATATTTCAGTCATATATGGATCTATTTTTGCTATTCTACTTTATTGTTGAAGTAATTTCATTACATCCATATACTAGAAAGACATCCTAGAGAGAGTCTTCTTTGAGGAAGGCAAAGAGAGGGAGGCTATTTGATGAATAGAATGTCATGCACATGAGATGTAATTTTTTGTAGGCCTATATGAAAATATATGCATTTTTGGCAATGTAAATACACATCTAACATTCAACCAACATTAGATACTATGTTGGTAGATGTAATTTTTTTTATGCCTATCATGGCAATCTATGTATTATTTACATTGGACACATGTGCCTATATTATATGTCTATCATGGTAATCTATCTAATTTAGATTCAATTTTTATTTCATTGTGTGTTATTGTACAATGTTGTTTTGATCTTCCAAATTATTATCTATCAAATATCATATTTAATGTTGTACATGCATAAATGAGGATTAAAAAAATATTCTTTTCAGTGTTATAAATCTTGGATCTGTCATATTTTATTAAATAAATGTTTTTATTTCATTGTGTGTAGTGGAAATGACTAATGACACTCTTATCATTTAGACTTAATGGTCTTCTTCAATTTATACTTACTTATTATACACTTTGGATACACTTCTTTTTATCATTATACCTCTTACAAACTTCTCACATTCATTCTCTAACTCATTTCATACATTCCATTCACAAACATCCTCTCAGTCTTTCACTATCTTCTCACTAGGCAATCCCCTTAGGTTTGAATTACCAGAACTTGATATAGGTCTCAAGGAGTCACTATTATATCATATATATTCTTAGATGGTTAAATCACACCTGCCTTAATGTATTTGAAGTGCTCAAACAAACTTCAACATTCAATTCCATATAAAGGGCTCACAATGGTCTCCTTAGGCTTCTAGCCTTTTTAGTGTAGATTCTCTTAGTTTTATAAATATATCAAATATTATGTATATTTAAAACCCTTTATATCCACTCTCTATTTCCTTATAGTTGTGTGTCAAATTTCATGACCTAATTCCACTCCTAGACAACACTTCTTTTGTAATGCACCTTTCAATTAGGCCTAATTAGCCCTATCTTAAATCCATAGTCACCAAATCCATATTTTACAGACTTTAACCATAGTAAAAACAATTTATTCATACCTTATTTCCACCTATAAATAACCATATAAACCATTATATACATTATCAAACACATTTATACAATAAAAGTCTCTCCTCTTTATCTTAACTGTGCACAACAAAGCACCCTACAAGCTTGTGATAGTAACATAGAGTATTAGTTCAATTTCAAATCATTCATGCATCTTATAAGAGTTAAAAAACCTCATTTTCTTATGGGACCATATTTAAATTCCATATATTCAATGGCATAATTCACAAGATTAAGTAATAACTCTTACTTCCCTTTATAATGTGACTGTTAATCGAAAATAGGGTATAGACAGGGTTTCTTTGTTCTAGAGGATTGTATGTTGATTCTTTACCATTATATTTTGTATAAAAAATAATTAACCTTCCACCTCAATGATCATTCTCAATCTATATATCATTATCTACACCAAAGTCACACTCCCTTCATGAGAAATAACCATTTACTTTCATATTGGACTGTCATAGGCAAAACAAGGTATATGGGTATATGTCTTATTCATTTCTCTGTAGGTCTATATAGGTTAAACAAATTCAAAAATAATACCATTATGAATACTTACCAACCTGGTTGAATCACTCCAGTATCCCTTGATTATGATCTAAAGTCACTTCTTGGTTACCACCTATAGTCATTCATCCACCTACAACCTTACACAAATGATAACATATTCATGGCCTCAAGGACCTTCAAGGATAACATGAAACTATTGAAATCACATACGCTAAATGGAGAATACACAACAAGTCACTTTCTAGGTCAATAAGTCAATAGGTCAATAGGTCATTTACTCAATACCACCTAATAGGTCAATAGGTCACTATGTCAATTACCACCTAATATGTCAATAGGTCAAAGTTGTCAAAATTATCAAAATTTTCATATTTCTCAAAGTTTTCAATAAGTTAATAGGTCAATCACTCATTAATTTTCTAGGTCTCTAGTTTAAGCTATCAAAGCTATCAAAATTATCAAAGTTGTCAAAGTTATCAAAGTTGAAGTTTTGGTTACATAACTCTGGTTCCAATGCTTCTTGAGTGAAAACTAATACCACCAACACATCCATGGGGGTAGATAATATCTAGGATCAAGGTTTTGGCCTCTTATCAGTCCTGATCAAGAAACCCACCACCCATTCTAGCCTCAAGAAGACCCTTCCCAATACAAGAAAATTATAGTTTTTTAGCCTAAGTTCAAACATGTATAAAACAAAAACTATAAGTCATTTCCATGAACCATCATATCCCTCTTATATCTATTTAATCCTTCTAATCTCACCCTAGAGCACTCAGGTGAAATCTTCAAGATTAATCCATTAGACAAGTTGTAGTGATGGGTCCAAACATGCAACTTTTTGGTAGTGAACAAATAACTTTTTGAGCTCCAACTACCATTTATACTTCCAGGACCTCCACCTATGAATCTATCATTTTGATCACATCCAGATAGGCAAATTACATGTTATCACACCACCATAATGTACAAATCCACCTAGAAGTGCATTTTCACTACCATTATAGAGAGTGAAAATGTTGATAACAAATTTTAAAAATGACACTACCATTAAATCTATCGACTTTGAATGAAAAATTATGATGCTTCTTGAGTGAAAAATCTATGAATTAAGAAACACTGATTAAAAACTCTAATTCTAATGATTTCTAAGTGAAAAATGACACTACCAAAACATCCAAGGGGGTGGATAATGTCTAGGAATAGGTTCTTGACCTCCCATTAGGCCCGATCGACAAACCCACCACCTATTTTAGCCTTAAGAACACCCTTCCCAATATAAGAAAAATGAATTTTTTAAGCCTAAGTTCAAACATGCATAAAACAAAAATTATAATTCATTTTCATAACCATCATATCCCTCCTATACCTATTTAATCCATATAATATAACCTTTGATCACTTAGGTGGAAGCTTCAATATAAATCTGTGAGACAAGTTACAGTGATGGGTCTAAAAATGCAACTTTTTATTAGTGAACAAGCAACTTCTTGAGCTTTAACTAGAATTTATACCTTAAAGACCTCCACCTATGAATATATCACTTTTATCACATTAAAATATGAAAATTACATGTTATCACAATACTATGATGTTCAAATCCACCTGGAAGTAAATTTTCACTACCATTTTAGAAAGCGAAAACACTGACAACAAATATTGTCAAAGCTCAAGTTGTGTTGCAAAACTCTAATTCCAATGCTTTATGAGTGAAAAATGACACTACCAATATTTCAAATGGTAGATAACATTTATAAATAGGTTCTTTTCCTCCCATCATGCCCAATTGACAAACCCACCACCCATTTTGGCCTCAAGAACACCCTTCCCAATACCAAAAAATGTAATTTTTTAGCCTAAGTTCAAACACACATAAGAAAAACTAAAATTTATTTAAATGAACCATCAAATATTTCCCATACCTATTTAATTTATCTAATATCACATAGGATCACTTAGGTGAAAGCTTCAATATCAATCCATTAGACAAGTTACAGTGATGGATCCAAAAATGTAACTTTTTGTCAGTGAACAAGCAACTTCTTGAGCTCCAACTGGCATTTCTACCTCCAAGACATCCACCTATGAATATATCACTTTAATCACATCCATATAGGTAAATTACATGTTATCACACTAGAATGAAATTAAAATCCACCCAAAAGTACATTTTCACTATCATTTTGGAGAGTAGAAACACTAACAACAAATGTTGCCAAAGTTCAAGTTGTGGTTGTAGAACTCTAATACTAATGTTTCTTGAATGAAAAAAACATCACAAACACATTTAGGGTGGTGTATAATGTCTAGGACCAGGTTCTTGGCCTCCCATCAGGCCTAATAGACAAACCCAACACCCATTTTGGCCTCAAGAACAACCTTCCCAATACAAGAAAAATGCAATTTTTTAGCCTAAGTTCAAACACCCATAAAAAAAAATTGTAAGTCATTTATATTAACCATAAAATCCTTATTATGCCTCTTTAATCCATATAATCTCACCCCATATCACTTAGATAGAATATTTGAGATCAATCCATTAGACACGTTACAGTGATGGGTCCAAAAATGTAACTTCTTATCAATGAACAATTAACTTCTTGAGCTCCAACTGGCATTTCTACCTCTTGGACCTCCACCTATGAACTATTCCTTTGATCATGTCTAAATACACAAATTACATGTTATCACACTATCATGACATTCAAATCCACCTCAAAGTGAATTTTCACTACCATTCTAGAGAGTGAAAACATTAACAACAAATGTTGTCAAAGTTCAATTATGGCTGCAAAACTCTGATTTTGGTGCTTTTTGAGTGAAAACTTACACTGTCAACACATCTAGTGGGGTGGATAAAATCTAGGACCAGGTTATTGGCCTCTTGTTAGGCTTGATCGACAAACTCACCACCCATTCTAGCCTCAAGAACACCCTTATCAATACAAGAAAAATGCATTTTTTAGGATAAATTCAAATACCCATAAAACCTAAGCTTCTCTTAGCTTCAAGAATATAGAATTCTTTACTGACAATGCCAACCACATGAAGGTGGAATATTATCTTGCACCAATAAGCTAAAAAATATTGTTAGTAAGTAATTAAAATAAAATTTATATATGTACTACCTAGAAATTAAAAAATATTTGGTAAAATTGATTACATCTACATTTGAAAAGTCAACATACCTCCATATTTCAATCCAAAAAATCATGAGGATATGCTCTAATCTTGACAGTATCAAGAACAACTTCATAGTCTGACTCTCAAACTTTCCATATTTTCCTGTTTAATGGCATCCCATGATATTTTTGTAATTGAATATTCATTGCAAGAATCAAATTTGAATAGTGTAGTATATTCTTATGCATTTCAAACTCTTCAAACAACCATTGATCTAAATATTTTATAGCATATCATCAAAACTAAGTTTCAGTGACTACCACTAACCTAGTGGGATAGTCAATGTTTTCTCCATATATAACCGGGGAAGTTAATTTTTCTCTCTCTACATATCGAGACAAGTAGTAATCAATGCCCTCTTTGTTATCCTCATCTACAATAACTACAAAACCATGGTGTGTATCATAAAAAATCATGTTTAGTGACAATATGAAGATATAATTAATGAGAATAAATTATACATAATGAAAAATATTCTACTTGGTTACACTATATGAGATATATGGTCAAAGTCATTTGATGATGTCATATTTATAAGTTACAATGTTGTTGAAACTTGATATGTGTTGATTATAATTATAGGTTTGGAACACCAATCATTCACCCACTCTTATGACTCACACTCATTCTAAATATAGTCCACACATGCAGAACTAAAACATGCCAAATGTCTCATATGAATAGTCTAAGAACTTGTATTTGAGCTATGAAATGAGTGAAGGTCACTTGAACCTATTAGAGACATATAATCCTCTTACTTTGCCAAGTGTTCTTTCTCCATTAACCAGAAATGCCTATGAATAGTATAATTTGGTTGATCACCATGACACATGTTCTCATTACACAATTCAATTGCAATTTTTGAATTTGTCAAATGAACACCCTCTTCAAATTTCAACTCTTTCCTTACAATAGATTTTTTTACGCATGCTCTAGCACCATCATGTTCCCCTTTTCCATGGCTAGTTTCAATGAAACTCTAAATGTGTTCTAATCTAATGGTAAGTGCATCCTTCTCAACAAATAAAATATCTATTCATTTTTAAATTACGATGTGAAAATGTCTGAATAATGTAATGTTGATTGATTGTAATGTTCCTCTAACTTAATTGTTCAGATAACTTTTGAAAACAACATTGCATATACTCTGAACAATGTGATCGATTATCATTGATATAGAAATGGCACTCCATTAATATTTTTGTTGTTGATTTATACTATTAGGTTCATGCATGAATGTTATATGCATGAATATGGCAACTTATGATGAGCTGAAATACTACAATTAAACTTCCATTTTGGGTTTGAATGTGTTATTTTCAAAAAAATCAACTACTAAAACAATTGAACCAATTAGGATTGTATCATTTCTTATATTTAAATGTTCATCCAACCATCTATCCCTGTGTATGTGCCTTGCATACTCATAAATAATCTTCTCCCTAAATTTGACCAAAATTTTCAAAACAGGTGTCTTTTTTTGTAAAAAGCTCACATCTTTTAAATTTTTTGTCATCTTTTACTTGATAAGTCACTGATATATATTTACTTAAATCAAATAATTTATGTCCAATTTCACTTTTAATCTCCTCATGGATATATTTTTTTAATTTTGGCAATCCACCACAAATGCTGAAATTTCCATTTAAACATGATTTGTTGTAAAATAATTGTCCATCCAGTCTTTTGTAAAAGATAGTTGGAATAAATTACCTAGTTGATTTTGGTAGTAATTCAATGCCACACTCTATAAAATGTTGTTAGTATGCAAAGTATAATGAATATGGTGAAAAACATCATAGTGCATTAAAAATTCAGCATGTTTCGTATAATAATAAGTGGTGCACGTCTGATTTATTTTTATATTAAAAGGTTTGGTCATCTCAAAATATCTTTGACAAATAAAAAAATTTGGATGTTTTTTCCAAAAATTTAGAGTAAAATTATATTTGAGTCGTATCTAATAAATGTTTTGGATGCAGTTCATGGTTATGATAACCAACTTTTCTTTTTACAACATCTCTTATATTGGGCAAAATTGTTGTATTATCTTTCCAAAATTGAGAAAGCAACTATTTGAGAGTATCAACTATAGCCTTGTCCTTTCATGGAAGTCTACCAGAGAATACCTAGAGCTCATTGGTATTAGGTTCATTAAGTTTTTCATGTCTTTCAATTGAGTTCATTATTATTATTTTGTTTATATCAAGTGTTCGGCATATTTTTGAAACCATTCATTTTTTCCATGTTTTGTCACTTAATGCACAAGTTGTACGTATGTGTTGGGTAGCATTAAAATCTTGGGTGTGTGGTTTTGGGCCTACAATATGATATGTATCATGTAGATTTTCAATAATTTTGTTATTTTCATCATCCATGCTAGACATTCCTAGTCCTAGTATTTACATTATAGGTCTCATCTTAATCAATTTTATCAATGAAACAAATAATTAACAACTTTGACTATCATAATCCAAACTATGAAAGAAATTATCCCAAATTTGTTGAGCGAATCATTTTGAATAGTGATTAGACATTTTTTTATGCATTGGTTCTAAAATATTTTTATCAACTTCAATTAAGTACTGTTGATGCTTCTAACTACCTCACAGGTGCTCTTAGTGTTGATAAACACTTCTCATTTTAGGATCCTAAAAATCCAAGGCATGATTTGTAGTTGGTGACAATTTGTGATGTCTATGGTGGGATAAAAGTAGAGTGAGAGTTATACACAATATTTGCTTAATTTGGTAGTTGGGAGCCACCAGGGCACTATACTTGAATCTTTGTGATATTTCCTGATCTATAAACTAAGATAAATTGATATTAACAATGATCTTAAACTAATGTGAGATTTGATAAAGGAGATAGCAAAAAGGAGGGTAAGGCAGAAAATAAAATGTGATTTCAGGCTGCCATCTTAAATATCATGACAAGGTTCTAATTAATTTTACCATACATGAAGCAATTTATGATGTAAAATAGTATGAACCCAGATTCCATCATAAACTAGGCAAGAATCAAAGGAAATATAGAAGTTGCAAGTAATAACTAGGTTTACTTTAAAGAATTTATCATTGTAACTTGAATAGCATGAGCACATCCAAACTTAGAGCAAATGAAATGAAGTATACCTAAGATCTTTTATTTAATCTAGTATCGCATACATTAACAACCTTATGATAGAAAATGTAGATCAAAATGTAAATAACCATTCAAATCTAAGACTTTAACATGCAATTGAGAGATATCATTGGTTTTAACACACTATTCAGATAATCATTTTAGAATTCCTTAGTTGTATTAAAATGCCATTTGGTATACAATTGCTGAGAGTCTATCTCTCTATAAAATGGTAACCTTTACCTATTTATAAGAAACATAGGTGGTATGTTGGTTACCTCTTAAAAATATCCATGTGTATGATAAGGATAGTTGTCCTTAATACAAAGATTACAATGCAAAAGGCTTTCTACACCAATTTTGACAAGAGGAATAATATAAGCTAACAAACTAGTATATATATTACAAAAGAATATTATTTTATGTTACATTGGTGGGTCCCTTGGGTATGTTCTTCACTTTAGTATATTATTCTTTGATTATCTCAAAATCTACTATAGGATCCATCAAACAATCCTCTTCTTGCCCTACCAATGTGTTAATTTATTTGTCACTCTTGTCTTTAAGTTCTTGAATGCATTGGGCCTCTACAATCTATTTCCCTAATGTAATGATGATATCAAGGACCTTTTGATTGTCCTTGATAGGTTGGCATTGGTTATCCTTGATGTTCTAGATGAAGGTATTGACACTTTGCTTAAACTCTTCATTATCTATCAGGCATGTGGCATTCATCTTAGAAGGGTTTACCAATAGTTCCTTCAAGAGCTTCTCCATACTTACTATCAAGCCTTTATCCTCCTCTATTAAGTCATTCACACTGTCACACTAGTTGATCAGGTCTAACATCTTATCTTCAATGACTCCTAGGAGGGAATGCAAATGCTTCAACTTGATGATCTTGATGCCTTGGAACTGCTTAGTGTTATGGACATTAATCAATTTAGTTTCCTAATCTCTAGAGTTTTGCCACTGAGGGATTAATGCCTATGATTTCCCAATTTTATGGGTTAAGGAACTTAATCCAAGTTTCAAGGCCTTCAACACTTCAAATGTGTCAAAGGAGTATTTCAATAGTTTCATTATATCTTCAAGGACTAGAAATGTAACCTATGCTTCTAAGTCTTTCTTCTCCTTTTCTAGATTGGTGAAATTCTATTGCATCCCCTTGATTCCATCCAAGGTCATTGTTGATTGGGCCACCACTAAACTTGCCACATCCTCTTGATGGATGGGATTCTCCCCTACTGCCTACCCTTGTAAGGAGTTAGGCCTAAAAAAGGTTCCACCTTTTGAAAGGTGAACTCCTTGGTGCCAATGGTAGCTTTCTTGGTTGCCACCCTTTCAAACCCTATTGTATCTAGATTATACATGATAGTGGCTACTGGTTTAGAGAATTTGGGTGTCTCTGGGGTTTTAATCCCATTTCCACTTGATGCTCTTAGATCTTTTATTTTCTTTCCACTTTCTTTAGCTGATTGAACAATTCTTCTTTCCTCTTGCTCCTTCATGACCTCCTTGATCCAGGGCTTGACAGTGTCAAGGAGATCTCTACCTATAGAGCTGGTAGTTGCTAGTTTATGTGATTGGGAAGGAACCTTCTAGAGTTTTGCATATATGAACCTATCAATAATGATAGGTTAATTTATGGGGAACTCATCACTAAACAAATTTACTTCACTAGTGGAATGGGTCCATGTCACCTTTGGTCTTTTGGAGGACCTAAGGACAAGGGCCAACTTAGCTTCCCTCTTCTTTTGTGTGATAAGGACCAATTCTAATGCCACTTCTTTTCCCTTCTATTCCTGACATATTTGAGGTCCTTTGATTTGTGCCACCTTGGATATGGCTCCCTCATCTTCTTGATCAGACCCATAGGTATTTGCAAGTTCTTTGAAGAATTCTTCCACTGTCTCATATGGTTCTAAGGCAATCATATCAATGTGTTCCACTAGAAAAGATGGTTTTGGAGCCTGGGTTGATGATGAAGGGCCTTCTCCTAGCCTTTCTTCCAATTTCTTCTCAACAGGTCCTTGAATTTTGAGTGCTTATTATTGTGTTTGACTTGGAGGTGCACTAGAAGTAGAAGGTAGTAAATGATACTATAATGGGTTTATTTTCCATCTCTCCCCATCTAGTTCTTCCTCTCTTTGTAGTATGTGTTCAAGCTTCAAACCATGTTTCCTGCACCTAGCAAGGACTTCCTCAAAGTTTACATCTTAGGTGTAAAAATGGTCATATAGACCAACCCTATGCTCATAAGTTACTTTAGTTAGTTTATTTGACTATAAATGGGGGACAACCTTATTATTGGGGTCCCATTCCTTTAAGTCATCCTTCTGAAAGTAGAAGGTATCCTTATGTCTGGACATGATGTCCAATTATTTCTAGGCTTGGATCAAAGTTCTCCTAATCAAGAATGGGAAGGGATGTAGAATGCCCTTCCTCTTGTCCCTACAAATATTATCAATTCCTTGGAAGATTTGGTGAGCAATTTCTTGCTCAACCAACTTGAGGGGCACATAGATGGTCAACCTGAATGGTTGGGTCATGATCCCTTCTATTTTGATAATGGTGCAATCTAGATAGTACCAAATATCTCCCATGAGTTCAACATACTTCTTGACAAGAGGGTGCATCTTGGGCATGGGATTCCCTATGATGTTCTAAACCAATGTGGGATATATGCAGTCACAAATGAATTACATATGATCCCTATAATTGAATATGTATAGCTTAGAGTAATGGTGGGATATAGTGATTCTTCCGTGAGAGGACCAATTATTGATACCAAGAATATGAGTGGATTCCATTAATGAGTATAATAGATAGGACATTATGGTGAATTATTGTATTGTCCTTTTCTTAATGACAAAAAATTGTCTCCCTAAGTGGATGCTAATCAACTCTCTAATATGTGGAGTTAGCTTCTCTTCCACCATGAAACATGTGTAGGAAACCCATCTGGGGTTAACATATGTTATGGTGGCTTTCTCAAAAATCTCTATTCAATAGGGTCATAATGATCCTAATTCCATCCATAAATTTCATAATGGGGATCTTATCATCATGGTTCCTGGTTACATGAGTTCATTGGATTAACCAAGGTCTTAAGATAGCATCTAGATTATGTTGGGTGGTTCATTCTTTGATGGAGGGGAGGTCTATGTGAGCTCTAGGGAGCTTGTAGTAGCCTTCAAAATCTACTAAGGAAATATAGGTAATTCTTCTTGACACTCCATCAATTATCTAGTCATTATCTATTCTATAATCAATAAATAGGGGTGCAAGGATGTCAATGCAATGTAATACCTTGGGTTTAGCAGTAGCTCAATGAAGACCTATCATTTGAATTGCAACCAGGTCCTTGAAATTCTCCTGGTGACTTCCACCCTTTGCTCACTGAATGATAGAGGTTGCATCTCATCAATAGCAAAGAAAATCTTGGACCAATTCTTCATGGCATTGGCCAATGCTCCTATGTCTAATTTAGTATCCCCAAAGTGCCTCCCTTCATGGTCTGTAAATAGATACATGTCTGCATCTTCTTTACATTATCACCTTGTCATTGCCATGATCTTAATTACCTTGGAATATCATTGGTCTTGATGCTTAGGATGACACTTCAAGCTTTTTTAATGCAGTTTTGTCCTTAAAAATTAAGTTTAGAGGCTTTAAGTCAAGTTTTAGTGATTTAAGCTGCTCTAATAAGGTTTTTGATGCTTTAATAGTGAAAGTGATGGCTTTCATAAATGTATTTGTGTCTTAGATCTTATGGATGGCACCATTTATGTAAATCTTGTTTTTTTAGGGGTGTCAAATCTTAGGATTGTCCTTAATTGCTTACATGGCACTTACATGGACCTCCTTAAGCTTGTTCCCATGGCACTCCCATAGGAAACCCTTTGAAAATTATCCATTGGCATTTAAATAAAACCTTTTATGTCACTATGTTAGATTAGGATCCTAGGATAAATGTGAGACTTTGATTAAGATCTCAGAGGTTCTTTCTAATTGGTCACTTGGGTCCTAGATGACCAAGTTATGCCAAGTGGTACATTCTAGCTTCCTTGGGAAATGACTGGATGTAGTTCATCCATGTGTCAATTTATCAAGCTCTAGGGTCCTTGGTTAAAAGGTCTACATTTAATTCACATTATTAGATAAAGATCAATGATCGAGTGAGAACCATCGATCATGATCCGCAAGGTCAAACTTGACTAGTTGAGAGGTTGGCTATGGTTAAATTTGACAGTCTTGCTAACGTTAAAGATGTCCTCATAAATGTCAAATGATGGGAGCATAACTATCAAATTTAGGCTCTCAAATTTCCTTTAGTTGAATGATAATGTGTCACATGTCACATTTTTTATGCTCTCAAGATTTTGGGGTCAACACGGTATGTTGGATCAAGCTAGGTGATGAACATGAACTGTTGATCATGATCTGAGAGGTCTTCTCTAATTAGTTCAATTTTGGGGGCTCTTTGATCTCACGTTGTTGGATTAAGGTTGTTGGGTGAATGTGGGTAATTGGATCCTATAAGATTTATGAAAATTAAGTTATTCCATGATGCACATAAGCTTAAGCTGAGGGGTTAACCTTAGATTAAGAGTATTAAAAAACACTATGGTCTTAGTTTTAATGTGTTAAGCCTAAGGTTTAAATTTTATAAGGTCCCATTTTGGACTAAGGATAAAATTTTGGATGGGGTTTATTTTTAAGGCCTCACTAACATCAAAGACATCCTCACAAATGTCAAATGATGGAAGTGAGGTTGTCAAAATAAATTCCATCAAAACTTTTATAGTGAGTGGGGTTTAGCACATAGTCCATACTAGGATGATCTCATGTCGTTGGATCAGGCCTCTAGGGAAGTGAGGACCATTAGATCTGCATCCAAGTTAAGACATCAAATTAAATCATGACATGTGTAGTGATTCAGACTAAATTTTAGGATCCTCGAGGTGTCATCCATGTTGAACAAACACCAAGACACTTCAGGATTAAAACTTAGGATAAACATTGATAAGGTCTTAGTTTAGGATGAAAAGGGGGTGTGTGGACATAACATTTAATGACATTAGGAGGGCTTTAAAATGGGGAAGGAACATAAAAGGGGACTTAAATATAATTTTATGTCAAGGTTCAAGCATGTTAAAAAACATAAATGAGCCTTAATGTAAAATTAGACTTAGGTTCTTTTTTTAAAAAGGTTCAATTCCTGCTACTCTAGTGAAAAATTGAATTTGAAACCTTAAGGTTTTTTTTCTCAAGAACCCTACCTTCCTCCATGAAACCTGCACTTCAAAAGATCTTCAAATTCTAAAAATAATAACCTCAAGAAACCCAAACTAGGATATAGATGTTTTGAAACATTTACAAGGATCTTTATTTTACAAAGAAAAAAAATGGGGTATGTTGGTCCCAAAAACAATGGTGACTCACAGGGGAAACATAGCAATATGTTAGAACCTAAAACCTCTAGTTTAAACCAACACATAAGTCCTTTATCTCCTTTGATCCACATATCATTACTTAGGTCAATTCAAGGTTGAAACAAGATTCAACTGTGCAGAATTTAAATCCTCATGTCAGAGCCTAAACATGTTGTGTGTGTCCTTTGATTCCACTTACTATTTATCATGAAACTTTAGGGAATAACATTTAGGTTCATACCCTTTTGACCATTGCATCTGACTTTGATCATATTTAGATATTCTTTTAGGAATAATTATTCTTAGTTCATGGGAGGCTTGGGCATTGCTCTGCTACTAGCTAGGCATCCATAGCCCCAATAGAGATACCTTTGGCTTTACTCATGGCCTTGCTTCACTACCAACTAGGCATCCATAACCACTTTGGAGGTTGCCTAAATCATGTTTGACTTTGCATCATTTGATTTAGCATTAAGTCCCTTTTTGTGTCTTTTTGCTTTTTAAAAAGGTTGGGAGCAAGGATAGCCAAGTTTAAGGATTTGGTCAAATGTTTTGGCCTTAGGATAATCACCTTTAGTTGAAACCTTAATATCAAACAAGGATGTGTTTTAAGTGTAAGCATGAATATGCCTTAACTTTTAAACTCTCCTTCCACATACATGATTCTTCTTATAACAGAGCTTTGGTCTTGGGTAACACTTTGGATTCTTTGGGGGGTAATTGATTTCCATGTGAGTCTTTTGAAAGTCTCTATATTGTAACACAATGTTATATTACAGCCTTAGGTCCTCTTGTGCAAGATTCATACCCTCATGTGAAATACTTGAATTTTGAGAAATTCTGAGCAAGGATATTCTACAATACTTTATTAAAACAAAGGAGCACAGCCAAGAAAAAAGGACAAAATGCCAAAAAAATAGACAACAAGAAATAAACAAATATATACAAGCCAATAAAGCAAGGAAACTAGCTAACCTATCTAATCTAACTCTAAGTAATCTTTCAAATGTTATTCCATGAAGACCCCTAGTGGAGTAGCAAAAAATTAATGCTTAATGTATTGCCCATTGGTGGGCAATGTGAACTTTGCTCCTTGGAGATCCTTTATCTTGAAGGTGTTGTTGCCTAAAATTTTGGCAATTTGGTATGGACCAATTTACAAGGGTGTGAACTTACCATGTTTGCCTTTAGGTTCTAATGCCTTATCCCAAAGAAGGACTAGGTCTCCTTATTTGAACACTTTTACCTTGGATATATTATTAAACCACCTTTTCATAGTTGTCTAATGCTTACTAAATTCTATAAATGCTTTTTCTCTGGCATCCTCCATCTGAATGATGTCCAATAGCCTAGAATTAGCAATCTCTTGGCTTTCCTCCATGTATTCTTGCATAAATGTGAATGTAGGAATTCTGAGGGTGATGGGGAATATAGGTTCCTAACCATACACCGATAAAAATGGTAAAGCCTTGAGTGCTTACTTGATCCTTATTTTGTCAACCCACAATGCATACTTAAGGAGCTTATGCCATGTTTTGGGTTTGTCTATAGTAGACTTTTTTATGGTATTCATAATATTATTATTGGTAGATTCAGAAACTCTATTTCCTTGAGGATAATGATTAGAGGAAAACTTTATAGAGATTTCATTATCAAAATCCCATTCGGTCATTTCAATATATATGAATGTAGATCCATTGTCACAAACTAAGGAAACCAGGGTTCCAAATATAGTGCAAATATTTTCTTCCAGGATTTTGATCACTTCCTTTGTCCTACATTATTTGGTGGCTATATCATTAGTCCACCTTGTGCAATAATCCATAGCAGTTAGGATATACTTTTGGCCTTTAGAGGAATTGGGATTGATAACTCCTACAAAGTCTAATCCCCACTGTGCAAAAGGTTTGTCTACCATCACAAGTTGTAAAGGCATGGCTGCCTTTGGTTATTTCATACTAAATATTTGACATGAGTGGCACTCCCTCACATGTGTTTGAGCATCTTTGAAAATGGTGAGCCAATAATACATAGTCCTAAGAATCTTGTGAGCTATAGTTCTCCCTAAAGGGTGTCCACTACCTATCTTTTCATGAAATATAGACATGATTTGAGAAGCCTCATATTTAGACACACACCTTAAGTATATTCCTTCAAAGTAATTCCTATATAGGACTCCATATTTTATGAGGTAATGAGTTGCCTTGAGCTTTAAATCTCTCCTTTATTCTCTGGTGAGTCCTAGGGGACAATTACCTCTGATGAGAAGATGTATTAAAGAGTCATACCATTCATTTGGATAGAAGTTTTGTTGATCCACTTGCATGACATGAAGTTTGGGATTAACATTGGAAATCATCTAGACTAGACCCTAACACTTCACTAATTTGGAAATATTCATCTCTATATCATAATCTTGTAGGATTTCCATCCACTTGCCTCTTCTTTCCCTTAGCTCATTCTGACTTAACATAAGATTTATGGTTGGGTCTGGTAAGATGGCATGCACCTTCTTTCTAAGGATGTAATGCCTAACCTTTTTCACTACCTTCACCAATGCATAGGTCTGCTTATCAATCAAGGAATAGTTTACCCCTATATTTTTGAAATTGGTGCTCATGAAGGCTATAGGGTAGTCATTTCCATCCACCTTTTGAGTGAAGACTACATCCATGGTGTGGTCAAAAACAAATGAATACAAGTAAAACTCCTTTGAGAAGTGAAGAGTTATCAAGACTAGGGTTTAACTGATTGCCTTTTTGATGTCAGTAAAAGCTTTCTTGGGTTCTTCATCCCAAGAAATTTTAGCATATTTCTTAAGCATATCATTTATAGGTTTGACAATCTTAGCAAAGCCTGAGATGAACTTCCTCATAAAGTTAATTTTACCAAAGAATAACTTTAGTTCTTTCCAGTTATTGGGTAGCTCAATCTTGGAAATGGCTTTCACTCTCTCAGGATCTATGGAAATCCCTTATTTGGTGATGACATATACCAATAATTTTCCTTTAGTGACATAGAAGCTACTTTTATTGGGGTTGAGAGATATTCCATACTTCTTGCACCTTTCAAACACTTGCTTTAGGTGCATGAAATGGTCCTCTCTATTCTTATAGAACATTATAAGATCATCCATGTATATGATGATGCATTTTCCAACTAGACCTTGTAAATCATGGTCCACATCCCTCTAAAAGGTGGCTCCTACATTAATCAATCCAAATGGAAATCTTTTGTAAGCATATGTTCCCTATTTGGTAGTGAAGTTTGTTTTCATCCTATCTTTTGGAGCAACAAGCACTTGGTTGTATCCATAAAATCCATCCAAAAAGGACATCATGGTTGATCCTGAAACAACCTAGATGACTTGGTCAAGAGAAGGTAGGGGGTAATTATCCTTTTCAGATGATCTATTCAGATTTCTAAAGTCTATGCACAATATTATTTCCCCATTCTTCTTTTTAACTGAGACCAGGTTGGTAACCCAAGTGGAGTGCCTAATAGGAAACACAATCCTTGCATCCAGTAGATTCTTGACCTCTTAAAATATCATGGGTTCTAAGACAAGGTTGATTGGCCTTTATTTCTGTCTGAAGGGTTTGCAACTTTCCTTAAGAGGTATAGTATAAGTAATAACCCTTAGATCAAATATTTTTATATTTTCATAGGACTAGGAAATTACATCTTTATACTTTGTAAGTAGCTTCCTATCCTTTCTATTTTCCATTTCAGTGTAACCCTTTCCTATGTTTACTTGCTGGGGTTGATCATGTGAGCCAAGATCCACTGCATGATAGTCCTTACAATTTACCTTAGGTACCTTAGGTGTCCCATCAATCTTGTCATGATCAAACATTGATTTCAATGAGATCATCCCTTTAGGTATCTTATTATCACTCAGTTGGATGACTTTACCATTAAGCTCTCTTTCAAGATAACTTTCATCAGCTTCATCAATGATGTGAGCTTCAAAGGCTCCCAAATTAGTCAAGAAATCCAAAATTTGATGATCATCATTGAAGACTTGAAAGTGATTCACATTATCAAGGACTAAGGGGCATGGCACTAGCTCCATGCCAACGTTAGGGGAGTCATGATTGGGTATGAGATTTGTTACACCAGAAGCCAGCTCATCAATAGCCTTGTTTTCTTCCCTAGGGATAGACAAGATGTTGAAAGCATCAAAATATTCCACCAAGTCCCAAACTCTAAACTTGTACCTCTTAAGGTAAGATAGCTTACATTGATACTTATTCATTACTTGATTGACCACTAGTTTAGAATCCCCATAAATAAGAAGCTCCCTGGCTTTGTGATTGATAGCAAGCTATAGCCCCTAGGATGAGAGCTTCATATTTAACCAAATTATTAGTACATGGGAATTTTATTCTATAATATGCATGGTGTTACTTTCCTATAGGGTTTATCAAAACAATACTAGCTCTTGATCTTGACTTACATCTAGCACCATCCACATTAAATTTACATAGGCCAGGTATTAGAGGAGGGTCCTTAGATCCAGGTTATTTTGTAGCTTCCAAAATGAAGATTCCCAAGTTGGAATCTAGGAATTTCACCTTCTCATTGACAACATTATACTCAGTTATCATCTATTTCATTCTTGGTTCTCTTTCTACCCTTATTTGATTTAGAATACCCTTCTAAGGCATCCACAAGTGGGAGCAGTCAATAGACATGTATCCATTCAAGGACTTAGTCCATTCTCTACTAAGGACCAATCCATAAGCACTAGGGATATCTACCACTTGTATGTCTATGAACTATTGAACCCTTGGCTCACTAGCCAATTGCATATGTGCATTCAATAATTCTCCAATGACCTTGACTTGTGATTTGTCCAATTATGTGACCTCTTTGTTAGACTTGATTGGGGCTAATTCAAGTTGTTCAAAAATTACTAATGGCATGCTGTTGATTGAGGCTCTAGAATCCAAGAGACATTTGTAGACATTCTTCCCAAATATCCTAACTATAAGCAAGAAGGGTGGGAACTCTGATTTGGTTATTTGCATAGTCATATTTGCACTATCACTCTTAGGAGGTTTCCTAGGTTTCTTAGACAAGGATTCCAAGAGTAAATCTCTTTATTCTATAATTTGAGTTATCTCATGAATAGTAATATTGGTTTTGATCTTTTTCATATCTTCCACAATGTTGTAACCAATTTTGCATGAAGGTTCAGCAATAGGTTTGGAAAAACTACCCTTAGGTAGTTTAGGATCATTCCTTCATATAGTGTCCAGAGGAGTCCTAAAATTGTTAGGGGGAGTGCAAGTAGTCAATGGCTACTTTTGTTCTCTATTTCTCAAAGGGTATGTCTTTAATAATTATTGTAATGCTTGAATCTCTTTAGGGATATTTTTAGGTTCATTATCCTCTTGGAAAGGGAATTGAAATGTCTCTACCATGTGTACTTGGTCAGATGGTTGGGATCCATAAGGACTAATAGTAGTATCTCTATTTGGGACTACCTTAAATGCATCAAGTTCTTCTTAGAAATCTTTAATGTCTTTTCAAAAATCAATGCAATCAATCTCACCATGTTTAGAGGTAGCATGCACCCTACAATAGTTTAAAAAGGCAATATCAATGAGATTAATATCCATGGTCTTCTTATTAGAGGAAGGGTCATTGGATTTATTATTGTAGAAGTAATCATTCTGAAATCTATTTCCAGGCATGTTAAACTTTTGGAAGGATAAGTTCCTTCCAGAGTTATCATTAGCATTGTCAACTTACTTTTGCAATTGTACAAAATATGTGTTGATCTTCTGGACCATCTTTAGTATAGATTCATTCTCATTCTTTGGGGTTTCAAAATTTTGGACTTGGTTATTGTTATTACCATTGACTGGTACTAAATCCTTTTGGTCATTGGTGTCAAATCCATTAGTAACTTGATGACTCAAGAAACTTAGGTTTTGATTAGGAGCAACATGGCTAGTAGGTAATACATTCAGAATAGGGGATTGTTTAATGTTGGATAATTTTGGTTATTGTTCGGGAAAAGGTTTAATGCAAGAATTTGAGGATTAACATTTGGGATAGAATAAGCCATCTATCCTTGATGCTAAATTTGGTCACTAATAACCACTGCTTCAAAATAATCTTGGGCCAATGTGTTGATAGCTGGGAAAGACCTTTTTAGAAACATAGAAGTCATGGGGTCTATTGTATCTTTGTAAACTTCTAGAGCTAAAGCCTCATTAGGTTTGTATGGATCCATGGTTTGGCTAAACATTTTTTAGAACTTGGTATTGAGGGATCTAATATGTTCTTTTACATCTCTCTTAATGGTTGTAAATTGGTGATAAATAACACAAGGGCTTATGATCTTCCCAAATTGATCAATAAAGATAGTGTCAAAGTTATTCCATGAGGTAATATAGTTGTCAGGAAAATTGAAGAACCATTCATATGCAACATCCTTTAATGTAAATGGAAACAACCTATAGGCTGCATCTTCATGTATAACATTTAATAACCTTAAAGTAGTCTTGAAAGATTTAACATGTTCTTCAGTGGTTGTGACACTAGTTGGACTAAATATTGGCAAGTACTTTTCAAGATTATGAGTTAAGTCATGAACTACACCTAGTACATTGATGGGGGAACTTCCAAGCCGTGTCATATCTGGATGTAAAATAAATGTAGGAACCCCTTATAAGGGTGAAGATGGTAGAGACTTGGAATGCATATGCCTTCCTCTATCTTTCCTAGTTCTTCTATGGGTTTTTAGCTCGAGTAAGGGTTCTCTAGTCTCTGAATGTGATCTAGTCTTGATCCTTGGTAATTCCATCTTTAATATTAAGGATCATGTTTAAAATAAAGTGTACCAAGTTATATTTCTCAAAGAACAATAATCAACTTGTACACTAAGCCTATTCTATAAAGATTTGCTCAAAAAGAGACAAAGGATGCTTATCTTTGACTAAGTAAACTCAAATATGTGTTGAATTAGGCAAATATGACAATTATTTGCAACCTATGACTTAAATAAAATCAAGATTCATAAAGTATTGCCAATATTCAACCAAAATAAGTCATTCTGATCTCAAGTACTATGAATTATTAAAACCAGAAGCTATTTTTACCAAAATTTAATCATCTCTTTACAAAGAACTAATGTATTTGCCTTAAAAATCATAAATATAGGTGAAAACCCACTTAAAGACCAAGGATATTTGCCCTTAGAGTGAGTAATCACTCATAAAGGTCAATAATCCTTCAAACTTAATGCAAGAATTATCATAATTAATCAAGTGTGCCCTCCTTCTAGCGCCAGTGGACCTGCTCTTGTTGATGCTTCTAACTAGCTCATAGGTTCTCTTAGCATTGATGAACACTTCTCATTTTAGGATCTTTAAAATCCAAGTCATGATTTGTAGTTAGTGATAATTTGGGATGTCTATGGTGGAATATAAGCAGTGTGAGAGCTGTCCACAATATTTATTTAATTTGGTGGTTGGGAGCCATCAGGGTCCTATACTTGAATATTTGTGATATTTCTTGATCTAAAAACTAAGATAAATGTATATTAAAAATTATCTTAAACTAAAGTGATATTTTATAAATAAGATAGAAAAAAGGAGGGTAAGGTAGAAAAGAAAACATGATTGCAGGCTTCCATCTCAATATCATGACAAGGTTTTAATTAGTTTAAGAATACATGAACCAATTTATGATGTAAAATAGTATGAACCCAGATTCCATCATAAACCAGGTAAGCATCAAATGAAATATAGAAGTCAGAAGTAAGAACTAGGTCTACTTTAAATAATTTACCATTGTAACTTGAATAGCATGAGCACATCCAAACTTAGAGAAAATGAAACAAAGTATACCGAAGATCTTTTAGTTAATCTAGCATAGTAAAAATTAACAACCTTATGATAGAAAATGTAGCTCAAAATGCAAATAACCATTCAAATGTAATACATTAACATGAAAATGAGAGATAGCATTGGCTTTTAACACACTATTCAAACAATCTTTTCAGAATTCCTTAGTTTTATTAAAATGCCCTTTGGTATACAATTGCTCAAAGTCTCTCTCTCTACAAAATGGTAACCTTTACCTATTTATAAGAAACATAGGTGGTATGCTGGTTACCTCTTAAAAATATCCATATGTATGATAAGGACAGTTGTCCTTAATACAAAGATTACAATACAAAAGGCTTTCTACACCAATTTTGAAAAAAGGACTAATATATTCTAATAGACTAGCATATATATTACAAAAGAATATTATTTTATGTTACATTGGTGGGTCCCTTGGGTTAATCCTTGGGTATGTTCTTCACTTTAGTATATTATTCTCTGATTAGCTCAAAATCTACTACAGGTTTCATCAAACAATCCTCTTCTTGCCCTACCAATGTGTTAAATTATTTTTCACTCTTGTCTTTAAGTTCTTGAATGCATTAGGCCTCTATGATTTATTTCCTTGATGTAATGATGATATCAAGTACCTTATGATTGTCCTTGATAGGATAACCTTGGTTATCCTTGATGTTGTGGTTGAATCTAATAACCCTTTGCTTAAACTCTTCATCATCCATTAGGCTTGTGGCATTGGTCTTAGAAGGGTTTACCAATACTGCCTTCAAGAGCTTATTCATCCTTGCTATCAAGCCTTTATCCTCCTCCATGAAGCCATTGACACTGTCATACCAATTTCTTAGGTCTAATATCTTATCTTCAATGCTTCTTAGGAGGGCATGCAAATACTTCAACTTGATGATCTTGATGCCTTGGACCTGCTTGGTGTTATGGACATTAATCAATTTAGTTGCCTAATCTCTAGAGTTCTGCCACTGAGTGATTAATGCCTATTCCTTCCAAATTTTATGGGTTAAGTCACTTAATCTGAGCTTCAGGGCCTTCAACCCTTAAAATGTGTCAAATAAGGACTTATGCAATAGTTTCATTATATCTTTAGGGACTAGAAATGTGCTTCCAAGTCTTTCTTCTCCTTTTCTAGATTGGTGATTTTCTATTGCATCCCCTTGATTCCAGCCAAGGTCATTATTGATTGGGCCACCACTAAACTTTCCACATCCTCCTGATGGATGGGATGTTCCCCTATTGCCTACCCTTGTATAGGAGTTAGGTCTACAAAAGGGTCCACATTTTGAAAGGTGAAATCCTCAATGCCAATGGTAGATTTCTTGGTTGTCACCCTTTCAAACCCAGTTGTATCCAGATTATACATGACAGTGGCAATTGGTTCAGAGAGTTTTTATCCCAACTCCACTTGATGCTCATGGATCTTTTATTTTCTTTTTAGTTTCTTTGGTTACTTGAATAGTTCTTCTTTCCTCTTACTCCTTTATGAGCTCCTTGATCTAGGGTTTGACATTGCCAAGGGGATCTCTACCTATAGAGCTAGTAGTTTCTAGTGAGTGTGATTGGGAAGGAACCTTTTTGATTTTCCCATTTATGAACCAGTCAAGAATGATAGGTCCATATATGGGGAACTCATCATTGAATAAATTTACTTCACTATTGGGATGGGTCCATGTCATCTTTGGTCTTTTAGAGGACCTAGGGACAAGGGCCAACTCAACTTCCCTCTTTTTTGTGTGATAGGGACCAATTCCAATGCCACTTATTTTCCTTTCTCTTCCTCACGTATTTGAGGTCCTTCAATTTGTGACACCTCAACTTTGGCTCCCTCATCTTCTTGATCAAACCTATAGGTCTCTGTAAGTTCTTTGAATAATTCTTCCATCATCTCATATGATTCTAGGGTAATCATATCAATGTGTTCCATTAGAAAAGATGGTTTTAGAGGCTCAGCTAATGATAAAGGGCCTTTTCCTAGCATTTCTTCTAGTTTTTTCTCACCAAGTACTTGAATTTTGAGTGCTTGTTATTATGGCTAACATGGAGGTGCACTAGAAGCTAGAGGCAGTAGATGATACTATAATGGGTTCAATTGCCATCTCTCCCCAGCTAGTTTCTCCTCTCTTTATAGTATGTGTTCAAGATTGAAACCATGTTGCCTATACCTAGCAAGGACTTCCTTAAAGTTTGCATCTTTGGTGTAAAAATGGTCATATGAACTAACCCTATGCTCATAATTACTTTGGTTAGTAGATTTGACTATAAATGAGGGACAACTTTGTTATTGGGGTCCCATTCCTTTAGGTCATCCTTGTGAAAGATGAAGGTATCCATATGTCTGGACATGATGTCTAGTTGTTTCTAGTCCCGAATCAAAGTTCTTCCAATAAAGAATGGGAAGGGATGAAAAATGCCCTTCCTCTTCTCCTTGTAAACATTATCAATTCTTTGGAATATTTTTTGAGTTATTTCTTGCTCAGCCAACTTGAGGGGGACATAGGCAACTTGAATGGTTGGGTCATGATCCCTTCTATTTTGATAATGGTGTAGTCTAGATAGTACCAAATATCTCCCATGAGTGGAACATACTTCTTGATAAGAGGGTGCATCTTGGGCATGAGATTCCCTATGATTTTCTAAACTAATGTGGGATATATGTAGTCACAAATGAATTGCATATGATCCCTATACTTGAATATGTATAACTTGGATTAATGGTGGGATATAGTGATTCCATTGTGAGAAGACAAATTATAGATACCAAGAATATGAGTGGATGCCATTAATGAGTCTAATAGATAAGACATCATGATGAATTGTTGGATTGTTATTTTCCTAATGCCATAAAATTATCTCCCCAAGTGGATGCTAATCAGATCTCTAATAGGTGGAGTTAGATTCTCTTCCACCATGAAATATATGTAGGAAACACATCTAGGGTTGACATAGGTTGTGGTGGCTACCTCAAAAACTCTATTCAATAGGGTCATAATGATCTTAATTCCCTCCTTGAATTGTATAATGGGGATCTTACCATCATGGTTCCTAGCTACATGAGTTCCTTGGATTAATAAAGATCTCAAGATAACATCTAGATTATGTTAGGTAGTCCATTCTTTGATGGAGGGGAGGTCTATGTGAGCTCTAGGGAACTTGTAGTACCCTTTAAAAGCTACTAGGGTAATATAGTCAATTATTCTTGACCCTCATTCATTGATGATATAGTCATTATATATTCTATAATCAAGAAACAGGGGTGGAAGGATGTCAATACAATGTAATACCTTGGGTTTAGTAGTAACTTGATGAAGACCTGTCATTTGAATTACAACCAGGTCCTCAAACTTTCTCTTAGTGACTGCCACCCTTTTCTCACTAGATGATAGAGGTTGCAACTCCTCAATTATGAAGAAAATATCAAACCAATTCTTCATGTCATTGACCAATTCTCCTGTGTCCAATTTAGTATCCCTAAAGTACCTCCCTTCATGGTCTATAGATAGATACATGTCTGCCTCTTCTTTCCACTATTGCCTTATCACTACCATGATCTCAATTACCTTGGAATATGATTGTTATTGATGCTCAAGATGACACTTTGAGCTTGATTAATGTAATTATGTCCATAATAGTTAAGTTTTGAGGCTTTAAGTCAGGTTTTAGGGATTAAGCTACTCTAGTAGGGTTTCTAAGGCTTTAATGGTGAAAGTGATAGCTTTCATAAATGTATTCATGTCTTAGATCTTATAGATGGCAACACTTATGTAAATCTTGTCTTTTCAAGCGTGCCAAATCTTAGGATTGTCCCTTAGTACTTACATGGCACTTACATGGACCTCCTTAAGCTTGTTCCCAGGGCACTCCCATCGGAATCCCTTTGAATATTAGTCATTGAATTTTAAATAAAACCTTTTATATCAGTACATTAGATTAGGATCCTAGGATGAACATGAGCCTTTAATTAAGATCTTGGAGGTCTTTTCTGATTGGTCACTTGGGTCCTGGATGACACGGTTATGCAAAGTGGCACATTATGGCTTCCTTGGGAAATGATTAGATGTAGTTCATCCATGTGTTGAGCTATCGAGCTCTGGTGTCCTTAGTTAAAAATTCCACCTTCACTTCATGTTGTTGAATCAAGATCAATGATCGAGTGAGAACTGTAGATCATGATCTATGAGGTTTAAGTTGATTAGTTGAGAGGTTGGTTGTGGTTAAATTTGATGGTCTCACTAACATAAACAATGTCCTCACAAATGTCAAATGAGGGGAGTGCGACTATCAAATTTGAGCTCACAAAGTTCCTTTGGCCAAATGATAGCATGCCACACATCGCATTCTCAGTGATCTTAGGACTTTGGGTTCAATGTGGTTCATTAGATCAAGCTAGGTGATGAATGTGAACTATTGATCATGATCTGAGAGGTCTTCTCTGATTGGCTCAGCTTTGTGGGCTCTTTGATCTTGCACTATTAGATTAAGATCATCAAGTGAATGCAGGTAGTCAGATCTTATAAGATGCACAAATATTAAGTTAGTCCATGATGCATATAGGTTTAAACTGAGGGATTAACCTTAGATTAATAGTATTAAAAAACACTATGGTCTAAGTTTTAATGTGATAAGACTAAGGTTTAAACCTTTAGAAGGTCCCCTTTTGGACTAAGGATAAAAGTTTGGATGGGTTTTATTTTGAAGGCCTCAATAATGTCAGATACATCCTCATAAACATCAAATGATGAGAGTGAGGTCATCAAAATAAATGCTATAGAAAATTTTATAGTGAGCAAGGTTTATCACATGGTCCATCCTAAGATGATCCCATGCCGTTGGATTGGGCCTCTAGGGAAGCAAGGACCATTAGATCTACATCTAAGTTAAGACATAAAATTAAAGCATGACATGTGTAGTGATTCAGACTAAAGTTTAGGATCCTTGAGGTGTCATCCATGTTGAACAAACACCAAGACACTTCAGGATTAAAACTTAGGCTAAATGTTGATAAGGTCTTAGTCTAGGACAAAAAGGGGGCTTGTGGACATAACATTTAATGAGGTTAGGAGGGCTTTAAAAGGGGGAAGGAACATAGAAGGGGAGTTAAGTATAATTTTATGTCAAGGTTTGGGCATGTTTAAAAACACAACTGAGCCTTAATGTAAAATTAGACTTAGGGTCTTTTTAAAAAGGATCAATTCTTGCTACTCCAATGAAAATTTGAATTTGAACCCTTAGGGTTTTTTTTGCTCAGGAACCCTACCTTCCTCCATGAAACCTAAACTTCACCATCCAAGGGTAACCATCATTAGGGTTAGCTCATAAATTATAATTAAAATGCAAGGACCCATCCCTTTTCAAGTGGATGATCTTCAAATTCTAAAAAGAATAACCTCAAGAAAGCTAGACCAAGATACAGATGTTTTGAAACATTTACAAGGGTCCCTATTTTACAAAGCAAAAAAAAATGGG
The DNA here is from genome assembly GCA_037957365.1 of Torreya grandis. Taxonomy (NCBI): domain Eukaryota; kingdom Viridiplantae; phylum Streptophyta; class Pinopsida; order Cupressales; family Taxaceae; genus Torreya; species Torreya grandis. Next base: position 274,705 of record JARHVA010002157.1, read on the forward strand.
GTATGTTGGTCCCAACAACAAGTACTTGTCTTTTATATGCACAATTCTTGGATGTATTATTAATTTTATAATTTGTTATTAGGGTGTTTCAAACCATTATTACTTTCATTGTTTAGAGGTGGGATGAAATTGTCTTCATTATTTATTTCTTCATTATATGTTTCCATGAAAGTTTTTTGATGGTTAATTTCATCATTATTTATTTCCATCAAATTTTATTCATTCATGGGGGGTGAAACATCATACATAGACTCATCATCAACAAAATCAAAAACTTGGAACTTTGAATGTAAACTTCCAACATTATGTAATTCATTATTGTCAATTTCATTATTATTCATTTCAATATGGTTATTTTCATCATTATTCAATTCATTATGGTCAATATCATCATTGTTTAATTCATTATTATCAATTGACTCATTATCTATGCATTTGGTTCATCAAGATTAGGGTTTGTACCTTGTCTACCACTAACTTTTTGCATTTGTATCTTGTTTTTATCTATCAAATCTTCTAATTCCTATGTTGTTTTGTTCTTCAATATCTTCCTTTTCCTTGAACATGATCTGTCACCCATCAAGGACAATTGACAACCTTTTAAAGGTGGGTTCAAGTACATAAGTATTGTATGTCCCATAGAAGTATGCATAGAATGTTTGTGGGGAAGAATTCTTGATTTGGGTTAAAAATAGACATTGAAAAATGAGCTTAGTCTATAATAATAATCTGATCATGTTATTTGTTTTACTACATTTTGTTTCAACATACATATTGAGAAATGTAAATTAAGAATAATGTGATTGCATTAGTACATAACATGATCACGTTATTTTTTATACTAGGTTCTATTTTAATATACATATTAACAAGTGTATGTTAACAATAATGCGATCATGTTATAGAATAGCACGATCATGTTAATCTTAATACGTGATTGGCATTAGAAATTAACATTGAGAACTGAGTGTTTTCTATATTAAGAATAACATTATCACATTATTAAGTAACATGATCTCGTTATACTTAATATAGATTAGGAATTAGGGATTAAGGCATTAGTGCATAAGATTTAGGTATTAGGGATTAGGGATTATAGTTTATGTTTTAGGGATTAAGGATTACAATTTATGTTTTAGGGTTTAGTGATTAGGGATTAGGGCATATAGGGTTTAGGTTTAAGGGTGTATATAAGGTCTAATCACTCTATGCCATGTGTGATCCTAATTTTTATTATAAAGGATGTTAATTGGGACTAAATCAATTGGTAAATAGAGAAAGTTTTTGGTTTACAATTTAGGGTATAGTGTTTAAGGCTTAGGTTTAGGGTACACAGGGTCAATCACGAAGAAAATTCTTAGTCTAAATGATGTTAATTTGGGGTAAAATGATTGGTTTAGGGTTTAAATAGTTTATATTTATGGTTTAGAGATTATGGATTAGGAAATTTAAGAATTGAGGCTTGGGGTATAGGTTTTAGGGTATATAAGGTACAATCATGATGCCGATTGGGGCAAATTGGAGCTGATCAACCCCCAAATCACATTTTATAGTCATGCAATTAGGTTAAAGGGTCTCAAAATAACCCCAATTTACTTCAGATGCACAGCTAAACTAGTACTCCAAAGGCTAAGTTTTGGCCATAGGTTTAAAAAATGCATTTTATGACATATCGTGATAAAAGAAATTTATATCATAAGGCATGTATGTTTACAAAATGTAGTGGTCATTAGGGCATAGGGATTACAATTTATGTTTTAAGAATTAGGGATTAGAGTATAGGTTTAGGTTTAAGGACCTGTATATAATGTATAATCACTCTATGCCATGTGAACGTAATTATTACTATAAAAGATGTTAATTGGGACTAAATCAATTGATAAATAGGGAAAGCTTATGATTTATAATTTAGGATATAGTGTTTGGGGTTTATGGTATAGGGATTATTTTTTAATATATACATGGTTTAGGGTACACAAGGTCAATCACAAATATAATTGAGGATAATTTGAATCACTTGGACCCATTTGTGACTATAGAATGTGTTTTTAGGTTCTCATTATACCCTGGATATCATCATATAGATTGAGTGAATTAGTCAAAAGGGGTAATCAATCATGTGATGTAGGCCAAACTGAGCCCTGTGAACTTAATTCTTAGTCTACATAATGTTAATTTGGGATAAAATGATTGGTTCAAGCTTTAAAGAGTTTATATTTATGGTTTAGATTTTATGGATTATGAACTTTAATGATTAGGGATTAGGGTATAAGTTTTAGGGTATATAAGGTACAATTGTGAAGGTAATTCGGGCAAATTTGAGTTCCTTGAACCTATATTTGTGAGTAAAGAATGTGTTTTTGAGCTCAATTAACCCCCACATCATCATAGATTGAGATAATTAAGTTAATTATGGTTTAATGAGTGATGTAATTTTGACCAAATGCATCCCCATGAACCTAATTCTTATTATATATATAAAGGATGTTATTTGGGGATAAATTTATTGGTTTAAGGTGTAGGGTCTATAATTTAAAGGGTTTGGGGTTTAGGGCTTATGGCTTAGGGTTTAATTTAAATGGTACATGGTTTAGGGTTAAAGTTAAATGGTACATGGTTTAGGGTTTAAGATATCAGATATAGGGTCCAATCACTAAGGTAATTGAAGAACATTTGATTTGTTTGTTCACCTATTTATGATAATTACCTTCATGTTGGCATTTCTAATAAAATTAGGCTTAGTTATGCCATGTACATGTTGCATATAAGTTATACAATTGATTGAGCCATAAATTTGGTTTAAGGGCTCAATTTTTCCTAGATCATGCCCCTAATTGAATAAATTGACTAATTGGATCAATTCATGATAGAATCAATCTTTTGATTTTGCCCCAAATCATATCTTGCTCTTGAAAGGGTTGAAATTGGCCTCAAATGCCTCCTTGATTAAAATAATCAACTAGCCTCCTCTTTGGTTAATTAGGTTGAAGGGGATTGAAATAACCCCATTTTATTTTAGATGCACAGCTAGATTGGTACTCCAAAAGCTAAGTTTTGGCCATAGGTTTTAAAAGTGCATTTTATGATATCTCATGATAAAATCAGTTATTTCATAAGGCATGTATGTTTATGGCATGTAGTGAGCATTAAGTTATAGGGATTACAATTTATGTTTTAGGGATTAGGGATTAGGGATTAGCATATTGGGTTTAGGTTTAAGGACCTGTATATAATGTATAATTTCTCTATGCCATGTTCAAGCCTAATTATTACTACAAAGAATGTTAATTGGGACTAAATCAAATTGTAAATAGGGAAATTTTATGGTTTACAATTTAGGGTATAGTGTTTAGGGTTTATGGTTTAGGGCTTAGGTTTTAATGTATATATGGTGTAGTGTACATAAGGTCAATAATAAATATAATTAAGAATAATTTGAATCACTTAGACCCATTTGTGACTATATAATGCATTTTTGGGTTGTCATTATATCCCATGTCATTGTACAGATAGAGTGGATTAGTCAAATGGGGTAATTAATCATGTGATTTAGGCCAAACTAAGCCCTTTGAACTTTATTCTTAGTCTAAATGATGTTAATTTGGGCTAAAATGATTGGTTCAAGGTTTAAAGAGTTTATATTTATGGCTTAGAGTTTATGGATTATGAAATTTATGGTTTATGGATTATGGTATAGGTTTTAAGATATATAAGGTACAATCGTGATGGTGATTGGGGCAAATTTGAGTTCTTTGAACCTAGATTTGTGAGCAAAAAATGTGATTTTAGGATCAATTAGCCCCCACATCATCACAAATTGAGCTTAAAAAGTCAATTGTGGTAATGAGTAATGAAATTTTGACCAAGTTCATCCCTATGAACCTAATTCTTACTATATAAAAAAGAAGTTAATTGGGGCTAAGTTTATTGGTTTAGGGTCTACGATTTAAAGGGTTTGGGGTTTAGGGATTATGGTTTAGGGTTTAAGTTAAATGATATAGGGTTTAGGGTTTAAGATATCAAATATAGGGTCCAATCACTAAGGTAATTGAAGAAAGTTTGAGATGCTTGTTCACATATTTGTGATAATTACCTAAACATATTTGCATTTTTGATAAAACATATGGTCTGTTAAGCCATACATGTTATACAATTGTCTGAGCCATAAATTTGGTTTAGGGGATAGTTTTTCCCAAATCACACCCCTAATTTTATAATTTGACTAATTGGATCAATTTATGATAGAATCAAACTTTTAATTTTGCCCCAAATCATATCTTGATCTTTAAGGGGTTCAAATTGGCCTCAAATGCCTCTTGGACTAAATGAATAAACTCTTTGGTTAATTATATATGACATGACATTAGGGTTAATTTAACTCCAAAATGCATTGACTATATAGTTTAAAATATGTTCACATGACTCATCTTGACCCTACTTACCTCCATAATTAAACTAATCAACATTTACATTCATTCACTAATGAATTCAAGTTTATCGAGCTCAAAACCACATTCTATAATTGTAGAACTTGCATATAAATAAATTATGTTTCTTTGCTTCAATTGAGCTAATGAAATTGGAGCTAATCAACCCCCAAATCACATTTTATAGTCATGTAATTAGGTTGAAGAGGCTAGAAATAGCCTGAATTTACTTCAAATGCACAACTAGATTGTTAGTCTAAAGGATAAGTTTTGGCCATAGGTTTAAAAAATACATTTCATGATTTCTCATGATAAAATCAATTATATCATAAGGCATGTATGTTTTCAGCATGTATTTTTGTGGTGTGTATGTTTTCAACATCTCTGAACTTGATAAAAGATAACTTATTATATGTAAAATAGGGTACTAATGCATTGATATAACTTGAAAATAAATCCTTATTAAACTTCACTGACTGACTCAATAAATATTATCAGAGACTCAGACATTGCTACAAAGTTTATAAACATTTTTTACCAATTCTAAACATCACCAATTATCCACAAAAAATAATGCATACCTGTTTAAACAAATTCAACCTCTTTTAGGACTGTATACACTCTTGACAAAAAATACAATGAACCTTGATTTATTTGTTATTGTTCAAAAAGACCATTTAAATATTTTGAAGACTATAAATTCCTTTTCAAATACCAACATTCAAATAATTAATCCTTAAACATTCATAATATCACTGAACTCTCTTTCAAACCTAATGCTCTAGGTCCGTTAGTACTCAGTTAGAGGATCCTTATACTAAAATTGATTTTGAGACAATATAATTTATTTAATCATGTAAAAAAATAAATATAAATCAAATCTACCAAATTATGAGTGATTTGGATTAGTGGATCACCAAAAACCAACTTTTGACTTCTTGACCCTGTCTAGGATGAATTAGAATTGTCTGCATTTTAAGGAAGATTAAACTCATGTCAAATGAACAATAAATTGATTCATATGTTAATAAATCTCTAATTATCATCCAATTATATCAAATATTGACAATAACATTGGTCCCAAACAACAATATTAATCAACCAAACTTTGTTCTTAAGACTACTAGGCCCAATGGCTCCTTTAATAGGTCAAAATGCAAATTCATATTTTAGGGTGTTGTGAATATATAACGTGGCATGTCATTAATGTGATCACATTATTAATTAATTCCATCATGTTACTAACACATTTAATAACAAAATCATGTTAATACCATAATTGTGCTATTTGAATTTGAATTCAATTCACATGCCTTTTAGCTCGAGAATGCCTTGGATTCCTAAGCCAAAGGCTTGTACCTTTCAATGTACAACCGAGTTTTGAGACTTATGATTTTTTTTTAAAATTATTTCCAAATACACTAAAAATTTCAATTTTAAAATTCAAAAACTTAATACCATCACAACGAGCATGTTCTCCTCTTTCCAAAAATATGTTTTTTTATAATTTTTGGACTAATTTAAGGTTTCAAACTATGCTTATTTATAACTATACCTTTTTTAGGCTACTACATGCCACAAACATACATGCCTATACATGTTCATGTAATTTATCTTTCATTGATCCAAGTGAAAAACAAGTTATATGGTCACAAACTAGACCTAATTATACACACATTCAAAAAAAATATATTTTCATTTTTTTTGAGGTAGTTAGGGCATCACATGGATGGCTATCCATTTTTTTTCAATTTTTAGAATCTATTTACTTGAAAAAATCATAAAAAGAAAGTATTCATTGAAAATATATATATTTAGATCACAAACTAGAAGATCTTATCTAAATTTTTCCCAAACAGTTTCAAATAATATTAAAATCTGCTCAAAAATGGTGAATTGCATGGCCGTCTATCTACTCTATTTTCTAAAAATAAAATAGGAGTTCCTCTTAAAAGTTTTTATTCTTGACCTAGTTATACTTAACCATTTTTAAAAAAAATTATTATTTTGGAAACTAGACTCAAAATGATACATTTCATGTTCTTACACCAACTTCAAATTTGGAGTGTAGATATCTCACAAAAGTTCAAATTTATGAAATTTCAAAAAAATCATGTCCATAGACAGGCCACTTTTTTTCCCATAACTTTGTGCACTTATTCCATACCATATGCCTTTCTCACAATTCCTTTACTATTTTTCCTTCGATTCTAGTCCCCCATCCCTATTTTGACCTTGGTTCCGATCTATTGCTACTTCAGACAACTTTAGTGGTTGGGTTCATATGCAGTTTTAGTAGACCATTTAGACTTCAAACAATTATATTTATTCTTTAAAATGGTAATCCTATTCAAGAATTATGACAGAGAACATGGAAATTGCATCCTTCACATTTGACTAGTCTATACCATTATACTCAATCCATTTGCATATTCAAAACCTTGTTAACTAGTCTAATTCCTTGATGTAGAGTTAATTACAATGGATTGAGGTCTATTTAAACTATGTAGACAATACTCAATGTTTTTTGAGGTCATCTCAACCACCCTTATTCCTATGCTTTCACCATTTTTTGAGCAATCTAAGACATGCTCTTTCCATTTTGTGAGCAACTTAAAAAATACTCTCATTATTTTGGGAGTTAACCCTTCCTATATCATGTAATCCTGCATTGAGTTGAAATGCTTATAAAGCCCAAAAACATGAAAATATACGAGGAAACTTCTAAGTAAACCTCAAACATTGGTCCAGGGTAACATCATGACCATTTCCATTTGCCTATTCTATTTTTTGATTGTGTTCCGTCCCAGTTTGTGAAGAACTACATAAACCTAAGGTCCACATAGACTATGTAGGTAGCATTTGGATGCATGGATCATCCTTGGTTAGCTCAACCAATCTCGATGATTGAGTTCATTCACTAGTTTCATTGATCATTAATTATTATACATTTGTCTCAAAATTCTCTCACCACTTTTGAGTCATATCATCTTACTCTCTCATCATTTTATGAGATTATTATAGTTTTGAGCCTTAGTCATAGTGAACACTATGAATTATTAACCTTTTTCATTTGTCAACACTCACTTTTTATCTTGTAGTGTGGTTTTAGCTTAAACCACTATCTTGTAGTTTTGTGATTTTATGTGCCTAAGGTTTTCACAATCATGAGCACCAACCCTTTTATGTTATATTCTCACCATTTTACAAGTCCATTCCTATTTTCCTCTACAATCAATTTCTCTTACTTTTCATCATTTTTTTTTTCTTTCTAATTGCAATGAACAAGAGAGATAATGAAAGATTAATCACATAACACATGACATATGTGAGAAACCCTCTTGAGGGAGAAAACACACTAAAACCTATAATTGGAATATTATCTTATAATAACAAGAATCAATTTAGACTAATTGCAACTAATCAAGGAACTACCATCCCTTATTAGTGAGATTGTAATCCCACAAGGTGATACAACACCTATCTAGCTGAGTTGTAACAACAACTAGACCTTTAGAAAATTTCACCTTGTAAGGAGGATACAACCCTAGATTTTTAGCTTCCATAAAAACACCTATGAATACATCCACCTTTGAACTGATGTCTTCAACACATGATGATGGACCTCTGATTATCACTTTTCACCTTTGCTCATACTCAATTTGCAAGAGCACTATTATGTTAAGAAAATTATAACCTACAAGTTATACACATAGTCCTCAATCTATTCTAATCTTCAAATCATCTACTAGGAACCCACCCTTTCCTTTACTCCATAATATTATCCTCTCAATATCAATTCCACATGCAATTTGGTTTCACTATTTATACAACATTCATGAACATCACCATCTTGGTAAGATAATAATAATTCCTTAACCCTTAAGTCATATATCTCATAGATACATATCTCAATAGCATCCACATAGGTCAGCCATAACACTCATGGGTCACCCTTAAACAACTACACCTTTCAATTAGGCCCTTGTAACTCTTATAGGTCTCATGGAGACCTATTCACCCCATTATCACAATAACGAGCAAAAAAGTAACATAAGACCACTTATAAAAGTAAGGGTCCACTCAATATGACCCCTTAGTCATCCTCAAATGATCACAGTCAGCATTGCACTCTTCTATGCAAGATCAAACAAATCAAACAATAACCTTGATCATAAAGACACCATGAACGAACACATAGTCAACTTCTTAAGATTTGTTCATATTCAAGATAGATTGATCACATCTCAAAAATACATACATATTATCCTTATGGAGTATGCAATACTCTCAAATATCTAAGTCACCATAAAACATTGAAACAACATCTATATAATATTAATTACCCTTCATGTGTCACTTGTAGAAAAAGCATGAACACACAGTCAACTTTGAACCTTAATATATTTGATTATACACACTTTCAGATCTTTAAATTCATATTTATAAATTAACCTTGTAGTATCATACAAATTCTCTTTTTACACAATGAGTAAATTTTGTATAGATCAAAAGATATGGCCTAAAAACTAGACACTAGTCATTCCTTTGTTAAATTCAAATATATGAATTCAAATGATCACAGTTAGACTTCAAACACCATGTCCTCATCTCATGTCCTCACTAATTTAGATCAATCACACACTATCAATATTATTATATAAATCTCAATATTTAACTCATAGTACACCACTTCCAAATGTTAAGCCTCAAACAGTTAACCTCATCGCGTGCAATCTTGCAATATTGACTCAATGCACACTGTCAATCTCTAAAGATCAGCGAGGTCTTTATATTATAACACTCACCATTCAATATTGCTCATAACACCATGATAATAAAACTTATCACCCTCACATCCCTCTTGATCACTTTTACCATTAATTATCAAGTACTTGTCCTCATCTTATAACTTCCTGAGACCGTGGAATAAACACGCTCTATTGATCCTTTTGTAAAGAGCTCGATCTTTAACTTCGTTAATGAACAAATACTTTAACCTATTTAAATTTATATGCACCATATATCTTCATTGTATTATCACTTATGAGCTATTAGATCTCCATCTAGTCCTGATCTTTAACATCATACAAAATAGACTAAGTATGGATACTTTTGCAATCTGTCTATAAGGTCAACTTTACACCTTCATATCTTTTGCTTCGCCCAAGTGCAAGTTCTAAAAATTAGATCATATGATTTTATCATATAGGATAATCCAACCATATAAAAATATGATCATGTAACCCTTACACATGTGAGCTATAATGACATTAAAATGCCTCAGATTTATCTTTCATTCAGCCAACTATGCCAAGAACTGCGTAGAAAGGCCAACTTTGCACATGCATAGATTTTGATGCACTATATTGCATAACATAAAAGTTAGTGAAAATAAAATAGGCACAAAATTGAACAAACCCATATGATCAAATTCTCCTAAAACTACCACACATGTGAAATATAAATTCATCAATATGCTTACTCAACTTTTCTTGTCATATGCAAATTTGGCTAAGTATGGGAAAACATTATCAAACTACCTAGGAGCCCAATTTTGCACTTGTATATTTTTTGTTGTACATAGTCACATGACCTAAAACTTATAATATAGAAAATAGGGACTAATTTTATCACAACCATATGACCAACTCCCCTTGACTCATTCACATGTGGTAATTATGACATCATCAAAATGCCTACTCAGATTTTTTGCCATTGGACCCAAAATATCTAGATAAGAACAATGATGAACGAGGTGAAATCCACCTATACACACAAGTTATCCAATCATCCTTGACCACTAATATGACTCCTTTCACATGCTCAATACTTTAGACTCATCCCTAATCATCTCAAACCATGCCAAAACTAAAGATCAACCAAGTCTTCTTCAAGCACACTAAGACAAGCACATTGCACACTCTGTCACTAACACTTAGACAATCAAGGCACTTCATTCACTCACTTGGACACCTCCATGACATTACCATGAAATCATTGAAAACTCTCTAACAAATACCCTTTATGAAACAGTAACTTCTTGTGGATTTATCCCTAGTCAGCTTACAACCTAGCAAATTGACATTTTCAACTAATTAAGGTATTTAACCAAATTCTTGAAATAACCAAAAGACTAAGAAATATTAATTAACAAAGCAAATAAAATTACATGCTTAAGTGAAAAATCCATGTGGAATTAAAGAAAATCTAATTTCTAAAATTGAATTTTTAACAAATTTAAAGGAATATGAGATCATGATGATGTCATCAGCCTCAAAGTTAAGAATTACAAAATATTAACATAAATGAAATAAAAATAATAAATGTTGAGCCATGCCTCCATAAATACATAATTAAAGATATCATTAATTGTATTTGGATTCCCAACCTTAACCCTAGTTCAACCACACATGAGTTAGAGTTAGTTGAAAAACTATAAATACAAGTATCATGACCATTCTTCAACAAAATTTTATGTGCATACAAATAATGCCAAATTATTTATAAGAAGCTTTATTTCCAGTATAATCCAAGATCCATTCACCAAAATAACAAGAGAAGGTGCTACCCACAAAACATTAGCATCATCAAAGTCTATTTGTTCACAATACCAAGCACAAACCTTCTCTCACATTGATCGCAAGATGGAGTCATTCTAGGAAGGTAAATGGTGTTTTTGTCTTCCATTAATATATTTGTTTGTTTTATTATAATTGCTCAACCTAGTATTTAGGCTTAGATTGTTAGTTGTCATTGAGTTATTTTGGTTTATCCATTGAAAAGAGAGATTAATCATTGTCTTTGTAATCCTATGTTACACTAGATAAATACCAAGAGTGAGGTCTTTAAATGAAGGTAGAAATGACCCTTCATATTCATTGTCTAACATGTAAGTCTTGAAGAGACATGAGTTATTAGCATTAACAATTGAATAAATCTTCAAGTAAGGAGACAAATCAAATCTAAATACATTATTTCCCACTTGTTCCAGAATTCAAAATGGGCTATAATTAAGAGGCTTAAGCGTCTTAAGTAGTATTATCATGGAGTCTCTCTCTACTCAAGTACAACCATACCTTGTATCTAACAATGAAACTATGCTCATTATACCTTGATTTATACTTGGCTTATGACTCTTTCAACCTCTCTTGCTCTTGGAGGTGAATTTATCAAATCTTCGTAATGAAATATTCAAATTTGTAGACTTCTTGACCCATTTTCCATTTCATTTGTATGGTTATTTCAAAATAACATTAAATGCACATATAGGTAAGTATCTAAAGAAAAACATTTTTTAATAGTTTTCAAATAGAACTTTGTATTATAATGGTTTTGTTCTCAAGGGTTGATAGTGTGGATCTATGCATCTCCTGATCCACTCTAATATGGTATCAGATTGGTTGAGTTTCTCTATCTACCATTAATTGTAAAGCTTCTTGCCTACATTCAATAGGACAAATTTTATAGATACATTTTGAAGTTTTGTTTACCTACACCATTGCATTTAAAAGGGACCAAATGTATAAATTGACTATAAACTTGATGGGCATTCTGGAATGTTTTATTTGGTACTTATTATTTTATGAGAACCATATCATTCATATCGATCCATACAATGAGGTCAATTTTTTAAAAAACATTTTGCCCCAAGAATAACCTATTGTTAAAAGTTTTTATAAAGAAATAAAAAATATTGAGCAAGGATGTATAGGTCATACAGTGCATGTTGTAGATCTAACACCACATACTTTTATTGGTGTTTGGGATTAAGTATTTTAAGTTTCTACATGATTTTTAATAAATTACTGAAATGTCTACAATGTTTTGTGGTTATATTGTCATAATTTATAGTTATCACAATTCACTATATGGATTTGTAAGCCAATCTTTCTTTCTTTTAATTTTGTGTTGAACATGGATCTTTTGTCATCATTAAACTTCACATTGATTTTAATTTCCTATGTCATACACTCCATTAGCTATCACCAAAATTTAGGCCAATGAAACTCCACTGCTAGCAAAAGCTCACCATTGACCCTACTACTATCTCTATCATAAATGTGTTGTCATTTTTTGAGTTGAATCTTGTGTTTGTCTCTTCTTCCATGCTTCCTCAATGGCCTTTACCATAGACTAGATATTCCTTGACACTATTGGCAACACCCAACCATCGACCTTAGTAAAAGATTATTTTATTAATATTAATTTTAATTTCCTATTTAAATAAATTTTAAATAAAAAAAGTTTCCATTTATATTTATAAATGAATTACATGATAGAGTGTAAAAATGATTTTTATTAAAACTCTCACCTCATTTAGAGGTTTGGGGTCAATTCTCCCATCCACTCCTTTTACAATAGGTTTTTAAAACACACAAATATATTGTAATAAAGGGAGGGGTTTGTTTTCATTTTATAAATGGGGTTATTTTTTTATTTTTAAATGGAGGGATTTTGTTTTTAAAGGGAGGCCAAATGTTTAGAGAAAGGGAGTATTTGTTTTAAGTTATATATTATAGGGGGTGGGGGTAATTTTTGGCTTATGTTCTTTTTTAGGTCTTTCTACACCTCATCTTCTATAATGACTAAAACACATCTCATATAACTCATAAACATCACAAATTAATTTACGGTTTGTAATTATTTCAATTCAATTATTACGAATTAATTTTAAATTATTATTTCAGATCTTGGTCTATTGTAATTTTGGTCTTGATAGTAATCTTGATTCATTAGTCTAATATTAATACCACTAAGACACTACATTTCACAAAAGGCATGTGGATAATAATAGAAATTCCTACAATTAATTAATATAATAGTATGTATTATATATAATATATTTTTATGATAAAATAATAAATATATATACATGAAAATCATATAATATATTATATATTATATTTAGTATATTATTAATATTATATATATGTAACTATTTAATTGTTAATTTATAATTATATTAAATATTATATACAAATATATAATTATATATAATTTATTATATATTATAATAATGGCATTTTACAAAGTTTGGTAATTTTTTGAAATATCTTATCATTATTTTTTATGAAATATTTAATGGTTTTCAAGTTTTGTATGGCTTTGCTCTGTCCCAATATTTCATCATTCCTCATACTCATTGTGAAATAAAACATCATTGTTATATCAAGGAACACACAATTTCATTTATGTTAGAAACTGAAGTGAATAGGAGATAATTTCTCTACTTGATGTTTAACTGCCTCCCTCACTTGTTCGCTCCTTCTCATGCATGCACAACAGTTAACAAACAGTTAGTTCAAGTAGTTAGAGAGTTAGTTTGCATGCAAAGACTAAAATTGGTCTTCAGTTTGCTTTTTTAATTATTTTTTTCTTTCAAATCTATTTAAAGATCTCATGGGCGCAGCTTTGTAACAGACAGATCAGAAAGAAAAAGAAGATTAATAAAATTCTTGTTTTTTCCATGATTACTGTAGCAATCTGAGTGTGTTTTTATTTTCTATTATGCTCTATTTCTCCTTCAAACTGGTATCAAAGCCAGCCAATTCCCTGGGAGATGCCTGCTTGGAAAATTTGGTGAAAGAATCGTGCAGGTTAGGAGAAGCACAGGCATACTGTGAGGCATTCTGTATGTTGCTGGTGAAGGTGAACTGACTGATATTTATGTTGGCTTGTTGAAGGCCCTTCAGACATGTCTGCTAATGTAGACCGTGCTTTATTTTTTTTGCAAATCTTATCACGCTGAAAGCGTCGATAACTAGTAGGTGTTGGATCGGCTGGATGGATATCTTGTCAAATATCTACATGTAAAAAATGCCGATTTATAGTCCAAATAATTAGGTGGACAATAATATGCTACTGTGTAATATATGTCTTTTGATTTGAAGGTTTCTTAATGCTAGGCATTACCCCATAAATGTAAGAAAATTATAAATGTATGGTGAATGATTTATGGCACAAATAAATTAAACAAATCAACCTGGGAACAAATGTAATCCTTATCTTTATGCAATAAAAAAAATCAAAGTCAGATCGTGGAAAAACACCAGCGATAAAGTCAAAAAAAGGGTTTCTATTCTTATTTTCTATTTTTATGCTTAGTCAAAGAAAAGATTTGGTGCAAGGAGGATTTAGGCGCTTCAGCGTGAGACATGGCAACGAATAACAGTATTTTTCAGCCTCAAATTCCCATTTTTAATGGTAAGAATTACGATTTTTGGGTAATTAAAATGAGAACATTGTTTTGCTCACAAGATGTTTAGGATTTGGTAGAGAATGGTTTTGTAGAACCACAGGATGAGGCTTCCTATCAGGGATTAACTCAAGCACAAAAGGAAGAGCTTAAAGAGAACAAGAAAAAAGATGCAAAAGCTCTATTTTTAATCCAACAGGCATTGGATGAATCTATCTTTTCCAGAGTTGCAGCAGCAATGAGATCTAGATCGGCATGGAAAATCTTGGAGACTACCTATAAAGGTAATACAAAGGTGAAAATTGCTAAATTGCAATCTCTTAGGAGAAATTTTGAAATTTTGAAAATGAATGATTCAGAGTCTATAGATTAGTTTATGGGTCAAGTATTGAATATTGTGAATCAAATTAAATCTAATGAAGAAATAATAATAGTTCAGAAGATCATAGAAAAAATACTGAGGAGTTTACCCAACAAATTTGATGCAATAGTTGTAGCTATCGAGGAAACCAAGGATTTGGAACAGTTATCAGTAGATGAATTAATGGGTTCTTTGTTAACACATGAATCCAGAATGAATAGGAATAGCAATACTTCTCTTGAGAATGCTTTTAAGTCATAGGTATCATTTGGTAGAGGAAGAGGAAGAGGAAGGTCAAACTTTAGAGGAAGAGGTAAAGGCAGAAATGGAAGGAACAATCCAGATCAAGGTGAAAACAATAATCAAAACTACAACAATAGAGGACGTGACAACAATCACTTCCAGCAAAGTTCACAGAGGTTTGATAAATCTAACATTCAATGTTATTATTGCAAAAAATATGGACATTATGCAAGTGAATGCAAAAAAAAACAAGGAATTGTGGACAAGCAGAATGTTAATTATACAAATGAATCTAGTTCTAATCTTGGAAGCATATTTCTCACTTGTCATGTTACTCAAGAAAATGCTAGAGATATTTGGTTCTTAGATAGTGGATGCAGTAATCATATGACAAGGAATAAAGAATTTTTTGCTAGTCTTGATGATTTTGTAAAATCAGAAGTGAAATTAGGAAATGATATCATAGTAGATGCCATGGGTAAAGCTGTCATAAATGTTTTGGCCAAGAATGGTGAAAGAAGGTCATACTTGATGTTTATTTTGTACCTGGAATAAAAAATAATCTTATGAGTATTGGATAGTTAGTTTAGAAAGGTTATAGAGTGTCTTTTATGAATAATGTTTGCACAATATTGGACAAGTTTCCAAGTGACAGGTTGATAGGAAAAGTGGAGATGACCAAGAATTGGATGTTCCCTCTTCATATTCAGTGCATCCAAAGAAAAGAGGAAGCCCACTACAAATCCATGCAGCTAGACCAATCATGGCTATGGCACTTAAGGTATGGACATTTATATTTTGGAGGTTTGAATTTATTACAGAATAAAAATATGGTGAAGGGTTTACCACCAATAGAATAGCCAGGAAGTTCATGTGGCAGTTGTATTCTGGCAAAACAACATAGAGAGAGCTTTCCAGTAGAAGCCTCATATAGAGCTAAGGTAATATTGGAGCTAGTCCATAGTGATTTATGTGGACCAATGCAAACTACATCATTTGGAGGTAGTACTTATTTTCTAACCTGCATTGATGACTTTAGTAAAAAGACATGGATATACTTTCTCAAAAATTAGTTTGAAGCCTTTGGAAAGTTTAAAGAATTCAAGGCAATGGTTGAAAAGCAGAGTGGCCGCTATATCAAGGTACTGAGATCAAATAGAGGAGCTGAATATATGTCTAATCAATTTCAAGATTTTTGTAGGTATCATGGCATCAAAAGGCAATTGACTACAAGGTACACACCACAGCAGAATGGTGTAGCAAAAAAAAAGAATAGAACAATAATGGAGATGGCAAGAAGCATGTTGAAAGCCAAACACTTGTCAAATGAATATTGGGTAGAAGCAGTAGCATGTGCAGTGTATATTCTGAACAGAAGCCCAATAAAAAGTGTCAGAGATTGAATTCTACAAGAAGCGTGGAGTGGTAAGAAACATAGTGTAAATCATTTCAGAATTTTTGGTTGTGTTGCATATTCTCTTATACCATCTAAATTGAGAAAGAAACTTGATGATAGAGGTGAGAAATGCATTTTTATTGGCTATAGTGAAGAATCAAAAGCTTATAAGTTGTAAAACCCAATTTCAAAGCAAGTGATTATTAGCAGGGATGTTGAATTTAAGGAAGAAGAAGCATGGGATGGTAGCACCATCACAGTTGGAGCACCAATTCTATAGGATTAAGAAGTTTTTGAAGAACAAAATTTGCAAGGTGGACAATCCTCTCCACAAGCAGGCACAAGCACTCCAATAAGAACACTTAGAAGGTTTGAACAAGGTGAATCATCTAGTCATGCAGGTCACCCTACTCCAAATTCACAAGTGATGAATCAGATCCAACTCTTGCTACTTTAAGATCAAGAATTAAAGGTAAGAAAATGAGAAGTTTGAATGAGATTTATAATCAAGAAGAAGAGAAATTAGATTTGGTTTCAAATTTTTCTCTTTTCACTCATGATCCTATGTATTATGAAGAAACAGTTAATGAGGAACATTGGCTAAAAGCAATGGATGAAGAGATGAATGCTATTGAAAGGAATCAGACATGGGATCTAACTACTCTACCTGAAGGTAAATATTGTATTGGAGTTAAATGGATTTATAAGAATAAATTTGATGCAGATGGAAATGTTGAAAAGCATAAGGCAAGGTTATTAGTAAAAGGTTTTGCACAAGAACATGGAATTGACTATAATGAAACATTTGCACCAGTTGCTAGACTGGATACTGTTAGAATGGTTTTATCAATTGCTGCTCAAAATAATTGGTATGTATATCAAATGGATGTAAAATCAACTTTCTTGAATGGTTTTCTAGATGAAGAAGTGTATGTGAAATAGCCCATAGGTTATGAAGTACAAGGACATGAAGAAAAAGTTTACAGATTGAAGAAGGCTCTTTATGGTCTTAAGCAAGCACCAAGAGCATGGTATAGCAGGATTGATTCTTATATGATAAACAATGGATTCAACAGAAGCGATAGTGAGCCTACTTTGTACACAAAAATTAACAAAGAAGGTCAGATTTTAATTGTGTATTTATATGTTGATGATTTGATTTTTACTAAAAAATTGTCTATAGACACTTTTAAATCAGTAATGAAGAAAGAATTTGAAATGACAGATTTGGGACAAATGAAGTATTTTTTGGGAATAGAAGTTGTACAATCAGAGAAAGGAATTTTTATCTATCAAACTAAATATGCAAAGGATGTGTTAAGGATATTTAAGATGCTGAATTGTAATCCAGCACCTACACCAATTGCTACAGGGACTAAACTTAGCAAAGAATATCAAGGGTCTAATATTGATTCTACAATATTTAAAAGGCTAGTTGGTAGTTTGATGTATCTTATAGCTACTAGACCAGATATAAGTTATGGAGTTAGTTTAATCTCAAGATTCATGGAGTCACCAAAAGACTCACATTGGCAAGTTGGAAAAAGGATATTGAGATATGTGGCAGGATCTACAAAATATGGAATTTTATATTTCAAAACTAACAATTTTAGTTTGATTGGTTTTACTGACACTGATTTTGCAGGTAGCATTGATGATAGGAAGAGTACTTCTAGATATGCCTTTCTTTTAGGCACATGTGTGGTCACATGGGCATCCAAAAAGCAACCTATAGTGACACTTTCATCAGTTGAAGCAAAGAATGTAGCAGTCACATCAGCAGCATGTCAAGCAACATGGATGAGAAGAATATTGAAAGATTTATTACAAGCACAGAAGGATTCAACACCAATCTTCTGTGATAACAAATCAGCAATTACTTTATCAAAAAATCATGTGTTTCACAAGAGGAGCAAGCACATTGATAAAAGATTTCACTTTATCAGAGAGTTAGTGAACAATGGAGAAATCCATCTAGACTTTTGCAGATCTGAAGATCAATTAGCAGATATATTTACAAAGGCATTAGCAAAAGAGACCTTTGATTATTTGAGACAAAATTTAGGCATTGTAAATGCTAAAATTGTAAGTGGTAGAAATTAAGGGGGAATGTTAGAAATTCAAGTTAAACTGGAGTTAATTTCTCCACTCCTCATGCATGCAAGCAGTTAGCTACAATTAAGCAATCAGTTAGTAAACTAACAATTGAGCACTCAGTTAGTTTACATTCAGTTAGTTAGCTGAAAGTTAGATATTAGTTAGTTTAAGTACTTAACAATCAGTTAGTTAAGTAGTTAGATGATTAGTTAATCAATTAGTTTATTTTTGGATTCAAATCTATTTAAAGACACTTGGGCACATCATTGTAAGCAAGGAAAATTGAAGATCAATAAAATATTTTTCTTTTAAGAATTTACAGTAGCAATTGTGTTCTTTCTTGTTTATTTGTTTAATTTCTTGTTTTGCATGCTCTTTTGATTCTGACATTGATGTTTGGCTTCAAATTGCTTTACAGAATAATCAACTAAATTGCTGTCAAAATCTTCACCTCCTAAATGAGTATCCCCATCCACTGCTAGCACTTCAAATATACCATTTTTATTGAAATAAGAGAGATGTCAAAGGTGCCACCCCCAAGATCAAAAACTAAAACATTTTTTCCTTTCGCAGAGGAATAAGTCTTTGTGTCTAACCCATATGCTATGGCAGCAGCAGTAGGTTCACTCATGACTTGCAACACATGAAGACCTGCAATAGCCGCGGCATCTCTAGTACCTTTCCTCTGTGTATCATTGAAATATGTAGGTACAGTGATCATTGCATTTATGACTTCAGAGTTTAGATATGTTCTAGAAATTTCTTTCATTTTGTACAACACCATTGAAGAAATTTCCTCAGGGGAAAAATTCCTTTTGAAACCCTTGTACTCTACTTCAACCAAAGGCTTATTATTCTTTCCACAAACTACCTGAAACGGCCAAAAAAATAGGTCTCTCTGTACTGACTCATCGCTGAAACATTTCCCCAGCAACCTTTTGATATCAAATATGGTATTGTGTGGGTTGAGAGTAAACTGGTTCTTTACAGCATCACCAATTAATCTCTCCCTGGGAGTGAAAGAGACCATAGATGGAGTGGTCTTATTTCCTTCATCGTTTACAATGATGTCAACTCGTTCTTTCTGGTATACAGCAACACAGCTATAACAAGTTCAAAGGTCGATGCCTATGGCCTTGTTATCTTTGCCCATGATGCTGGATTTAAATATTGAAAAAGAAAAATACTGTCTGCAAATTTTAGGATGTTGCAATCATTAAGTTGTAAATAGTTTTGAAATCACATGCAATAGATAATGGGCAAATGCATGCAATGTAAATAGTTTTGTACTTGCAATCACTGCAATGAAGTTCCTTTATAAGATGGCACATAAACCCTATCACTAATAGTACAGATACAGTTGTAATCAAGCCAACATCTCCAATTATAAGATGGCACATAAACCCTTAATTAAGAAAATGGAACAAGCTTAAAATATATTCATTCTAAATTTTGACCATTGTACTTTTATAATTAATGCTTCCCATTTCAACCTAAAGAATGTTAAAATTAGTCTCATCCCATCCCCTATCAGCATATCGAACATTCTCTAACTTAAAGCTGCATTTTGACAGATGGATACAAACCAAAATTGGCATACACATCTCAAATTCTCAATGTGCCATCAGTAGGTGGGGCACCTAAGAGATATAACAAGAATTAGAGACAACATCAAGCTAAATGTCAACAAATAATGCAAATAAGAAACAAAAAAAATGTATCTTTAACATAGCTAATGCATAAAATCACAAAGCTCAAAGATTCTCAGTACCCCTGCTACCTTTAACATAGCTACCTACATCTTTGAGATTTCTCTCCAATGCATAGCTAGCTAGGTTCTATGAGCCAACAACGTAAAATACAAAAATCAAAGACTACTAAGATGAGTACCCAGAAATGATATTTTAATATTGATGCGACTAATTATCTTTTGTTGATTGCAGAGTGTTGTTCTAATGCTATTTAATGAATGGGAAACTAGAGAATTCAACGCTGAACAACCACTTGCCTATGTTCTTTTGATGCTCTTCAAAGATGCAAAAAGGCTATGCAACTGCCATAAAGATAACTCAATCAGTTTCATATAGGAAAGTCATGGTCCTCAAAAAGAATTGATAACAAATCTTTTGTTTTTAAGCTCTTGTATTAATAAGAACAATATTGGTAGTTTTTTTTTTCTTTTTTTTAAGGGAGAAGAGAGGAAGGGTGGGTAATTGATTGATTAGTTTAATTATCACAAAGCTAATAATTCGGCAACCATCATCATTACAAACATTGATCCTAATATTAAATGAATTAATTTCATGCAGGATACATGGATAGATGTTTTCTTCTATCTAGCTTATTTAACTCTCATTTTCAACTTAAGAAAGCATTACATAACCGTTAAAATTTGCTAATGTAAAGAATAACTGATAAAATAATAATATGAAAATATTTGACTAAAATTTTATTTAACAATTATATATAATATAAAAAAATACTATAAACAACTATACTCATCTGTTGAACAAAATATGGATATTAGCATAGGGATTATAATTCCTCACCTTAACAAGATTGAATGCTTGTTGGCTATAAAGGGTCCACATATGGCAGTTGAGGTGGGAAAAATATGTTTTAAAAAGTTAGAAACAATTTAACTCATCATTTCTTGGCTATTTTATTTTGGTTCTCAATATATTAATATTATTATTATTTATTTACTGTTCAAAAAAGTAGATTTTATTGAATACTTATTTTCAATTTCAATTTAAAAGGTTCTAACTAAATGGATATAGATGTTGTCAGGGCATCCACCAAAATACAATTCTCTGGAAATATTCATATATGAGAACAGATTTAAAATACCATAATTTTATATCAATTATTCTTTTCAAACTTAATCCTACCAGGTCCATCCTTGAAACCTTGAGGTCTTTCAAAATAAAATTATTGTAGTGGCCAGAAAGAAATGACAGAAAAATAGTCATAGTAATAGTGATCACCATTTTGCACTGGAGCGCCTTTAACTAGCTTGAAGCCTTGAAATCAGGGAGAAGTTCTAAATGAGAAAATGTATTGAGATTCAACATTTAATCTGAATAAAGTGGTATCAAAATTGACACTAAAGAGTGTTATTTTTTAGAGACCCCTAACACTATTGCAATGGAGCGCCTCCAGCTAACTTGAAGCCTTGAGATCAGGGAGACGTTTAAAAAGAGAAAAAGTATTGAGATTCAACATTAAATCTGAGTGAAATGATATCAAAATTGATACTACAGAAATATTTTCTTAGAAACCCTTAACACCATTGCCTTTCCAGAGAATGCATAAAATCTGCTTTAGAATAAATAGTAAAGAACCTTAAAAAAACAGAAATAAAGGGGGGAAAAAAACGGAAACGATTGAAAACTTTGAGCGTGGCAAAGCAAAAACATGAAAATATTAAATTAGGTTTGTGTTTGTGTTTTTGTAAACTCCCTGGAAAAGCAAAAACACCTATATTTATTTAGCAGCGCCATAATAGGAAAGAGGAATGGTAGAAAAAAGAAAAGAAAAAATGAAACCCGAATAAAATTTCCCTCAAATGAATATGAAATTCTCAATTTCAACTTTTGACACGAGACAACAAATTGGGAAGACAAAATGACCGCTGCAAAATCACAAGAAATCTGTTTTCAAAAAACCAGATAATACTCTTATAATTCATTAGAAAAAAAAACTCGTTGCCGTAAAGATAGAGTTTGTTTGTGTACCTTCAGAATATATATTTGAAAGCAGCAACACCAACACAGACTTCCTCTTTCTTCTTTGTCCATTAAAATGAACTGTTGAAGATATATAGATGACAGACTACTCGCAGGAGGTATGCCAGTGAGAACGGTAAAAAGTAAAGCTATTGTACAGTGAGCTCCAATAGAGAAAAGTGCATTCCTTAATTAAAAACTTAGCTGCGAAGATACTACGTGATATAATTGCAAAATTCACGGAGATATAATTGAGCGGAAGAGATGGGGTAATTTTTGCTTTTGATAAAGTGAGGTTCTTTGAAGTGGAAGAGTGTAAATCATATTCGTACATTATATTAGTTTTTATTAATAAGGTTTGAAATAATAATATTATGATGATTTTAATAGAGATAATGATAAAAAATGAAGTTTGTATTTTTTGATATAATAATGTGTTGTTTGAGAGGAGATATTTTGTTTCATAGTGAGTATGGGAATTGGTGAATTGTTGGGAATAGGTGAGGCCATACAAAACATTTAAATATTTGAAGGTCCACTAAACAATAATGGTAAAGGACAAAAAACTTTGAAATAATGATAGCAGTGGGCGAAGGACGAGAAGTTTTTTTGCTTTGCTAGGGTTTGCTAGGATTTGCTTAAATGTCTTGTGTCAAGAGCCATAGTCCTTTCAATGTTGAACCTCCCTGCCATACCACGTCCTCACGAGATAATATCATTAATTGAGCTTTAATAGCTTTGCCTCGACAAGTTATTTATTGGCCTCCCCACTTTCCCATTCGAATGTGGAAGCCATGAAGGTTGAAGGAGAAGCACTCAACAATGGCCCCACTAAACTAATGTTTGAGGAAATTTGTCCCTAAATTTTATCATGAGGTAAGGATTCTCCTCCTAATGTTCTTATTTCTCAACCCACTTTTGATTTTGCTTGTCAATGGCTATAACAATTATGCCTCATAGGCTACTTTGTTGGTTGCATTCCTTCTGAAAGCATGCTCAAATCTTGGGTTCAATCCACCTGGATGGCCCATGGCATTAAGCTTGAAAGTGTCCAAAGCATGACCAAAGGCTTTTTTCTATTAAAATTTACCATCCCCACTCATGGAAGTGTCATATTAAACAAGTCATCCACCTAGTATGTCTGAAACTCCTTCCTAGTGTTATCCCCTTGGAATAGAGACTTTGTTGTCTTAGAGCAAATTACTCTGAAAGTCCTTGTCTGGGTTGAGTTCCCAAGTTTACCCCTACCTTATTGGCCATTCTTGGACCAAATAGTTGGCTTCATAGGCCAAATTATCACGCATGAATCTGAGAGATTCTACTCATCCTGACCACAAAGGAGGGTCTATGTGGAAGTTGATCTTTCTAAGGACCTTAAGGAATCTGTTAAGATACAAGTCAGGGATTCCTAGTACTCTCAAAGAATCTTGTATATCAGCATGACTAACACATGTTTATGATGCCAGGCCACATACCACAAGATTAAGGACTGCCCATTGTACCTCCCCTATAATAGGGACCCTACCAAGACGATGGCTACATCTCCAAAGAATCCCAAGAAGATGGATGGCAAATTGTTGGGGGGAAGAAGAATAATCGCAACAAGGGACCTACTCAAACAAGTAATGGGAATATTAACAAGCCTTCCTCTAATCTTATGCCTCAGGTGCGTAAACCCTCAGCACTGCCAAACAAAGAAGTGCCTCATAGCATGATCCCTGTCAAGGAACCAATGGCTACGAAAGTAGCACCGTCTTAGCCTCATTTTCAAAGGACACCCATGGTGGAAATTTTTCTTCCAATTCTCAAGTTTCATCATAAGTCTCTATAGATTTTATGGCTTTCCCATCACACTTCACTCAGACTGACACTGGTAAGAGCTTGTGCATCCCCTCCCGAAACTCCCCAATTCAATCTCGAAGACCCATTCATCATGATGTTTTTGAGGATTCAGAGTATGCAATAGAATTTTCCCAATAGCCATATTTTTTTGTGGCCAATTCAGAGCATTTATTGAAGAATAGATATGAAGCCCTTGAAGGGATATATGTAGAGGATATATCTCTTGACACCCATAATCTATGAATTATTTCTCATGGAATGTTCACGGCTTGATAGACTCAATTTATAAGTATGTGGTTCAATATTTCAGAAGCAAGTTTGTAGATTTGGACATTCTATAGTTTTAGGAAGTGAAGGTGGCAGGTTTCCTTCTCATGACTGTTGTCAAAGTTATCTACCCTGAAAGTTTAATGATTTACAGTGAACATGAGGTAGACCATGGTGGGATTAAGACATTTATTGCACGTAAATGACAGCCTCATTTTGTGACATCTAGAAAGGACCCTTCCCATCATGTCATATGGGCCCTCTTCAATATTGAAAAATAGAAAAAAATCAATACTATAAAGATAAGAGTTTTTTCTTATGTACTTTTGGAATAAATATTTGAAAGAAGGAGAAATAACATAGACTTCTTATCTGTCCATTTAAAAAAATGGATAATAGAAGAGAACTGATGATGATATATAGATGACAAACTACTTATAAGTGGTATGCATGTGAGAATGGTAAAAAATAAAGTTATTGTATGGTGAGCATTCCTCAATTTAAAAAACTTAACTGCAAAGATACAACGTCATAAACGAGTGAAAAGAATGTAAAGTTGTTTTCAACAAATTGAAAATATGAGTAGGTACTACATGTCAGCTTTTCCCTTTTTAAACTTCAAACAATATGTGATAAATTCACAAATATATAATTACTAAAGATTGAGGTTACATCGGAAGGGATAGGGTAAATTTTTCTTTGCTTTAATAAAGTGAAAGAGTGTAAATTGGGACTCATACTTCACTTGAAATACATGGACATTTAAGTATATTGTATCATTTTTTGTGAATAAGGTTTCAAACAATAATATTCTCATAATTCTACCTAGTAGAGATGATGATGGAAAATGAGGTTGTGTGTTTCTTGATGTAGTAATATGTTGTTTGAGAGGAGATGTTTTGTTTCACAATGAGCACAAACATTAGTGAATTGCTAGGAATAGGCGAGGCCATAAAAAACATGAAATTTTTTAAATATTTGAAGGTCCACTAAGCAGTGAAGGTAAAGGACAAAAGGACAATGACAAGTTATTTTAAAGAATGGACTTGAACAAACTTGGACAAATACATTTACAAATATCTATATCATGTCACTATTATAATATGTGATTGTTGGTGTGTAGGTTTTATAGTAAGCAGCCCCCTTAGAGCATATTAATGTTTTGGAAAGATCTATCTATCCCAAGGTGGTTATCCCTGAGGCATTTCTCCTTGGCAACAACTTCATTTTGCTTCATTTCTACTCTGTAATTGACTATGACTTTTTCTTTAAAAATGGGTTATGATTTTGCTTCATTTTTTAACTCTCTAGTTCTCATTCTTCAATCTAGGTATTGTGGTTTTTTCTCTATTTCCTCTCTAGCTACATCTATATAACCTCCCTTTAGTGTTGCGAGATGCAAGTCTTATCAAGTAGATGATTGCCAAAATTGGCAAGTTCATAAAAATAGATGATGATCCATGAAAAACTTATGTGATTTTGTACTATGATGCATATCACCAAACCTTTGTCTCACTTAGTCAAAGTGTTATCAACACATAGTTCCTAGACTCAGGCTTGCAATTTTTAGGCTTATCATTTTGGTGATTTAGTTAACTAATTTGGGTGTCTTCAGTCTAATTGTTTAGTAATGTGTTCCTTAGGTTCTAGGCAATCTCAGTTTATTTCTCCAAAAAAAAGTATAGTTTTTGTTTTGGAAAGTCCCACAATTGGTACTATCTGTAATATCCCATTTTTAATCAATTCATGATGATGGACACTAAACACCCATGTTCATAATTCCCATCGGCTAAGGAAAAAAATTGTTAACTATCTAGGAGCTTAATTATGGAAAATCTATGACAATGATTTAGTGGGGGAGTTACTAATTAATGATTTTGGAAAGAGTCTAATTTGATGCAAACTATGATCGTAATTAGTAGGTCTATCTTGGATGGTGAATATGAAAAGTTTATATTAACCATGCTTGGAGATAGAATATGGAAACTTTCTATTACCCATGTCAGATTTACGATGTAAAATTTCTATTTGTTGGCCTTTTTGAAACATTGGGATTTATGCCCCAACTTTTATTTAAGATAGTCAACCTCATTGGTTGGGATTTTTTTCCAAATTAATAATTTATTTATGCTTGTTGCACTTGTGCTTCAACCACACGATTCAAGGATGAAACTCCTTGGGTTCTTGGAGATCATAGGATGAAACCTATTTGATTTATTGATGGTAATCTCACACAAATATTTCATTTTAGCTTAACAGGTTTGCATATTTTTGTATTCAGTGAGATGTGTATGTTTACATGTTTTGGAGTGTGTAGCTTGAGAAGATTCTAGTGCGATGATTCTATATTTATTTAAATTATTATTTATTATTATTATTATTGTTACTATAAAATAACCTTTTTAAAAAAAAAATTAATTAGATATATCATTAATATAAGATTGAGTTCATAATTTGTCATTTCTATGACTTTTGATGAAATCAGCGAAAGTGAAATTGTTAGTTTTATATGCAGATTTGTGTTTGTGATTAAATATAGAAATTCTTATATATAAAAACATGAGTCCATACACTACTAATAATTTTTGTTATTTATCAATATTTTAAGTTAAATTAAGCTTCCCATTACATTTATGTTAAAATTGTCATTCTCAGGATCAATCGGTGTAGGGAAAATTCAAGGATTTTTTAAGTTGAATTAAAATACATCTTTAGTTTAAACATTATTTGAAAATTATTTTTGGAGGTTTATTACATTAGTATTATATCCTTAATTTGATAGCCTGTATGGTGAATATTTTTGTTTATGATTCCTAGCAAAAGAGAAATCGAGTACCAGAGGAGAGAGCAAGAAAAATTGCATAAAGCACATGATACAGATAAGAAGGAAGACATGGAAGAAGACTAAGGAAATATTAAATGGATAGAGGGGGAGAAATATGAATTATTCTTTGGGACTCTAGCTAAACTTAATCAAGGACATGATAACCTAGCAAATCTCTTGACACAATTATTGCAATCTCAAAGTTTGAAAAATCTAGAGCCCATAAAAGTATATCAAGGAAAAGGGAGTAAATATACAAACAACTGATATGTGATCAACTACATACCCAAGACATACATGCCTATGTTTTTATCAAAACAAGAAAATGAACTTAAGGCCCCTCCCACTAAGGATATTGAATTTTGTTTGAAGAATACCAAGGTAAATATAAAACTTTTAAAAATACAGTTACCTTTATAAATTACATATAAATCCCTAGAAAAAGAATGCCTAGAAGAAGAAACCCCAATGTGAGTATAAATGATGATAAAATAGGGTTGCAATAGAAGGTAAATAAATTAAATTTTCCTACCTTTGATGGCAATAATAAGATATTTTCTCATGATTAGCTACAAAAATTATAGACTTACTTTACTCTCGTCCGTATGGAGTATAAAGATGCCATAGAGTTTGCCACATTGTGTTTAGAAGGCATTGCATATGATTAGTAGCACCATGGTCTGGTCACACAAGGGCATAGCCTTGTGAAAACTTTTGATGATTTTATCCAAAGGATTCTAGACTACTTTGAGTAAAAAGATGAGGATGAATATTTCAATGCGCTTGTAGGGATCTGACAACAAAACTTAGTGAAATCATATGTTTTAGAGTTACAACATGTTTCAGTGATGGTACTAGATGTATTTGAAAGGATAATTAGTTTTGTTGTTGTTGAAGGTTTATTAAAACCCCTCAAAAGTATTATTAAGGATTTTACACCATCTTCACTCTAAGAAGATATTAAAAGAGCATTAACACTTGAGCCATCTATCCTAAAAATCAAATATTTATCTCAACCCAAGGCACTCAACTTTGGTCAACATAAGGAGAATTTAAATAAAGGGAAATCATATCCATACTCCTTAAAATTCACACCATAACCACCTATGAGAAATAAGGTAGATGATCAATCTAAGAGTGAACTCAAAATGAAGAAGTTATGTTTTTCTTGCAAGGATCCATGGGAACTATGACATAGATGCCTTGGTAAGGGCCAAGTTTACTATATTTAGGTAGTCTTTAAAGATGATACATATTCTAAAGAACTTGACTCATCCCCACTCATGAAGGAGCATGAACTTGAGAATTTGAAAGATGAAGATTCAGGCACATTTGCAACTCTCTCAAGAGCACCTAGATATCTATAGCCACCAAAAAGTGGTGTTTAGATGCTAAGAGTATTACTTGATACAACATATTCCTAGCTTAGCCCTAGACCCTTTATCACAATTTTTTAGCCATTGTAAAGACCACATACATCTCCAGTCAACTCAAACACAATCCTAGAACTTTATTCCTAGATCCTAACCCTTCATGCCCAACAACCTTCCAATTAGACACTAGTTCCACATTAAGGACACTAGTGCCACATTAAGGACACTAGAGCCACATGGTGATAGTTTCCCCAACTTGATGATAGTGTCCCTTTCCCTAACTCTCTTGAACATATATATTTTCAAATGTATACCCTTCCTAAGGTTGGCCTAAGCACATTTTATTATCTACATAAGTTACATATCATTATAAATATAAGACTATTAGACCTCTATCCACTACATAGAAAATAGATGCAAAAAACCTATTCAAATAAGAAATAAGTTGAGCAAAATCAAGGTTATCAATCCCTATTCTTCCCTACTTCTATTTACTACCATCTACAACTACCTTAAGCCCATATTTCAAATATTTTCAATCACAAGCACACTCAAAGAGTTCAATACCACTATCATTATAGCATGAACTTGCACTTATACCAAGTAGTAGGTGGGAGAACTACATCAGGCTTGATCCCTCCTTAGAGTATTGGTATGTAGGCAACTCTCTTCACAACAGAGTGTTGAGGATGTCCAACCTCTCTTACTATCAAACATACATTTTTAGCTCATGCCATACTTGAAAAGAGGATTAGCGTTTTCATATTAAATCATCTATTCCAAGCACAATATAGAGTTATAGATTTTATGTATGTAAGAACAAAACCCATAAATATAGGTGTAGGTACTCCCAAAAAATAGGAACAACCCTGTAAAGAGGACATTAGCACCATTTTGAGGACACTTGAGCCACATGGTGCTACTTTATAGGTGGGGCACTAGTATTTAGGGAAGAATCTTACTTAAGGAACCTGTTGACAACACTCAAACTTATCCACAACCCAATTTTTAGCACTTAGATCTTCCATGATAGTTATTTTCCAAATAAGTCTCTATTTGCACATATTTATTACTATTTTCAAAAATTCAAAACAAGTCAAAATTCTATAACAAATTAGTGGTTATTTATTGCATATTATTTCACTGATTTAAACAACTCATCCCTTTAATCTAACTTAATATTTACACTAATAAAACCCTAAAAGGTTAAATCATTTGGTGAACCTGACTTCCTTCGAATATTGCTTAAAACCCTAGTTTGCCTTTTTCAAAATTTTGTGCACTAAATAAACTTTAAAAACTTATATTTTTTTTATTTTTTTGGTACAACCTATCTCATTAAAATAGAATTCACATTAGGGTTTCATTTATTTAAATACAATTTAAATTTTTCCAAAGCAACCCTAGTTCAACAAAACCCTAACCCTAGACACACTTAGGGTTTGTATTCTTTTTCTATTTATACTCAGATTTTAGTTCCAAATCATCATATTTGCTTCCATATTTATTTTTTGGAATCTTTATTAAATTATCATTCTTAAAAGGTTCAAAATATATAAAACTTGTTTTCTTACCTTTCCAACTACAATGTAAAATTTACAAACATATTTGATGAAATTGATAAGCAATAATTATAAGATTTTGTGTTAAAGCATATGGATATACAAGATGAATTCATCACTATTCTTTAGGAATAACTCCAAAAAAATAAACAATGGTCATTCTTCAACTCCCCCAATTAATAATGTTGTTATACCTATAATGGGGCTAACTCAACCAAATTAGCTAGTGTAACCTAAGATCATAATTCAACAACCTTCAGTGATAACTACACCTATTATGGTTAGTACAACCACTCCAGATGTATAATCCCTTATTTATGAGATTTATACTTAGTATTCTAAGGTGTTACATCTAGAGAAGGGATCCAATAGGCCATCACATGCCTTAGATTCTAACATTCTCTTACATACACCTTTG
Organism: Torreya grandis; assembly: GCA_037957365.1. Lineage (NCBI taxonomy): Eukaryota > Viridiplantae > Streptophyta > Pinopsida > Cupressales > Taxaceae > Torreya > Torreya grandis. The sequence goes on from JARHVA010002157.1 coordinate 305,441, forward strand.
GCACATCACATAGAGACAATTCCCTTGCCATCTAATTTTATGGCACCTAAGCTTACATTATATGAAGGCAAGGGTGACGCAGAGAATCATCTTATATATTTTTGCGTAGCATGCTTAGACTATGTGTCCAAAGATTAGTTTATCACAAAGTTATTTCCATGCAGTTTAAAGGATTATGCCCTACAATGGTTTTATGATATGGGTACAGATGTAGGATAATGGGGGACAAAAGGGAGATTATAAAGTGACACTTTTTTCTTAAAATAAAAATTCTTTAACTTGGATATAATGTTAGAGATACTTCAAAAAATAATTTGACAATGACATAATAATATGAATTATGGCATTTTGAATGTAGTTTTTAAATATATAATTTTTTTTAATACCTAGATATAAAAGTGTGTGAAATAGATGCATTTATGACAATAGATTGGTCATTTTTGTGAAAATATAAGGAGATTGCATGTATACGAACACACTTTTTAGTAAAGGAATGAATTTCTATATGAAACTTCATATATGGATAGGTGAACTGTTGAAGATTTTTGAAAATATTTTTTATTAATTTTTTTATTATATATATATATATATATATATATATATATATAGGTGATAACTCAAGATTATGGTTTATGGTTAAAGGTTTAAGATTTATAAATTTAGGTTTTAAGGCTTATGGTTGATGGTTTAAGATTCACAATTTAGGGTTTAAGATATAGGGATTAGCGTTTAGGGTTCAATTTTTATTGTTATGGCTTAGGGATTAAGATTTGGGGCATATAATTATATTTAATGTTAAATTTTTGGGATTTATGGTTTATGGCTCAACGGACCAAGGGTTTAGATTTTAGGGTTTAGGGTTTGGTGTTTGGGGTTAGGGTTTTGGGTTTCTCATTTCACACTTAAGGTTTAGGGTTTAGGATGTAAGGTTTAAGGTTTTGATCTTGGGATTTTGTTTGAGGGTTTGGGTTTTGGAACTTAGTATTTAGTATTTAGGTTTTGGGATTTAGTGTTTGGGGATTAGGGATTAGGTTTTAGGATTTGGGGTTTATTTTTTAGGGTATCGAGTTTACAGTTTAGGGTTTGGGGTTAAGGGTTTAGGGTCTATGGATTTAGCTTTAGTGTTTAAGGTTTTAGGTTTTGGGTTCAAGTTTAGAATTTTTGCATTAGGATTTAATGTTTATGTTTTATGACTTTTGGTTTATCATTTTAGTCTTAGTGTTAAGAGTTTAGAGATTAAGTGTAATGGTTTAGGGTTCAGATTTTGAGTTTAGGATTTAAGATTTAGAGTTTAAGGCTTATGTTTTAGCATTTAGGGTTAGGGGCTAAAGGTTTAGGGCTTAATTTTTGGGGTTTTGGGTTTAAGGTTAAGGGTTTATGGTTTAGGGTCTAGATATTAGGGTTTGGGGTATAGGGCCTAGGTTTTCAATTTAGGGTTTATTATCCAATGTTTGGGGTTTACATCTTATGATTTAGGTTTTTAGGTTTGGTGTCAAATTTTAGTGTTTAGGGTTTAGATTTTAATAGATTGGGGCTTAGAGTTTAGGATTTGGGATTTAGGTTTTAAGGTTTAGGATTCAAGGTTTAGTGTTTAGTGTTTGGGTTTAGTGTCCATGGTTTAGGGTTCATTTTTTAGGATTTGAGGTGAATGGTTTAGGTTTCAATGTTTATATTTTAGTGTTTGTGGTTAGTTGTTAGGGTTCTATCATTTAGGTTTTAAGGTTTAGGGTTTATGGTTTTAGGATTTAGGGTTTATGCTTTTGAGTTTAAAGTTTTATGGTTATGGGTTTGTGGTTTGGGTTTAAATTTTAGTTTTTAGGGTTATTGCTTAGGGTTTCAATATTATAATTTAAGGTTAAGAGTTTAGGGGTAAAGTTTTAGGATTTAGGGTTTCAAGTTCAGTGTTTAACATTCTTTATTTTTAATTTTTTTTTGTAGGTTTTAGTGTTTAAAATTAAGGGTTTATGGTTTAGTATTTCGGATTTAATATTTTAGGTTTAGGGTTTAGGGTTTAGGGTCTAGGGTATAAATTCTAGGGTTTAATGTTTTAAATTTCTATGTTTAGGTTTTACATTTTAGGGTTTATGAATTATTGTTTTGGGTTTAGGGATAATGTCTTAGGGTTAAGGGTTCAAGGTTTATGACTTAGGGTTTAGGGTTTAGGTATATTATTTAGTGTTAATGGTTCAATGTTTATGGCTTAAGGTTTAGGGTTTAGGGTTTATGATTAAATGTTTAGGGTTTAAGGTTTAGTGTTTAGGGTTAATGGTTTAGGTGTAAATGGAGTAGACAAGGGTGATTAGCTACATTCATGTCCAATATGAGTAATTGTATCATGACCATAGGAAGATGTTATGTATGAGTGACCACATACATACATATAATACTATGTATGTGGTAAATGTAATGTATGAATGATTGTATCATTACTATATATATGATATATGTTGCATGTTATAGGATATTCATTTATGCATATTTATAGGCCTAAGGAAAGACCCATTAATTAAACTTCATTTTCTAAGTTGAGAACAAGGTTGTTAAGAAGATTCCAAGGTAAAGATAGCAAACTCCAAGTATGGTACATCTATAAAAACTTGATGAAATTCAAACCTAAAAAAAAAGGAATTGAAGGTCAGAAATAGCTTAAAAAGTGAAGAACTTCATGACTATAACCAAACTTGATAGTCTATCAATATAGAATAGGGGTATACATAGACAAAATAATCATTTTATTATGAATAAAATGTGTGTTGTTACTTAATTTTTTGTATTCACAAAGTTATTTCATGTGTGAATTAAATATAACTTCATTTCAATATAATTTATACTTGATCCAAGGTTCATGTCATTGAAACCTTCTAAAGCCTATTTTTTATGTATCTATAATCACTTGCCATCTCTTGTATCATGTAGAAAAAGTTGCATGAGTTTGTTTATAATATTGGATAGGTTAAGAAAGGTAGTCAAGACTCTATTATAAGTTTTAGTTCTTTAAAATGGTCTTTAAGTTTTATGAATAATTAGTTTGAAGGTATCGAGCTCTATGTGCACAGTCAAACCTTAAAATAGGGTTTTTTAATACAAAAAAACCATAACTTGAATTTGAATTGGTGTAATATACTAAAAATCATAGGTAATTTGTTTATAAAAGTTTTATAAAGTATTCAAATAGTTATCATGATCAAACTCACCTTTTGCTTACAAATATAGAGGATAATTTTTTGATCTACTTATAGATAGTCATAGGATAGCTCAATCAAGAGAAACTTCTAGTGTTTTAATTTGTTGATTGAGTCTAAACTTGTTATGAAGGTACAATGTTATTATGTAAACACTATAGAATACTTAGTTAAAGTTATTAAAATCATTTATCAATTAAGCCAATTCAATATCCTTCCAAGTAGGTAGATTAGGCCATGCAGACCTAAAGAGCAGAGTTGCCATTGAAGTCTAATTCTTAAGAAACCAATACAGGAAATTGGTTTCTCATCCTTAGATATAGTCTCCAAACATATTAATAAATATTTATAATAATCCTTTTATGATATTATATTAATAACACCTTTTCAATACCAAACACACCTATACACAGTACTGTAATAGTTCTTAGGACTTAGTCAACTTTTTGGGCACTTTGGTGATCTAATAGTATTTTGAGCTTGTGTAAAGACACTTATGAGTCTTGTATCATTGTATTGAGATTTTCATTGAATATTTGAAGTGAATGAGACCATAAAACAAGGCATTTGTATACCTCTTTGTATCAAATCCTTAGAGGTAAAATTTGGCCTAATAGGCCTATAAAGGGTAGAGTTGTTATCATCTGAGTTTTGAGTTAAACTTCTTCATGCAATAAGAATATTGAGTATTGAAACAATTGATGAAACCCTAATAGTCTTATTTAAAAAAGAAATAATGTACAATTGAGTGCTTTATGAGTCAAAGAAGGGTTTTGATTGAAGGTAGATTACCGTCTTGGGATTAAGTACCCTATTTTAAGTCATTGAAAGTGTCTTTTGATCTGAATACATAGAATAACAAGTAAATATATAATATTAAATAATAATTTCATTATTATTTCAATACCAATACTCAGAAGACATTTTCTGATAGACCAATAGATAGTTTATGGTGAGGAAGAGACATAATTGTAAGTAAGTTTCTAGAAGATATTGAAGTGGACTAGGTTGAATAATTTGAGCACTAACATTGACACCAGTAGGGAATAGTAAATATCAAGATATGGATTTTGTATTTAGGTAGGAAATAATCATGGAGATCAATATATGGCTTAGTTATTCAATGAGGTGGGGCATACTAAAGTAGATAAAGTAGGTAGGGAATACTCAAGTAGGTAAATTAGGCTTATAATCCTCGATGGTATAGATCTATTACATATGTAACATGATTTGAAAACTTTTTTCTCATTATATCTTATGATCCTAAAATTATGAAAACTAAGTATTGACTCTAATGGATTTTAAAAAACTAATTTCTAAATGGTAACTCCTACATCGTTGTAATTAATTTCAGAAGATGTAGAGTGGCCCTAATTTGTTATATTTAGTAAAATAAATTTAAAGTATAAAATATAAAATTTTATCTTATACTTATTAAATTTATTTTACTAAATATAGCCTTTCACACACAAACAAAAAAAAAACACAACAAAAAAAGAATAATCTCAGACTGCACATAGAAACAAAAATACAACCTAAAAACATACATGTCTTTAAATGTAAAAACTACATAAAATTAAAAAAACATGTCTTTAAAAGGGTGTATTCCCTTTCAACATTTCAAAGGGAATACACCCTTTGTAAATGGTATATTCCCTTCCCTTTTTTCAAAAGGGTGTATTCCCTTTTCTCAAAAGGGTATACACCCTTTAGGTTTAGGACTGACCCTTACGAGATCCACACAAAAGGGTGTACACCCTTTACAATATATATATATATATATATATATATATATATATATATATATATATATATATATATATATATATATATATATATATATATATATATATATTTCATTGTGTCACCTTTTTTATCCCCCAAATTTGTGTATCCACCAATTTACCAAATCAATCTATCACAACATTCAATCATTTGGATGACATGTTCTTAGCACATTTATATATCAACAATAGTGATAAGATATCAAATGCACAAGTGGCACAATTAAAACAAAAGTCAAATTTGGTTATCACAAATTATGTCTTATGATACAAGACTATATTATCCAAATTGACTTGCCCCATGGTAGATATAGAGATTAAGACATATCTAAACAAATTCTTTACCAAAATTACACGAAGCTATCTTATTCAAGAAGTTTCCTACATTTACCGATTTGTCCCACATAGTTAAGGAAAGAGAATTTAAGGTTCTGTCAATGGGAAAATTTAAGTATACCAGTGGATTAGAATCAAATACTAGAAGTTAAAACAAGCCTCCATACAAGGTAAGGGCTACTGAGAATAAGAGTGATCAAAAGGCCACAGTCAACATAACTTCAAAGCCATCTCTTAGATTGGCTTTATCTGTTTCTCAATGCTGAATCTTCCCTAACCTTCTAGAGTCACTAGTATGGGTTATACGATAGATCTTAGAATGAAATTTCATATCTCTCCATCCCATTAAAGAGGTTGATATGACATAACCTATTATAAATAACTATGATTCTAATGCATTATGCGAGTATCACGGAGCACTAGGCCACACAATAAACAAATGCATAAGCCTAAAGCACAAGATACAAAATCTGATTGAGGTTAATATTATTGATGTGGGCACACCCATAGAGGCACAAAAATAAAAAAAAATAGAATATAAGTCACTAAATATATTCTTAGATCCATTCCAAAAGCACATAATTAATGAGGCAAGGGGCACATTAGGTGTTCACTATACATATCAGGCACATCCACCACTAGATTCATATCATATAATTACAAAGGAGGCACATCTATTGCATAAAATTATTAGAATGTAACATACTACAATGTTGCATAGACGACTCATTACATTCATAGATTATGGGATTATTGGTGATGATATAGATCTACATGCACTCTTTATACGAGCATACATAGATCATTATCCTATCCAGAGTGTTATAGTTGATAACATGTTATACATTAGTATGTGATATATGACACTTTTACAACATTTGGAGTACACATAGTAGGACATATTCCCCATAGATACAATCATTAGTGGTTTTAATGGTCATGCTCAGATATCCATGAGGGAGATTGTGCTTCCATCACAAGTTAGACCAACACACATAGCCACTCAATTCCTAGTAATACCTAGTATAAGTGAGTGGGTGTTCGTATATTTCATCAAATGGTGAGCATTGAGTGTTAAAGTCCTGATTAATTCATAGAGATTGATGGACTACATTGAGTCAATGTTCCTAGATTGAATGAGATGAGGTCAACATGATAGATGTTTAATTTTTGGATTTGGCAGTCTCTATGTTAAAGCTCAAAAAAGATTGATGGTGTGTATTCGATCTGAGGGGTGAGTCCATGAGATTCGAGCATTGTGTTTGAAGGTTAACTATGACCATTTGAATTTAAATATTTAAATTTAATATAGGAAAAACCATAGATATATATTTCATCCATATCTTTTGATAGACATCCAATTTGATGGTGTTTTAAAAAGAAAATATGAATAGGACTCCATGTTACATCTAATGAACCTGATTTGAAGATATGGAAGTAAGTACAATAAAAGATATTGAGACTAGAATTTGACTATGTGTTTGTGCTTAATCTACAAGTGATATAAGAAGTATATTTGAGCTTATATTGATATTAATTTTATGTTTCATGGTAAATTATCTAGTGGGGATTTTTATAGACTCCATGAGGGTGCTCTATGTAGATTTTGGAGGTGTGATCAATCTATCTTGAGTATGAACAATGATTAAGAAGTTGATTGTGTGTTCATTCATGGTGACTGTGTGCATAAGGTCAGTGTTTGAGTTGTTTGAGCATACACAAAAGTGATCTAAGCTAATTGTGTTTATTTGAGGATGTTTAAGAGGATATACGGAGTGGACCCATGTATATGAAAATAGTCAAGTGTTCTTGTTTTGCTCGAGGGAGTGATAATAGAATGAATGGTTTCACATGAGATCTATAAGGGCTATAAGGGCCTTATTAAAAGGTGTAGTTCCTTAAGGGTGACCCATAAATGGTATATCAAACCTATGAAGATATTTTGAACCATGTATTCATGTGAGAGATGACTTAAGGGCTAAGGAATGCCTAACAGCTGACCAAGATGATGGTTATCAACATTACTCTATAAATAGTGAAATCAAAGATGGTGATTTCTAGACTTTGAATGAGAGAAAAATGAGTGATTGGAGAGAGGATTGTGTGTTTGTTTTATGGAGTGAAGAAGGGATAGATTACCTTGAGGATGATTTGAAGAATAGATCCATTTAAATAAAGTTTATATGACCTGTTGGTCATGATTCTATTGGCAGAATAGTGCATTTATTGTTTGAGTATGAGTGAAGATGAAGTGTGATAAGCAGAGGTCCATCATTAAGTGTTGTTGGTATTAGTTCAAAGGTGGATTTTCTCATAGGTGTTGCTTGGTAGCCAATCATCTAAGGTAGTTATATCCTCCTTGTAAGGTGATACTTGATAAAAGGTCTATTTGTTGTAGCTCAACTAGACAGGTGTGACATCACCTTGTGGGATTAGAATCTCACTAAACAGGGATTGTAGTTCCTTGATAGTTTGAAGATGGTCTAAATTAGATCTAGTTATTATAGGATAATAGTCCAATTACATGTTCTAGTATATTTTTTCCCCCAAGAGGGTTTCCCAAATCTATCATGTGTTATGTTATTGATCTTGCATTGTCTCTCTTTCTCATTGATGTTAATGTTATGTATGCTTCATGATAGATTATGGTAACTAATTAAGTGTTTGCAAAGATAAAAATTTAAGCTGGATTATTTGGGATCACTAATTCACCCCCCCTCTCAGTGATTGTACCTCTAACAATTGGTATCAGAGTGAGGTCTTTTGGTAAAGGCTTGATAGCTTAAAGGTGATCCAAGGTACAATGGATAGTCAAAATCTGCAAGGTGGTTTATCTACTAAGCAAACATTGATGTTCAACGGATCCAATTATACATTTTCGAGAGATATGACAAAGACCTACATTATGTCCCTAGGATTTGATGTATGGCAATCTATTTTGGATGGTTATGTTGCTCATGATATTCCTCCATCTAGTGTTGTAGATAAGAATCTATTTGAGAACAACTCTAAGCCAAGGAATACCATCACTTGTGGTCTTACATAAACTGAGTTCACCAAAGTAATTCATTGCACATCTACCAAGGAAAATTGGTATAAATTTAACACTATTTTTGAAGGAGATTCAAATGTTAAGCTTACTAAATTTTAGACTCACAGAAGGTGATTTTAAAGTCTCAAGATGAACGAAGAAGATAATTTGGCATCCTTTCTATAGAGAGTTGATGATATTTTGAATATCATCAGAGGTCTTGGAGAGAATCTTAAAGATACTACTATTGTTAAAAATTTATTAAGGTCTCTTCCCCCAAGTTTGATCTAAAATTATTTGTTATAGAAGAGACTCATGATCTTACTCAACTGAAGATGGATCAATTTCATGGCACCCTTACTACTTATGAAATGAGAAAGAATGATGATATACCACCAAAGACGGAAGCAAATTTCAAGACAAAAATGAAGCCTAAGAAGAAATTACAAGGTTATAAATCTAAAGAGGATGACATATTTGATATTGATGGTGATGAATTAATTGCTTTGACTATTTATAAATTGAGCATTGACTCAGGGAAGTATAAGGGTAAACTACCCTTCAAATGTTTCAACTATGGAGAGATATGACATTTTGCTTGGAAGTGACCTCATGATCATGAGAAGAAAGATGATGAAGATCATGGTGAAGACTAAGATGATGACATGAAGACATATAGAAAGAAATGATTCAGAAAGTATAACAACAAGAAGAGGTCCTTCAAGAATAAAAAGAGTCTTTCCACCAAAGAAGGTTGTAGCTCCTTAGATGAGAGTGAAGACAATGACTCAAAATATGATGATGAAGATGATGGTCATGATGAAGATGAAGTCTGGTTCATGGTTAAGGAAGGAATTTTGTCACATTAGAAGGAGTCTACTTGGAATAATTCAGATGATGATGAAGACGAGATGGACTGTGAGATTATTTTGATGAATGTTCTTCAAGAATTGAAGATTTAGAAGAAGATCAATAAGAAGATGAAATATAAGCTCAAGAACAATGAGTAATAATTTAGTGTGTATGAGACAAGATTGAATTAATATGCCAAGGTTCATGAGGATATGATCAAGCATCTTAGTTTTCAATTGGAAATTCTATCTACAAGGCTAAAAGCAAAAGAAGATGAATGTTAAAGGCCTATTTCTCGAAATAAATATTTGAAATATGAGCTAGAAATGACAACTAATAAGGTGAAGACATTTGTAAGATTTGAAAAGAGCTCATTTATCTAGACAACATTCTGAGTGGTAAAAATCATGATAGTGATAGAAGTGGTCTTGGATATGAAGAATAACACAAATATGTAATTCAAGACAAGATGAAGACTAATGTGAACCAAGATAATCATACTTTGAAGACAAACAATTACACAGGAAATGAAGGTGTTAGTAGAGTAAAGACAAATTAGATTAGATAGCCAAATTCCATGAGGTATGCAAAATTCAATGGTTACTATTATACAAGTAATCAATTTAGTCATAGGGATAGAGAGTGAAAGAGAGTTATTATAAATGAATTTGTATGGGACTATGATAGGGGTCATCAGTCAAAAGGTGTGAAAATAATCAAGTGATTTAATTGTCTTGATGTGGGACACTTTGTAAATCATTATCCACATAAGATTAGATAAGGTGAGTCCTCTTCAAAAAGGGAAAGTTACTTTATTTGTCATGACATAGGACACATTATAGATTTCTATCCAAATAAGGTAGTGCAAGATATGTTTATTGTAAAAGGTATGGTGTGATACAATTATGAACAGAGAGGTCACGTTGTTAGGTTCTACAAACAAAGGCTTACAATACAAAATAGATTTAATCGAGCTCTTAGAGTTCAAGGAAAAAGGCATGTTAACACATGGAATCCAAAGGTGAAAAGTATGAGTCATGATAAGACTGAAGGTCCCATTAATCTATTTGTTATGGTGGAGAATGCTTCAAAAGTTGAAGAGTGTCAAGGGCTTTTATTGTCTACTTATGTTAAGAATGAAGAGATTATGCTCAAGGAGAATACCAAGGTACTAGTTGAGGCTAGTTCTAAGGTAAGTATGGATCCAAGTGAACATCCTACTGATGTTGAACAAATGCCTAGTAATGAAGATTCAAGTTGTAAGGAAAATTATTCATATGTAAAGGTATGCCATGAATCTATGTTGTCTACATTTATTAATAATCCAACCATAGTAGAAAAGGAGAATGTTATATTAGTTGAGGAAGTTGTTTCTCCTAAGCCAAAGAAGAAGAAGAAGAAGAAGAAGAAGAAGAAGAATTGTAATTATCAAATGACCAAGGAGGAGGATGACTATGAGAATTTGTTTTTGTTTTAGAACATTGAGATATAGAGGGTGTCTCTATATATGATTCTTAAGAGACTCCTTTCAAATGGAGAATCAAGGGTTGTTTTAGTGTTTTTTAACTAGAACAAACTGTAGGGTTAGATTAAAAGTTCTTAGATGATAAAGAAGGATTTTTTATTTATAAATATGATATTTTTGCATAAAAAGGTTTGTTGACCTTATTCTAGCATGCTCTAGGTATTTTTATGATCTGAAGGTATGTTGAAGTCAATTTAGAGATTTATGTTAGCTCTCAAGTCTCTGTGTTTGTGCTTAAGAGTCTGTAGGTCCTAATGAGTAATAGGAATTTAAGATTTCCAATAGTGTGGAAACTCAAAAACTTGGTCCAAAAGTGTGTAATGGTTCTCTTTAGGTGCACAAGAAGTTTCATAGGTGGACATTGATTGGAAGATGATGTATTGACTTTGTTTATTTTGAGATTTTAGGGTTTTACGCTTTGATATAAAAGTGGTCTACCTTAAAATTTAAGGTCTGAGGCTTCTTAATTTTTTTAATGGGCCAAATGGATGGTCAAATCAAGATTCACATAAATTTAAGTTTTATGGTTCTCAATTTAGTCAATGTTTTGTCAATATGGAGGGCTAATTGGCAAGAAGGTTTGTGAAGGAGGTATGTTACAGAGGATGATCTTGGTGATGAAAATTGGTGTGCTTGAGAGGGTATATGAGAGTGCTCTAGATATAGAGTTTCAACAACTAAAGACATGTTTACTAAAAATTGTGGGCTCTGCAAAGTTCAGGTAGGGATATGAGGAGGCTAAACAGGGCTAGTTTGAAAAAGAGTGTTTTTTTTCTCAGTCTCTCCAAAGAAGCAAGGTATGAGTATCTGAAGGTATGTTTTCAATTTGGTTCATTACATGTTTCCTATTTTGTATAGTGTAGATGTAGAGTTGTTGGTCATGGAAGTGTCTTGAGAAAGAAGGATAGTAAGTCTGCATGGTGGTTCTTCATGGTGTGTAGAGATCTGAAGATGCTCAGAAGGTGAAATTGCTTAGAGATATTAGGGAGAGTCCCTCTCAAATTTTTATTGGTGAGTTACATCATATTTAAGTTATTTTGTGTGTTATTTCTTCATTGGTTGCAGTTCTTGATTGAAAAGAGTGTTGTCATGGAGCAAGAAGAGGTTGTTAAAACAAGAAGTAGGATCAAAGTAAGGGGGAGTTTGTATCATATTTATAATATGGTCATTCCCTATTTGATAGTCTTTTTAAGTCCTCGAGATTAGTGTGTGACCACTTTATCATTACCAAGATCAGACAATAGAAGACTTAATGCTTACCTGATATCTTTACCATGATAATCATCTCCTTTATATATACATCTATCTAACCCATGGATGGGTAACCTCCTAATCTCAATGTAGGCCAACCATTACCTAATGTACTAATTCCATAAGTTAATCCATTGTCCTAATATATTGTACCCATATAACTAATTAAGGGGATGTGTGCCACATGTCGACATCTCCATCAACCTATATACATTAATATATCATATCCATAGGTACATAGCATTAATTCCCTCCTTGACATGTTTCATCCCCGAAACATAGGAAGAAACCAAATAATGAGTGTGCCTCAAATCATTGCACACTTGTCTCCAATTTCGATCATCTAGCCATCGATATGTGATCTTGGCAGGTGATAGCTCTCCAAGCTTATTTTAAAATTCCATTGTGCTCCTCTAATTTCATTCATGATCATAATTATAATGCCTTGGTGTCAAAGCATAATTATTCCTATTTTTATTCTTTGTACCATATTCCACTGTGTTACTTTGATTCCAACCATGACCATAGTAGGTATTTTTTCATGCATAATCATAGTGATTTCCCCATTCATTCCATGTGTCATAGTATTTTTTATTTGGATTCCATGCATAACTAGAATGATTTGAAATTTTATTTCTTGTATAAACAAAATGATTGTTGTTATGACACTTCCTCACCTGGTTCCATGATTGTTTCCTCTCATGATGATATGGGTGTCTATATACCTCAAATTTTTCTAATATTTTGACCTTATCCACCTTTGCTTCTACTTCTTCCACATTTTCCTTCTTTGTCTCTTTAGTAGATGAAGTGTTCATTTTTAGTTATAGTGTGTTTTTATATGTCTCATCTAAATCTTCATCATGCTCTTCGTCCTCTGTTTCAATCTCATCCTCATGATCTACCTGGATTGTTATTGGTGCCTTTTTCACAATGATATCTTGTAAACTAATCTTTTTTTCATATACCAAAACTTTATGAACTTTTTTTGAACATTAATATTCATTGTTCCCAAAGTCTCTAACCATGGATATCCAAGAACTATATCCACATCATCCATATCCAAAGCATAAAAGTCTAAATGCAAAACATATTTTTCCATAATGAGCTTCAAATATTCAAACATTGAAATATTATTACCATCTACTTGAACCTCATTGATATTATTTTCTTGAACATGTAGATGCTTGGCCACATTCATGTTAATAAATTTATACTTGTTGGTAGGGTTTATGGACACAACCACCTTCTTCTTTTGAATGTATCCATGAAATTGAAAAATTGACTCAGATTTCTTTGGAGCCAAATTATTTGAACCCTTCTCTTATTCTTCTTCTTCTTCTTCTTCTTATTCTTCTTCTTATTCTTCTTCTTCTTCTTCTTCTTCTTCTTCTTCTTCTTCTTATTCTTCTTCTTCTTCTTCTTCTTCTTCTTCTCATTCTTTATCATCATTATTTTCTTTGTCTTCTACACCCTCTTTTTCTTTTATATCTCATCGATCTAGGAAGATTTGTTCCATTGCTTCCCATGAAGAATACTTTTGCACAAAGCTCAATTGATTAAACCACCAATGTTGTGCAGGCCCAGACAAAGAAAGAGATAATTATGTTTTCCATAAAAAAAATTAGTATTATTCTCCTTAAAATGAGCCCTCATTCTCTAGCATCAACATCATCTTCCCCTAAAATTTTTTGCAACTTCATGATCCACAAAAAAAATTAGGGTTCATGAAACACTAAAATGTAAATAACTCATACAAAACTGATTCAAAAAGTCCAAAATTTTTACTATAGCTTCTTATTGTGATATTTGAACCTCAGTCAAAATTTTATGAAAAAATATCACAAATTTTGACCTATAGATTGAATATATGAAAAACCATAAAATCACAACAAATCACTAAAACAAACTCCAAAAATTTTGACATTTTTACTGTGCTTCTCTTATATCTTCTTGCATCTTCAATATAAATTTCAAATAAAAATTCCCTATATTTCAGAAGATATAGTGAAATTGGTATAAACCCTAAAATAGCAATAACTCCCTCAAAACTAATAAAAAATATCAATTTTTTTAATGTGAATTATTTAAAATATTATCCATATCCAGTAAAAAAATTATGAAAAATTCATAACCAATTAAAATATATTGATGATTAAAAAAAACTAGGGTTTCACTCCACACAAATTGCCCAAATCGAAGCTCTAATACCACTTGATATGATTCAAATATTTAATATATGCATAAATACCCTTAAGGTAGGGCAAAACCATATAATACTCCTTTAGGAAGGAATAACTCCACAATGTCTCTTCAAGGGGAAAACCTCCAATATCCTCTTACAATAGAAGACTCAATGCTTACCTGATATCTTTATAATGATAATCATCTCCTTTATATAGACATCTATCTAACCCATGTATGGGTAACCTCCTAATCCCAATGTAGGCTGACCATTACCTAATGTACTAATTCCACAGGTTACTCCATTATCCTAATATATTATACCCATATAACTAAGGGGATGTGTGCCACATGTCAGCATCTCCATCAACCTATATACATTAATATATCATATCCCTAGGTGCATAGCAGTGTGTGCCCACTTTGTCATTGTGTCAAAGGGGGAGAAAGTTATTATTGGGGATAAATTTCCTATTGTAGGAGTGTTTTTAAGAGAGAGAAGATGATCTATATTTTGATATATTGATGGGTGTTAACATCAATGACAATGGAGGAGATTATTAAAGAGTTTTCATGATGATGTCATGATGGTATCATGGAGATGTATTGATGGGTGGATAAAGTGCCTTGATAGTCTAAATGATAATGACAAAGTGTGAAATTTTCTTGTGCTTGTGCTTGTTCTTGTATGACAAAGAGTGCAATATGCTTGTTCTTGTAATCTTGAAGGATGGTTTGTCAATCTTTAGTGTTGACATGATTATAGAGGTTCAAGGATGAGTATGGTTATCAGATCATGTGCAAGAGGTCCCTGAGATGTTATCTATTCTTGGAGATCTTTTGTGCATAAGTGGAATTCATCTGGTTGATCATATCTTTCATATATACACCTTGGGTCTAGTGGCAGAAAATCTGAGTTGGCAATTTGATGATGTTACCATTTCCACGTGTGAATGAGTCAGGGGGGTCTGGTTATATGGTTGTGATCACAGTAGTCCTTAGTTGATATACACTATATATCAAGTCATGCATTGAAGCATAATCAAATATATGAGGGTGTAAAGTTAGATTCTAAGATAGAATTTACTGTTTTCCCATAGCCAAATTTACAATATGGCTAGAAAGAGCCGAGTAAGTAGTTTGATGATGGAATATCTCACACATGTGGATATTTTAGGAGAAGTTGATCATATGGGTTTGTTTAGTTTTGGACTTAATTTATTTTCACTAATTTTTAGATCATGCAATGTATCACATCCAAATATATGCATATGCAAAGTTAGGCTCCTAGGCAGTTTGACTATGTTTTTCCATACTTAGCTAATTTTGCAATGAGGTAGAAAGAGCTAAGTGAGCATTTTTATGGTGTTATATCTTGCACATGTGAAGGTGTCAAGATAAAATGATCATATGGGTTTGTTCAATTTTGAGCATAGATGATTTATGCTAAATTTTAGATCATTTGTTGAAGCACAATAAAAGTTATGGATGCTAAAATTTAGCCTCCTAAGTAGATTTGGACATAGTTGGCTCTATGACAGATGATTTTGAGCAGGCACTTTAATGGCATATATCTCACACACATGAGGGTTCCAAGAGTAGTGTGTCATATGGTTAGATTCTCCTATGAGAGGAGATCATCTGGTCCAATTTTGATATCTTGCATCAAAGTGTAGAGGAAATTATTAAGGATAAAAAATGGCTACTTAGACATATTGACAAGGTCCTCATTGTCATTTTTGAAAGTGTTAAAGCTCAAGAAAGATCAAAAATGTATGTTACCTCTAAAGAGTCATGAAGAAATAAGATGAAGACAGGTGCATGATGTTTAATGACTAAATAAAGGTAGAGGATAATGATCTAATGGTGAGTGGGCATTTTTAAAATTGATCAAATGGTGAGCATTTATCATTAAAGTCCTAGTTGATCTATAAAAATCAACAGAGTGCATTGAGTCAAAGTTTCTAGATTGCACAAGATGAGGTCAACATGATAGATGTTTAACATTTGGCTTTGGTGGTCTATATGTTAAATCTAGAACAAGATCGATGGTGTGTATTTGATTTGAGTAGAAATTCCACGAGATTCACGCATTGTGTTTGAAGGTTAACTATGACTGTTTGAATTTAAATATTTGAATTTAACATATGAAAAACTAGAGATATATATTTCATCTATATCCTTTGATAGAACTCAAATTTACTAGTGATGTAAAAAGTAAAGATGAAGAAGACTCCATTGTGCATCTAATGAACCTCATTTGAAGATCTAAAAGTGAGCACAACCAAGGATATTGAGCCTATAAGTTGACTGTGTGTTCGTGCTTATTCTGCAAGTGACCCAAGAAAGATATTCGATCTTGTATTAATTTTGTTTTGATGTTTCATGGTGAATGGGATATTGGGGAGTTTTATAGACTCCATTAGGGTACTCTATGTAGATTTTATAGTGTGAAGAATCTATCTTGAGTATGAACAATTCTTAATAAGTTGACTATGTGTTCATTCATGGTAACTATGTATATCAACTCAGTGTTTGAGTTGTTTGAGCATACATAAATGTGAGATAAGCTAACTATTATCATTTTAAGATTTTGAATGGCACATAAGGAGTGGACCCATGTATTTAAAGTTGTTCTTGTATTCTTATTTTTCTTAAGGAAGTGCTAAAGCAGTGAATGGGTTCACATGAGATCTATAAGGGTTACAAGGGCCTTATTAAAATGTGTAGTTCCTTAAGGGTAACCCATAGATGTTATGTCCAAACTATGAAGATTGTTTTAAACCATGTCTTCATATGAGAGATCCCTTAAGGGCTAAGGCATGCCTAATGGCTGACCAAGATGATGGTCATCAAGATTGCTCTATAAATAGTGAAATCAAAGATGGTGATTTCTTGACTTTAAATAAGAGAAAAAGGAGCGATTAGAGAGAGGCTTGTGTGTGTGTTTTGTGGAGAGAATAAGGGTTAGCATTCCCTAAGGATGATTGAAGAGAAGATCAGTTTGAGGACTAATTGTATGACCTATTGGTCATTATTTTATTGGCATAATAATGGGCTTTCTTTGTGTGAGTGAAGGTGAAGTGTGATAAGTAGAGGTCCATCATCAAGTGTTTTTAACATCAATTTAAAGGTGTATTTTTTCATAGGTGTTGTTTTGGTATCTCAACATCTAAGGTGGTTATAGCCTCCTTACAAGGTGATACTTGATAAAAGGTCTGGTTGTTATTGTAGCTCAGCTAGACAGGTGTGGCAGCACCTTGTGGGATTTGAGTCTCACTAAATAGGGATTATAGTTCCTTGATCATTTATATATGGTCTAAATTAGATCTTGTTATTATAGGATAGTAGTACAATTTCAAGCTCTAGTGGGTCTTCTCCCCCAAGAGCGTCTCTCATGTATGTCATGTGTTATGTCATTGATCTTGCATTGTCTCTCTTGCTCATTGACATTAATGTTGTGTATGCTTCATGATTGCTTATGGTAACTGATTAAGTGTTTGAAAAGATCATAATTTAAGTTGGATTATTTGGGCTCACTAATTCAGCCACCCCATGCCACCCCACCGCCCCCGCTCCTCTTAGTGATTGTACCTCTAACATATTAGTTAATTTTTAAAATTTCTTAATTATATGAAAAAAGAGGTACCACAAGTTATATGCTACTTGTTATCAAACTGGATATTGTGGAAATACAGCCTATCAATATTAGTAGTAATAGATAAATCCTCAAGTTTTGGTCACTTTGAGAGATAGTTCTTTTCTAAAAGATGGGAGGGATTTAATGTTTTTCTCATTTAAGACACAATATGTATGCATCCTTCATTATTATATTTTTGAATTTGGTTCTTTCATGTCTCACATTGATTGGTGTAATAGCCACTAATATGATGATATTTGCATATGGTATTGTGTCTTATGTGGGTAGAAGTCTATTGCATGATCTGTGTCAGGTAAAAGGTTAAAAAAACATTTTATGCTCAAGTAACATAAATAACATGTTATTTGAAGTATATTGATATGTCATGATATGTAAAATTTGTTGTGAAGCCTTTTGATAATATTCCACATTGCTCACATGATGAATTTGAACCTTGTAAGGTTGACTCAATGTTTTCAGCCAAGAGTTATATATGGGGTAACAAGCATTTACATTTTAGTCTACTATTTTTTTTTTGCCTTTTTCTAGATTCAATTATATATTTTATATAATTTGTTTTATCTCATATATGTTTGAACATATAGGTTCAAATAGGTCATGTGATATGTGATCAAGTGGATCAAATTTTATGTTTACATTTTCTCATCTATCATGTCATAAGTCGTATCATCATCATTATCATAGTAATCTGAAACATGGTCATCTTCTTACTCAGTATTTACTAATAAATAAGCCCAAATATTGGGAACTCTTTTAGTTTTACTGGATTTTTTGGTGATGGTTCTCTATCTTTGTGCATATCTAAGTGTAACTCATAGTTTAGTGCATTATTTGTATCTAGAAATAATGGATCCATTATATTTGACTGACCAATTTCATACACGTGTATATAATTAAGAGGGAAGGTTTGTTTAGGTGGTATCACTATAGGGATGCCTTGATTTTTAAAATGTATCATTTTACAAAATTTTAAAGGTTCATCATTAACAAGCACAGATAATAAGGTCCCATCATGTATTAATTTTATACATAGATGAAGTATAGATGTGACAACTTCCATTAAATGCATTCAAGATCTACCCAAAAGTAAATTATAATGTAAGGATTGAGACATGAACTAAAAAATATTTGAAATCATTTTTGGTCTTAATGTCACATCCAATGTGATTTGACCAACTAGAAAGCTATGTGAATTGTCAAACCCTTTAATGTGCATATATTTTTTTTGAAGAATATTAGTGGTAATACATGTGATGGTTAAGAATTTCATGATACAAATGTTTGGCCCAATTTATTATTATAAGTGCACTATTGATACCTTTATTATGCATGATCACTTATATGAATAAAGGAAAATTTTGGTCAATAATATATTTGGGTGGTAAATTTGTTGGATCAAAGGTGATGATCTTGTTTTTTTTTTTGGGATCTTTCATAATATCTACAAAATAAGAAGGCTCAATATTACTTGGAACTTGTGTCTCATGTAATGACTCAAATAGGATATCCATATAAAAACTAGATTATTTTATGAGATCAAGGATAAATTTTTTTACATGTTTATTTATTAATTAGTCAATAATGTCATATCCCTTAGACATTATTATAAGATTAGGTTTAGTATGAACCTATCATATGTTATTAGGTGGGGGAATAGGTTTAACAATCCTACCTTTTTTAGTATTAACAAAATGGATTATGGAATCCAATATAATCCATGGGTGAACAAAAGGTGTGGTATGGTAGTTTTCATTCAAATAAGACTTAGGTAGAATAAAGGGTTGAGAACATGCACGTTAGCATCTATAGATTATCTATGTAACATTACAAAATGAATTTTAAAGAGAGATCAAGTGTTGTTTCTGGTTTAAAACCCTATCATGATTATAATGAATTTGATTAATAGTTTTGACAAGGAAACTAATGTATCAAACCATAGTAATTATAAGGTATTGGACCATGAAATAATTTATACAAATATCCATAGTAAACATGATTTTCATATTATAGCAATTAGGGATCAACAATAGAAAAATTAAAAAACCCTAATTTACCTAGGGTTTGGAGTTCAACTATGGGGTTCACCAAATGTTTAACCCTAAAAGGAAAAAGGTCTAGGTAATCTTGGGTTACCTAGAGGATCATTAAAGGGTTACATATAAATGATAATGCATGAGGGTGATAATCAAATCTGCAATAGGCTAATTAGGAGCTAAACTCATATATAAACATACATCAAATTTCTTATGGTGAGAATAGGCTAGATATAGAAAGTAAAACAAAGTTCTATATGGAAATGAAAAAAAATTAATAAACTTAGTTATTTTTTATGCTCAAACAATGATGCATATGGAACATGTATACATTAGGATGAAATATGACTTTGGATTAGTTGCATGATTCTGAATTAAGTGCCTCTAGATATCTTGACACTAATATCAGCTTGAAACGGTTATATTGACACTACTATCTGTTTTTGACACAAGTGTCCTATATGGAATACTTAGTGAAAAATGATGCAACCACCTCGATGCTTCTATATTTGACTTTATCTTTGCTCAGGTGCATTTATATTTGGGTCATGGACTTTCACTCTTCATGAATTTGTAAAACTATAGTTCTTACTCTTCATGGTGACCTTGCAAAAAAATGGGTTAGTCGGGACATGTTGTCAAGCTAACACCAAATACCCCTATATCAATGAGCATTACCTACATAGCTAATACTCTGAAGAGGGCATCATACTGATGTAGTTTTTTCCTATATGGTGGCTTATGTGTGAATCATGCAATATGTGTAAAGTACACTAGTGACGTAGGTTGTAACTTGGTACATTAAGGATTCTGGACCGCTTTGAGTAAAAAGATGAGGATGAATATTTTAGTGTGCTTGCAGGGATTTTACAACAAAACTCAATGGAATCATATGTTTTAAAGTTCCAACATGTTTCAATGATGGTACTAGATGTATCTGAAAGGATAATTAGTTTTCTTCTTGTTGAAGGTTTGTTGGAACCCCTCAAAAGTATTTTTAAGGCTTTTACATCATCTTCACTCTAAGAAGCTATTAAAAGAGCTTTAACACTAAAGCCATCTATTTTAAAAAGCAAATATTTATCTTGACCCAAGGCATCCAACTTTGGTTAGCATAATGAGAATTTACATAAAGGGAAATCAGATCCATACTCCCAAAAATTCACACCATAACCACCTATGAGAAATAATGTAGATGATCAATCTAGGAATGAACTCAAAATGAAGTTGTGTTTTTTCTTGCAAGGATCCATGGGAACCAGGACATAGATGCCTTGGTAAGGGCTAAGTTCACTATATTGAGGTAGTCTTCAAAGATGATATAGATTCTGATAAACATGGATCATCCCCACTTATGAAGGAGCATGAACCTAAGAATTTGAAAGATGAAGATTCAAGCATATTTGTAGCTCTTTCAAGAGCACCTAGATATTTGTAATCACTTAAAAGTGGTATTTGGATGATAAGAGTGTTGCTTGATACAACCTATTCTTAGCTTAGCCCTAGACCCTTTATCACAATTTCTTATCCACTGTACAGACCATAGACATCTCCAGTCAACTCAAACACAATCCCAAAACTTTATTCCCAGATCCTAACCCTTCATGCCCAACAACCTACTAGTTAGACACTAGTGCCACATTAAGGACACTAGAACCACATGACGATAGTGTCCCCAACTTGACAATAATGTCACTTGCCCTAACTCTCTTGAACATATATGTTTTCAAATGTGTACCCCTCCTAAGGTTGGCTTAAGCACATTTTATTATCTACATAAGTTACATATAATTATAAATACAAGACCATTAGACCTCTATCCATTAGATGGAAAATAGATGCAAAAAACCTATTCAATTAAGAAATAAGTTGAGAAAACTCAAGGTTATTAATCCTTATTCTTCCCTACTTCTATTTACTACCATCTATAACTGCCTTAAGCCCATATTTTAAAGATTTTCAATCCTAAGCACACTCAAAGAATTTAATATCACTATCATTCTAGCATGAACTTGCACTTGTACCAAGCACTAGGTGGGAGAACTACATTGGGCTTGATCCCTTCTAAAAGTATTGGTATGTAGGCAACTCTCTTCACAACAGAGTGTTGAGGGTGTCCAGCCTATCTTACTATCGAGCACACATTTTCAGCTCATGCCATACTTGAAAGGAGGATTAGGGTTTGCATATTAAATCATCTATTCCAAGAATAATATAGAGTTATAGATTTTATGTACACAAAAACAAAAGCTAGAAATATAGGTGTAGGTGCTCCCAAAAAATAGGAACAACCCTGTAAAGAGGACATTAGCACCATTTTAGGGACACTTGAGCTACGTGGTGCTACATTCTAAGTTGAGTGCTAATGTTTAGGGAAGAATATTACTTAGGTAACCTGTTGATGACACTCAGACTTGTCCACAACCCAATTTTTAGCAATTAGATCTTCCATGATAGTTATTTTCTAGATAAGTCTCTATTTGCACATATTTATTACTATTTTGAGAAATTTAAAACAAGTCAAATTATGTAACAAATTAGTGGTTATTTATAGCATATTATTTCACTGATTTAAATAACTCATCCCTTTAATCTAAATTAATATTTACACTAATAAAACCCTAAAAGTTTAAATCATTTGGTGAACCTGACTTACTTCGAATATTGCTTAAAACCCTAGTTTGCCTTTTTCAAATTTTTTTGCACTAAATTAGGATTTCAAAACTTATATTTTTTCTATTTTTTTGATACAACCTATCTCATTAAACCATATTTCACATTAGGGTTTCATTTATTTAAATACAATTTAATTTTTTCCAAAGCAACCCTGGTTCAACAAAACCTGAACCCTAGACACACTTAGGTTTTGTATTCTTTTTCTATTTATACTCATATTTTAGTTCCAAATCATCATATTTGCTTTCATATTTATTTTTTGTAATCTTTCTTAAATTAACATTCTTAAAAGGTTCAAATTTTAGAAAACTTGTTTTCTTATCTTTCCAACTACAATGCAAAATTTACAAACATATTTGATGAAATTGATAAGCAATAATTACAAGATTTTGTGTCAAAACATATAGATATACAAGATGACTTCATCACTATTCTTCAGGAATAACTCCAAAAAAATAAACAATGGTCAATATTCAACTCCCCCAATTAATAATGTTGTTATACCTATAATGGGGCTAACTCAACCAAATCAGCTAGTGTAACCTAAGATTGTAATTCAACAACCTTCAGTGATAGCTACACCTATTGTGGTTAATACCTCCACTCCAGATGTATAATCCCTTATGTATGAGATTTATACTCATGAATCTAAGGTGTTACATCTAGATAATGGAGCCAATAGGCCATCACATGCCTTAGATTCTAACATTCTCTTACATACACCTTTGACACATCACATAGAGGCAATTCCCTTGCCATCCAATTTTATGGCACCTAAGATTACATTATATGAAGGCAAGGGTGACCCAGAGCATCATCTTATATCTTTTTGTGTAGCATGCTTATACTATGTGTCTAAATATTGGCTTATCACAAAGTTATTTCCATTCAATTTAAAGGATTATGCCCTACAATGGTTTTATGATATGGGTATAGATGTAGTATAATGGGGGATAAAATGGGGATTATAAAGTGACACTTTTTTCTTAAAATAGAAATATTTTAACTTGGAGATAATGTTTGAGATACTTCAAAAAATAATTTGGCAATGACATAATAACACATGAATTATGGTATTTTGAATGTAGTTTCTAAATATATAATTTTTTTCAATACCTAGATGATAAAAGTGTGTGAAATAGATGTATTTATCACAATACATTGGTCATTTTTTGTGAAAATATAAGGAGATTTCATGTATACGAACACACTTTTTTTAGTAAAGGAATGAATTCCTATATGAAACTTCATATATGGATAGGTGAAATGTTGAATATTTTTTATTAATTTTTTTTATTATATATATATATATATATATAGTTGATAAATCAAGATTATGGTTCATGGTTAGAGGTTTAAGATTTAGAAATTTAGGGATTAAGGTTGATAGTTGATGGTTTAAGATTAATAGTTTAGGGTTTAGGGTATAGGGATTAGCATTTAGGGTTTAAGTTTTAGTGTTATGACTTAGGGATTAAGATTTGGGCATATAATTATATTTTATGTTTAAAGGTTTGGGATTTATGGTTTATAGCTCAAGAGATGAAGGGTTTAGGTTTTAGGGTTTAGGATTTAGTGTTTGGGGTTAGGGTTTTGGGTTTCTCATTTCACACTTAAGGTTTAGGGTTTAGGATGTAAGGTTCAGGGTTTTGATCTTGGAATTTTGGTTGAGGGTTTAGGGTTTGGAACTTAGTGTTTAGTACTTAGGGTTTGGGATTTAGTGTTTGGGGATTAGGGTTTAGGATTTGGGGTTTATTTTTTAATATATAGAGTTTAAAATTTGAGGTTTTAGAATTAGGGTTTGAGGTTAAGGGTTTAGTGTATAGGGATTTAGGTTTAGTGTTTAGTGTTTGGGTTTAGTGACAATGGTTTAGGGTTCATTTTTTAGTGTTTGGGGTGAAGGGTTTAAGGTTTAAGGTTTATATTTTAGTGATTTGGGTTAGTTGTTTGGGTTCTAGCATTTAAGTTTTAAGGTTTAGGGTTTGTGGTTTTAGGAATTAGGTTTTATGGTTTTGAGTTTAAAGTTTTATGGTTATGGGTTTGTGGTTCAACTTTCAATTTTGAGGGTTATTACTTAGGGTTTCAATGTTAGAGTTTAGGGGTAAAATTTTAGGGTTTGGGGTTCAGTGTTTAGTGTTTAACATTCTTGATTTTTAATTTTTTTTTAGGTTTAAGTGATAAAATTTGGGATATAAGGTTAAGGGTTTATGGTTTAGTGTTTAGGATTTAATATTTTAGGTTTATGGTTTGGGGTTTAGGGTATAAAGTCTAGGGTTTAATGTTTTAACGTTCTATGTTTAGGTTTTACATTTTAGGGTTTATGAATTATTGTTTTGAGTTTATGGATAATGTATCAGGGTTAAGGGTTCAAGGTTTAAGGCTTAGGGTTTAGAGTTTAGGTATATTATTTAGTGTTAATGGTTCAATGTTTATGGCTTAAGGTTTGGGGTTTAGGGTTTATGTTTAAATGTTTACGGTTTGGGTTCTGGGGTTAATGGTTTAGGTTTAAATCAGGTGTACTAGGGTGATTAGATACATTCATGTCCAATATGAGTAAATGTATCATGACCATAGGAAGATGTCATGTATGAGTGACCGCATACATACATATAATACTATGTATGTGGTAGATTTAATGTATGAATGATTGTATCATTACTATATATATATATATATATATATATATATATATATATATATATATATGATATAGGTTGCATGTTATAGGATATTCATTTATGCATATTTCTAGGTCTAAGGACAAACCCATTGATTAGAGTTCATTTTCCAAGTTGAGAAAAAGGTTGTTAAGAAGATTCCAAGGCAAAGATAAACAAACTCCAAGTATGGTACATCTATAACAACTTGATCAACTTCAAACCTGAAAAAAAGAAGGAATTGAAGGTCAAAACAAGCTTAAAATGTGAAGAACTTCATGACTGTAAGCAAACTTGATAGACAAAAGAATCATTTTCTTGTGAATAAAATGTGTGTTGTTACTTAATTTTTTGTATTCACAAAGTTTTTACATGTGTGAATGAAATATAAGTTCATTTAAAGATAATTTATACTTGATCGAAGGTTCATGTCATTGAAACCTTCTAAAGCCTATTTTTTGTGTATCTATAGTCAGTTGTCATCTCTTGTATCAAGTAAAAAAATTTGCATGAGTTTGTTTATAATATTAGATAGGTTGAATGAGTTATTAAAGAATCTATTCCAAGTTTTCATTCTTTAAAAAGGTCTTTAAGTTTTATGAATAATTAGTTTGAAGGTATCGGGCTCTATGTGCATAGTCAAACCTTAAAATAGGGGTTTTTAATACAAAAAAACCATAACTTACATCTAAACTGGTGGAATCTCCTCCAAATAATAGGTAATTTGTTATAGACATTTTATAAGGTATTAAAATAGTTATCATGATCAAACTCACCTTGTGCTTACAAATATAGAGGACACTTTTTTCATCTATCTGAAGATAGTCATAGGATAGCTCAGTCAAGATAAACTTCTAGTGTTTTAATTTGTTGAGTCTAAACCTATTATGAAGGTACAATGTTATTATGTAAAGACTATATAATACTTATTTAAACTTATTCAAATCATTTAGAAGTTAAGCCAATTCAATATCCTTCTAAGTAGGTAGATTAGGCCATCCAGACCTAAAGAGCAAAGTTGCCATTGAAGTTTAATTCTTAAGAAACCAATACAGGAAATTAGTTCTCATCCTTAGATATAGTCTCCAAACATATTGATAAATATTTATAATAATCCTTTGATGATATTATATTAATAACACCTTTTCAATACAAAACATGCCTATACACAATACTGTAATAGTTCTTAGGACTTAGTCAACTTTTTGGGCACTTTAGTGATCTAATAGTGTTTTGAGCTTGTGTAAAGACACCTATGAGTCTTGTATCATTGTATTGATATTTTCATTGAGTTTTTGAAGTGAATGAGTCCATAAAATAATGTATTTGTAGACCTCTTTGTATCAAATCCTTGGAGGTAAAATTTGGCCTAATAGGTCTATAAAGGTTAGAGTTGTTATCATCTGAGTTTTGAGTTGAATTTCTTCATGCACTAAGAATATTAAGTCTTGAAACAATTGATGAAACCCTCAAAGTCTTATTTAAAGAAGTGAGGATGTATAATTGAGTGCTTTATGAGTCAAAAAAGGATTTTTATTGAAGGTAGATTACCGTCTTGGGATTGAGTACCCTATTTTAAGTCATTGACAGTGTCTTTTGATCTGAATACATAGAATAAAAAGTCAAGAGATATTACTAAATAATAATTTAATTATTATTTCAATACCAATACTCAAAATGCTTTTTTTGATAGACCAATAGATAGTTTATGGTGAGGAATAAACCTAATTGTAAGTAAGTTTCTAGAAGATCTTGAAGTGGACTAGGTTGAATAAGTTGAGCACTTACTTTGACACCAATAGGGAATAGTAAAGATCTTGAAGTGGAACTTATTATGACACTAGTGGGGAATAGTAAAGATCAAGATATGGATTGTGTATATAGGTAGGAAATACTCATGAAGATCAAGATATGGCTCAGTTATTCAATCAGGTAGGGCATACTCAAGTAGATAAAGTAGGTAGGGAATACTCAAGTAGGTAAATTAGGCTTGTAATCCTCGATGGTATAGATATATTACATATGTAACATGATTTGAAAACTTGTTTCTCATTATATATTATGATCCTAAAATTATGAAAACTAAGTATTGACTCAAATGGATTTTGAAAAACTAACTTCTAAATGGTAACTCCTACAGCTTTGTAATCAATTTCAGAAGATGTAGAGTGGCCCTAATTTTTTATATTTAGTAAAATAAATTTAAAGTATAAGAATATAAAATTTTATTTTATACTTATTAAATTTATTTCACTAAATATATCCTTTCAGACACAAACAAAAAACAAAAACACAACAAAAAAAACATACATGTCTTTAAATGTAAAAACAAGCAATAAAAACTACATAATTGTTTTTTTTTAAAAACATGTCTTTAAAAGGGTGCATGCCCTCTCAACATTTCAAAGGGAATACACCCTTTGTAAATGGAATAATCACTTCCCTTTTTTCAAAAGGGTGTATTCCATTTTCTAAAAAGGGTATATGCCCTTTAGGGTTAGGACAATCCCTTACGAGATCTACACAAAAGGGTGTATGCCCTTTACAAAAAATATATATGTTTTTCATTGTGTCACCTTTTTTGTCCCCCAACTTTGTGTATCCACCCATTTACTAAATAAATATATCACAACATTAAATCATTTAACCAACATGTTCCTAGCACATTTATATATTAATAACAGTGACAAGATACAAATGCACAATTGGCACAATTAAAACAAAAGTCAAACTTGCCTATCACAAATTGTGTCTTATGATACAAGACTATATTATCCAAATTGATTGTCATCATGGTAGATATAGATATTTAGGAAATATTTAAAAAAAATATCTTACCAACATTACACAAAGCTATCGTATTCAAGAAGTTTCCTACATTTACCGATTTGTGCCACATAGTTAAGGAAAGAGAATTTAAGCTTCTATCAATGGGAAAAATTATGTATACCAGTGGATCAGAATCAAATATTAAGAGTTAAAACAAGCCTCCATACAAGGTAAGGGCCATTGATAAAAAGAGTGATCAAAATGCCATAGTCAACATAAATTCAAAGCCATCTCCTAGATTGGTTTTATTTGTTCCTCAATGTTGAATCTTCCCTAACCTTCTAGAGTCACTAGTATGGGTTTTAAAATATATATTAGAATTTAATGTCATATCTCTCCATCCCATTAAATAGGTTGATATGACACAACCTATTCTAAATAGCTATGATTCTAATGCATTCTGTGAGTATCATAGGGCACCAAGCCACACAACAAACAAATACATAAGCCTAAAGCACAAGATACAAGATCTGATTGAGGTTAATATTATTGATGTGGGCACACCCATAGATGCATATAAATAAAATAAAATAGAATATAATTCAATAAATATATTCTTATATCCATTCCCAAAGCACACAATTAATGAGGCAAGGGGAACATTAGGTGTTCACTATACATATTAGGCACATCCACCACTAGATTCATATCATATAATTACAAAGGAGGCACATCTATTGCATAAAATTATTAGAAAGTAACATACTAAAATGTCACATAAACCACTCATTTCATTCATAGATCATGGGATTATTGATGATGATATAGATCTACATGCACTCTTTATACGAGCATACATAGATCATTATCCTATCTAGAGTGTTATGGTTGATAACGGGTTAAACATTAGTATGTGAACTATGACACTTTAAAAAAATTTGGGGTAAAAATAGCAGGACATATTCCTCATAAATATAGTCATTAGTGGTTTTAATGGTCATGCTGATCCAGGCAACAATTCAGATGACAATTCGGGTGATGGGTCCACCCTAATTGATGATGGAACTTTTGGGAGCCATAACTTTTACACCATAGCTCCAATTGACTCACCGTTTGAACTGTTGGAAAGCTAATAATGAGGGGAACATCATGAGATGGCATATAGCTTTGATCAATGAAGTTTTACCCCCTAGAACCCAATGGAAGTGTCTCAAATTTCAATTTTAGTAGTGCAGTCTAAAAATAGTAAGTTTCTAAAAATAGTAATTCCTCGAATTTTGTATTGTTGTAAATCATGGAAGTCGAACCAATTCATCTCCCTCAATATTGGTGACCTTACACATCCTCCCCAAACCTTAAAAAAATGTATAAATGAAGATTTAACCTGAAATGGAAAGTAGACATCTCTTCTCAGAGATAAGCATATATTTGGGTCTACAAATTTGATCAATAAAACATCTCTTCTCATAGATAGCATTATTTGAATTATTTTGTTCTTATTTCTTGAATTATCATTCAACCAAAGCTTTCATGTTTTGGATCAGTGGTATCAGATCAGTTTTTCTTTAGAGTGTATGATCCTAAGAATGAGGTCAAATTACAAGAAGCTTGGGTGGAAAATTGAACCAGCAGACTATCCACCTATTCGCTCCAAATGACTTCAAATGTAGACAACACCGAGACATCTTATCCTTTCAAAGAAATGGTGAATGAAGCCCTCCAATAATAGCAAGCACAGATGCTACAGCAATTCACTCAAATTCTCTAACAAATCTCAATGGGAAATTTTAGCTCCTCATTTGCACCCACACATCCTTTCAATGCCCCAACACCCTTCAAGGTTCAGATGAATTTTGATATTCCTACATTTGAAGGTAAAATCAATGCTGATGTAGTAGAAAATTGGTTGGATCAATTGTCATCTTATTTTTTTGTAAATAAATTCACCCTTAAAGAGAAGATTACTTTCGCTCTTCTGAAAACATCATTGCCTGTCAAAGTGTACAAAAAGAGATTCAGTGCAGATGATATTGGCCTTGAGACAGAACCTACTAGGGATGATTTCATAGAAGCTGTGAAGGAAGAATACTACCCCATTGGAGCATATGATGATCTGTATATAGAGTGGCAACAACTTTTCCAAGGTAAGGAATAATCTATTCAAGATTACACTGATATTTTTCATTCTCTATCTGCAAGATTGGGCATCCAAGAAAGTGAGAAACACAAGGTTCTCAAATAACATGGTGGAATACAATGGTACATATGGGGAGAAATGGAACTCTTCAATTTGGAAACCCTTGGTGAGGCATACAAGTTCACAGTGAAGATTGAGCAGAAGCATGGAAGAATGAATATGAAGAGTCATCCTTCAAAATGGAGAAGTGACAAAGAAGGTCAAACACGAGGCCAAAATTGGAATCAAAAAGAAGGAAAGGCTGGGAAATGGTGTGATTATCACAAATCTAAAACTCAGTCCAAAGAAGAATGTTGAGCCATCAAGTCCCTGATTTTTTAGTCACAATCCTTGACATCTACTACTCTACCTCACACAGACCCTACAATTGAAGAGGTTAAAGAAGATATTATAGATGCTAAGCCTGAAGCCATTGTTGCTTCATCACAGACCCATGAGGAGAGGCTAGATGACAAGGGAAGGGTGTTTCACTCTAAGTTATGGGTGAAAGGTAAGCCTCTACATTTCATTCTTGATAGTGGAAGTCAATAGAATTTAATCTTTGTTAATGTTGTGAAAATCCTAAATGTGTCCATGAAGCCTCACCCAAAGCCATATAGTATTGGATGGTTGAGTCTAGGGATAACCTTCGTGTCACCCACCAATGTCTTCTCTCATATGCAATAAAACCTTTCCAAGATGAGGTCTTATGTGATGTGGTAAATCTATATGTTTGTGATGTACTCTTTGCTTAGCCATTCATGTATGATCGACATGGCTTCTATGAATCAAGAACTTGAAGGATCACTTTCACTTTTGGAACACAACACTATAGGGTACCATAGGCACCACCTTCTACATCTGTCTCTCTGATTAGTGCCAAGAAATTTGTTCTCATGGTGGTCAAGCCACAAGAATCCAAAAGGGTTGATGTTACATCCCTAACTACACAAACAACACAACAAAAAAATAAAATAGATACCAATCTGAATAAGTTCATGGCCTTTCATCCATAGACTGATGGTTAGACAGAAATGGTGAACAATCGGGCCCTGCATAGTTCTATAAATCACAGTCCCTTCCAAGTATGCATCAGGAATAAAATTGAAGCACAAATACCACACTTGATGACAAATATTAATGAAATGGGGAACATTGCTTCTCAAGGAGGAAGGAATGATCTGGGCAATAATTCAGATGATAATTCGGGTGATGGGTCCACCCCAATTGATGACGGAACTTCCAGGAGCCATAACTTTTGCACCGTAGCTCCAATTGACTCACTGTTTGAACTGTTGGAAAGATAATAATGAGGGGAACACCATGAGATGGCATGAGCTTTTCTTGATTAAGTTTGACACCATAAAACCCAATAGAAGTGTCCCAAATTTCAATTTTAGTAGTGTAGTCTAAAAATAGTAAGTTTCTAAAAATAGTAATTCCTCGAATTTTGTATTGTTGTAAATCATGGAAGTCGAACCAATTCATCTCCCTCAAGATTGGTGACCTTGCACATCATCCCCACACCTTCAAAAAACGTATAAATGAAGATGTAACCTAAAATGGAAAGTAGACATCTCTTCTCAGAGATAAGCATATATTTGGGTCTACAAATTTGATCAATAAAACATCTCTTCTCAGAGATAACATTATTTGAATTTTTTTGTTCTTGTTTCTTGAATTATCTTTCAAACAAAGCTTTCGAGTTTTGTATCACATGTTCAAAGCTCCATCAGGGAGATTGTGCTTCCATCATAAGTTGGACCAACACACATAGCCACTCCATTCTTAGTAGTACCTAGTGTAAGTGTATTTGATATATTATTGGGTAGGCCATGGTTATAGTAGTTCCATTTCATCCCATCTATAGTACATAGATGCTTGAATTATCAAACATCATCCACCACCATCCCATAGAAATTGGATTTGATCAAATTATATTGATAGCTATGAATTGGGAAACATTTATTAGTTACTAAAAATGGTGCATTGGTGGTTGGATCATTGAATAATGTACAAATGGATGCTTTTGATATTTATTTATTTTTGATTTCACATGCTAATTTTTTTTAGCATAATATGCCCTATAAATATCCTGATATGATGCCTATCTATCAAGTTCACTAGTTTTCAAGTCAAATTAACCCAATATTGACTCTAGGTTATTGGCTAGATAGATGTGGTGGGTGCTGGTGGATATGACATCCATCACTCTATTGATTACTTGCTCAATTTTAATTTTATTTTCCATAATGTGTGAAACTAGATCCTCCTCATTACCTAGGGGATCTTAAGGAATTATAGGAGGGTTAGGTGGAGGAATTTAAAGGTTAGGAAGATTGGTGAAGGGTTACTCAGAGGATTCAGAGGGTTAGGTGGAGGCTTAGATAGAGGATTAGGAGGCTCAGGGGTAGGGTTAGCCACATGATTAATAGGGTCAGGTAGAAGGTTAGAAGGATAGTTATGGTCTCTTGTAGTGGATTAGTATTTTTCAAACAAATAATTTACAATTAGACAATGTAAAAAACACAAATTTGGTAAAATACAAAGTTATTAGGTGAATTTTTTATTTCATAGCTCATCTACATGGAGGCAATGTGAATTTTAGGACATGTCGAGATTTCTAATGGACATATGGCAAGTTTTGAAGTCTTTAGAGGTGAAAAATGATCAAATAATATTACTTAAGAGTTGGAAAATGTGAAATGACAACAATTGGCTATGGATTTTTTTGACAAATACATAGGTAACATGTGCACATGATTGCAATGTGTATATATAAGAATAACATGTATATGTTACCCCATAATGTGTACACGTTATCACATAATGTGTATGCATTATGGCTCAACAATTTCCTAGCCATAATGTAAATAATGCATATGCATTATGTGAATAACTTGTATCCATTATATGATATGTCCATGAAATTACCCCCCAACTCAATGCACATACCCATTTTTTAGTATTTTTTACATGTTTGAAATATTTTAAAAGTCTAATCAAGGATGTCCTCATCATCAAAAGGTGTAGAACAACCTATAAATTTCTCAAGCTTTGTTTATATCAATGCACTACCACAACTTTAATTTTTATGTTTAATGGTTTCCTTGAAGATAATGTTAGAGGTAAATAATCATAGTTGTCATGCCTGTTTCCAACAGTTTTTACTTTGTTCACATTCAAAAGATGAAAGAAACTATGATAAGGGTCAGGGGTTAGATGATACCTGGATGAAGTTTTGCGCACTGAATCCAGACGATTGAAGGAGCTCCTCTTTGGCTGTGGAGGACGACACCTATAGATAAGAAAGGCTTAAATAAGGAAAGTGTTAGATGGATATAAGATGGACTGCCAAGCCTAAGCTTGATCCCAGAGGTGTAAAGACTTCCCTGAGGGATGACAGTCCACTAGTTTGACAAAAGAATGTTGTTAGAAAGAGCAATGATAAAAGACTGAACAAAAGAAAAAGAGATAAATGTGTACCTGTATTCTGTCAATCTTGCATAGTCACCGACATTTGTGATTCTGCCAGCGTCAGTTGCCAAGGTTGCTAACGTCGGTTAGTCTGCCGGCGTTGGTAGGGGAAATGGTCGATGTCGGTCAGGGCAATGGCCTTGGATGAGTTTTTGGTCTGCCTGTGATCAATAGAATGGACTGGGATGTCTGTGGAAGCTTGTGCAAGTTTACAGAGCAATAGATAGGGTCTTAGGAGGGACAAGGGGTATAAGATAGGTTTTCACAAAAGAGTAGGGATATGGGGAAGGCCTCTCAGCCTTTCCAAGAAGGAAGTCAAGTCTGGTCTAGCTGATAGATGAGCCTGGTTGATAATGTTTAGAAGTAATGAAAAGAAACTAACTGCTCATACATTCTAAATACATTCAAAATCACTGAAATAGTAAAAAGGGGAGAAGAATACTTAGCTCTTGCCTGGTGTAGAGCTAGAGGTGTTTGGAATGCTTGTACCTATTGTGTCTATAGCTAGAAGAGTGTTGGTTAAAGTCTGATGATTGATCTCAGAGAGTTCCTATTGATGTCTAGGTCTGAGAGCCAAGAGAGGAAGAGAGTCTGAGATAGAGCCTAAGAGCAAGATAATTCACATTCGTGGGGGGAGGAAAAGTTAGCATTATGGGTGTAGAATTTAGTTTTAAAGAAATTGACGTCGGTGATACCACCAATGTCGGTCGATAGTTGATCGACGTCGGTTGCCAGAAGATGGGAAAAAGGCTATTTTTAGCCTTTTGTCCATTCTTCGAATTACTAGGGTCAATTTGTCATTGTGAAATGGTCCAAATGGCAGGTTTAATGAGTGCCAGAGGCTAGTGGAAGGGTTGAAATGGGGTCTAAACAATTAAGATTTGGCATGGGGTGAGGGAGGCATTTAAGGAGAGGTATCCAAGGTGGGGTGAGGTGTCATAGGTGATGTGTCAAGGGTGTTATTAATTTAAAATAGTTAATTTATTTTAAATTAATAAGTGTGTGGGTTAAGAATGTTTAGAAGGTGGACCAAAGGGGACCAAGGGGGAGGATGACCAAAGAATAGACATGATTTTGGTGTCTACATTTGCCCCTTTTTGTCTTATTGGTTGTTCTTGATGAACTGCAAGAAAAAAATAGGAGTAGGCTACCCCAGGTATGGGATGAGGTGTTCCCCCCTCAAAGCAGGAGTCGAGGGAAGGGAACCTGAGATCGGGTGTCGATTTGAAAGAAAGATGGATAGATATGGTGAATGTTTGAGTGTGAATGCTACAAAGGGTGAGATTGCACGTATACCACTCCACGCAATAGGTAGGTCAAATTATCATGGTCAAAGGTCAAGGAGTGCTAAAATCAAAATAACCGGTCCCCAGCATTTAGTTGTAGTTGATTGGGTTATTTGATCCAAGATGTAGCTCTAATGGTCATCATGTTCCAAGTATCCTGGGCTCAGGAAGTGCTCTTGGAAAATATGAAAAAGGTCACAAGTAGTGGGGATCAATTGGAGCATGATCCAATACTTGTGAGGGTTGGGGATAATTTTCTAACTAGTCATGAGGTAGCAAGGGCAATCAAAATAACCAAGGTAGAGTTGTCTCGAAAGTGGTCACGGTTTGAGGAGATAGTCACGATCTCTAAGGTCTATGGTTGAGTCAGGCAGAGGTAAAAGTGATCTCAAGTGTGCCCCAGGAGGCTAAGATGACTTTTACTATGAGGATTGGCTGATTATGGGCATGATTGTGATCATTGTGAAAAAAAAAAAGCCGTCGATGTTGGTTATAAAACTGATGTCGGTAGCCAAAAGGGGCTGATGTCAGTGATAATCGACTGATGTCGGTGGCCTAGGGCACAGTTCAGCTGACGTCGGTGGCCTACTAAATCTAACAAAACTAGATTGGTAGCCCACCAAAAGTCATTTATGATTATTGAAGAAGTCAAAAAGTGAGCTCTGGATTGACTGAGTGAAAGTGACTTTTAAGTGACCGGTTTAGCAGTGTGAGGTGTTAGAGGGTGATTAGAGGAGAGAGTGAGCGAGGTGGAGAGTGATTGGAGGTTGAACAGTAGATTGTGGGCCAGGAGGAGGTTGTGGAGAAAGTGAGATAGAGGAGATGGCAGAGGGTGGAGGAGGTCCCATGGGAGGTCCACCACTAGTGGCACCCATTGTGCCACCACGGTGGTGATGACGGGATGAGGTAGGAGGTGCATTTGTTTGTTTTTGGGTTGTTTTGAATTGGATTTGTTTTTGAAATTTTTGAGTGTCTATAGCTTAGAAATTGAGGGGGAAGGGTAGTTAGGAGGGTGGGAAGGGTAGGTAGGTCATGTTAAGTTGATTTAGGAGGGTTTTGAGGGGAATGGGTGAGAAATGGGGAAAGCCCTAATTTTTAGGGCTCACCCCATTCGGCCCTAGGGCCGAACCAGTCACTGACGTCTGTGGGTTCACTGATGTTGGTCGACCAGCAACTGATGTCAGTCACTTATCTACCGATGTCAGTCATCAAGTGATCGATGTTAGTTAGATGAGTGTCGATGTCAGCATGCTAACCGATGTCGGTGGATGCCTGGTCTAAAAATATTTGGAAAATTGTCAAGTCGAAGGGTCAAAGCCATGCTGAGGGCTTCTCGGGTGTCGGGATAGGCATAGAGGGGGAGGTGGATTGGCCAAATAGGTAGATGAAAAGGAGGAATGTAGTTCTCCAATGAGGGAAGAAGGGTCATGGTGGTTAGTTGTTTGTTAACATGAGTTTGTGTGTTTTGGTTGAATGCAAGCAAGGCAGACATTAATGCTACGAGATTGGCTGCCGACATTACTGACATGGATGCATTGAGACATCACCAGGGAGGAGTGGGCTCAGATGACAATCATGGGACTAGGTGGGCTATGGCAATACTACTAGGTGGCTAGAGATGTGAGCTTGATGGTGGCTCTGATCGAGCAGTGGGACCATTCCACCAACACCTTCCACTTGCCTACAGGAGAGCTTACAGTGACGGTGGAAGATGTGTACCAAATTTTGTGGCGACTGGTACACAGAGTAGAGTTATATGCATGCTCGAGAGAGGCACATGATATTCAAATGATTATGCTGTTTGGAGAGCATGTAATTGAGGTGATCTACCACTCAGCCAGTTTTGCTTATGAGCCTTTATATGTGGCAGATGAAGATGCACATCAACTGGTCATCTTGATGATGATAGGCATCACAGTGTATGTGCTACCAAATGCAAAGGGAGGTAGATTTCTAGTTGCTATGACTAGAGTTTTGATAGAGATGTTGGAGACACAAATAGTGTTTGCCTCAGTGCCTATCTTTTTGGTCCAATTGTATAGAGAGCTCTGGGGTATCAGTCGACAGTGATAGTACAACTTGTGTGTAGGCCACCTCCTGCATTGTTGGATGTATGAGCACATTGTGGTCACCTGACCTCTTGGCTTTCCAGTCGTGATCTAGGCCAAATTTAGGGTCAGGTTCAGGTAATGGCATGAGGTGATGGCACAGACTCAAGTGAACGGAGTAGTCAGGGACATCGACTACTACAGAGGGGTACTAGAGGCCCTAATCTTAGTAGACATCATTTGGAGACCATACCTGGTGTACCCGGTCTTTAGAGACTAGGGAGAGCAGCTCATTAGAGTGCAGAGCATCAGATGGGTCAGAGACAAATGAGTTAATGAGCTTGAGAGGGTGCTAGTGGAGAGAGTGCGATGCCAGTTTGGGTTGTGATAGGATGTGTTGCCCGCCTTTCCACTGTACAGGTGAGATGATATATAGGCACCACTCCCACTACCAGAGGAGATAGAGGGGCTCAATTTTGAGGAGCTACTAGCAGGCCTTGGGATAATAGATCTAAGATGCATAGAGGCCTACTCAGCATGGTGGGTAGGGCAATACATAGGGATACAAGTAGGACCATAGCCTGATCTGTAGGCAGTGATCAGAGAGCGAGATGCGGCCTAATAAGAGAGAGATGCTGCCATTCAGGAGAGGGATGTAGCATGAGGGTAGGTGACCATTTTGTAGGGCTAGGTTATAGGATTACAGGAATAGGTCACAATTTTGACAGGGTAGGTGGCTATTTTGATAGGGCAGATCACCAGTTTATAGGGGCAGTTGACCCCAGCCTAGGCACATGTTTTGGTGAGATAGGTTTTTGGAGGGCAGGGCCCCATTCAATAGCCACCTTAGCAGCCATCTTAGGAGCTAGCACAATCAGCATCAGTGTAACTAGCTCATTCATAGCCACAGGGTTCAGTGCAGGGTACGGCATTGGGATTGATGGGTCCACCACAGACTGTACCTATATCTAGGTACAGGACTGTGTTGGATGAGATTGCTTATTATGAGGGGGCTATCAGGGAGTTCCCTTAGATATAGTGATACTCTGAGATACGAGATGAGCAAAGTTGCTAGAGGTTTATATCGCGTGTGACTACTTTGGGTGCTCGCAAATGGTGCAGGTCAGAGGGCGGAGATGATACAGCCTCTTCACGGCCGCCGCCACTACCGCCACAACCACAGCCTTGAGGCAATTTTTGATATTATGTATATACCAACCTGTGAGTCATTAATGCGGGATGTACATTTTTTGAGAGAGAGAGATAGATGTTGTACCTTTGTAAAGTTTGATGATATATATGATGGGATTTTGATTGGATTACTGATGTGTCATGGATGTGATATATGTTTAGTAGTTTTAGCATTTTTCATATGTTTTACTGATATATGCTTAATGTGATGATGTTTATGATGATGTTAATGATTATGATGATGAATATGTTACAACTTTTTTCATTATTGTGTAATGATGTATACTGTAACATTGGTTTGCATTTTGGTTGTTAGTTTCCATGTGTATTATTTTTCATAGAAACTAATGTGATTGGTTTATGATAATGTTAATGGTTGTGGAAATATGTGATTGGTTGTTATGTGATGGGCATGTGATGAAGGAATGGCTGAGCTAACCTCAGAAGATCCCATGTCAACTGAGTGCTGCCTACATAGCCCCGGTCATTAGGGGCCTCAGGCCAATGTAGTTCTCTCAAAAAGGGAGGAAGAGCATCGGTTATGGGTATGATGTGTCAAGGTTAAGGGTTAAATGGTTTGTCCATCAAGTAGATGAACAAATGGATGTGGTTGAGCTAACCCCAGAAGACATCATGTTATCTGAGTGCTGCCTACATAGCCCCAGTTGTTAGGGGCCTCAAGCCAATGTAGTTCTCCCAAAAAGGGAGGAAGAGGGTCGATTATGGACTGGTTTGGACGAGGTTAAGTCATGGGTAAAGGTAATATGGTTTGTCCATCAGGGAGATGAATAAACAAATGTGGCCAAGCTAATCTCAGAAGATGTTATGTCCTCTGAGTGCTGCCTACATAGCCCCTGTTTGAAGGGCCTCAGACCAATGTAGTTCAAGATGGTTGATAGGTGGGTTGGGTCAGGTTATAAATGATGTGGGTAAGATGATGTTACAGCCTTTTCCATATTGTGTGATGGTGTATGCTAAAAATGAAATGAGCCGATTTATGATTTAGCAAGTAATGGTTTATGCTTGACATAAATTGTGGGGTCGATAGTTTCCATATGTATTGGTTTCCATAGAAACTAGTGTGAATAGGCTATGAGAACGTTAGTGGTCTGAAAAAGGTTTGGTTGATTTGGGTTGGTTGGCAAATGATTTGGTTGGATGTGACAAAGACATGTAGGAAGTGAGCGGCATTTTTGCCCTTTCATTGATAAGGACCATGATGATAGCATAGGTAGGGGGTTTTTAGAAACAAAAAGCCCCGTTCATGCATTACGTTGTTGACCAGTGGTTGTGTTAGAGAAGCAATCGAATCACTTTGACATTAAAATGAGCTAGAAATCCCTTGAGTAGGTGATGTGATATGTTAAGATAGGGTAACCCTTTTTAGTAGGGATAACTTTGCCCCTTTTTATAGGAGACCCTAAGAATGACTATAAGTTAAGTCCATGACACTTTTTTTTTTGTTGGTAGACTGATCGATGCGGGAAGTCTACATAGGGATGTTTATTTTGTTTTATGGTCATATGTGAAGCTGATCAATGTGGGAAGCTTCTGAGAGAGTGATGTTTGTAGCAATATTTTTAGGCATAGCCATCCTTCGAGGGAGTGGTCTATATTTTGCTTTACATGTTTTTGATATTTTTGAATAACTATCCTTCGAGGGAGCAGTCTATTAGCTACAACAATGATGATGTAACTATCCTTCAAGGGAGTAGTCTACATTTAAAGTTTATGACCTTTGGATATTTTGTTTGACATCCCAATTTATTGACATAATTTTTAGTCATAGACAAGACTATAGAAGTTTAAGGGCTCCCTTTTATTAGGACAAAGCATTCATACTTTATAAAAGGGTTACACAGTGCTTGTTT
Organism: Torreya grandis; assembly: GCA_037957365.1. Taxonomy (NCBI): domain Eukaryota; kingdom Viridiplantae; phylum Streptophyta; class Pinopsida; order Cupressales; family Taxaceae; genus Torreya; species Torreya grandis. The sequence continues at coordinate 345,431 of JARHVA010002157.1, forward strand.
AGGGGAATAGGACTGAAAGGAATGAGGATTGAGATGATAGGGATTGCTCAAGGGATGAGTTCAAGTTAAGTATCAAGTGAATGAGTACTTGATTAATAGTAGAAATGGTCATAGATGCAAGGCATTAAGAGGCTCAGGTTCTGGTCGACTTTCAAGAGAAGACAGATGATAAGTCCCTGATCCATACTTGTGCATTATGATGTAAGGTCCGAGCTAATTAGGAGCAAACTTGCCTCATTTACTTCTTTCCATATTGGTCATGTGTTGGTGATGATTAAGAAGTGGGTTGATGTTTGGTTGAGGTTTGGTCGATGCTTGGTTGGTGCTTGGTCGATGCTTGGTTGATGTTTGGTTGATGTTTGGTCAAGGTCATGGTCAAGGCTTGGTCGATGCTTGGTCAATGCTTGGTTGATGTTTGGTCGATGTTTGGTCAAGGTCATGGTCGAGGGTTGGTCGATGCTTGGTCGATGCTTGGTTGAGGTCGGATAGTCAGCATAAGGTGTAATTCCCCCAGTTGCTAGTGATAGGGACAATATTTAACACCCATTGCGGATGATCAATGGGTTGGATAAAGGAGATAGAGAGACCTGGATACCCCCCCTAGTTGATAGGTTAGGGGTTCTAAGTGAATGGCACTTATGCAAAGAAAAAACTAGGAGGGATGGAAACCACCGACTCCGTAGGTGAAGAGGGGGGATAGGCGAATTAGGAGGTGATTGGTCTATGATAGGTTCGAGGTGAGGGTTAGAAGTTTTAGTAGGTTATTTAAAACCTAGGCCATGTTGTTTCTTGGCATTCTCATCATTTGGTGGTTCGATGGGCTGATGGGAGCCTTGTTCATAGTGCCCAAAGCCAAAACCTTTCCAAGCACACCTATAAAGATAGGTGTGAGCAAAGTTTGGGTTGCCAAGAAAAGAGAAGTCGGATGTGAATAGTTATGGTGAGGAGAGAGGATTCCCATCAATGGGAACTCGATCTAGCCCTCCATAGATGAGATTGGTTTGAAGGTTAAGAGGACCATAAGGGATGACCATTTCGATCCGATGGTCATAGCTAGGAATATGATGAAGTTGTCCATACTCTTGCAGAGTCTAGAACATGTCTAAGGTAAGTAAGAGATACTCCCAAAGTGAAAGTCATTGGAAGATATCTTCCATAGGGTCCTTTGTTATCACTTGAGGAGGTGGTGTGAGTGCGACCACTGTTTACGTACTGGTTGAAGCTTCCATGGATGGAGGTGGTGTTTGGGTTGGTGTCTTGAGAGGAATGAGAACGTCGTTTGGTCGATAGGTCATGTTACACGTCTTGAAAGGGGATGGGTCGACGAGAATGACATGGACTTGACCGTCGTGTTTGAATTTGACACAATGGTGTAGTGTAGAAGGAACACAAGCCATGGCATGAATCCAAGGTCATCCTAATAACACGTATTGGAACTCTCCCTTGATGATGTAGAAGAGCTCTGAGACTGTGCATGGGCCAACACGAATATGGAGGATGGCAGTGCCAATGGTAGTGGCAGTGGTGTCATTAATAGATCAAATAATTGCATCAATTTTTGATACACAAATCTTGGGGAGGGCCAATTGATCATAGGCATGGGTGGAAATGATATTAATGCTGGCACCCCCATCAATCATAACTCGCGTAGGTTGTGATGAAAAGAGCAGCGTCCTGATCTTCTGAGTTAGAGGTAAGAATTTCAGAATTACTGAAAGTAATAGAAATGATGGGGGATAATGACTAGACCAAGGCAGCTAGTGGTTAGGGGTCTTTGAGTTAGACCTCCACTACCTGTAAGGCTCTGATTAGAGCTTGACGATGTTGGGGAGAGCTTTGGATGAGGTCATATAAGGTCATCTTCATGGGCGTTTGGTGAAGCTGTTTCACCATAGAATCATGGATTGCCCCTGAAGAAGAGGGTTGGGATGCACCCAGGATAGAAATCTTAGGTTTTAGTGGTTGAGGTGGCTTGACAAATGGGTAGGTCCAAGGAATAGTATCTTTTTCTTTTGCTTTATCCTTTTGTGACCTAGTGGCTACGTGGATGGTGTTAATTTGGAAGAAAGGGGGTGAAGGAGGTGAAGGGACCATAGTCTATTGGTAGGATGCAGATGAGGATGAGGAATTTTGAGGGACATGAGATGGTGTCGGAGGTTTATCGACAGTATCCTCAAGAAGAAGAGTGTCTTTTTCTAGGTATTGGCAAATGACAATCTTGAGGGCACAACAATTTTCGGTATCATGTCCTGATGTGCGATGATATAGGCAAATTTTAGTGTCATCGAACCAAGACGGTTTTGATCTAAGAGGTTGAAATGGTTTGATAGGTGGGAGAGTAATGCTAGAAGTTTGCAAAAGTCGTTGTAATATCAAAGCATATGAACCTGTTAAGGGGTCGGTGTTTGCATTAGATGCACTAGATGTTGAAGACTTTTGCTTGGGAGTTATTGAAGGAGACTTTCGTACCACCTTTTGGGTTGGTGGTGTGGCCACTTGCATAGATGACACTTTCTTCGTGAGGGGTGCCAAATTTTTCAGAGGAAGTAGGTTTGTGGTGGGTGAAGGAAGTAATGGAGGTAACTTGTTTTGGTTAGGGGTTGGAGTAGGGAACACTCCTATTATGGTAGAAGGATGTTGGCCCAAAATGGAGGGCAATGTTGATGGGGGAGGAGGAGTTCACCGACGTGGTTTAGCAGCCTTCTTTGGTTTGGTTTGAGGACTACTATTGGGTGAGGCAAGGTTCAAGTCTACCTTCACTTACAGGTGAGTGAGGTTAGATATGGGGCAAACGTCGAGGGATTTAATCGATTTTGATATGGTGGATGAGGGTTTAGGTTCTGATGTGGATGGTTGAGCTTTTGAAGGTTTGAAAGTAGAAGTCTAGTCCTTGTCAGAAACTTTTGGAGATTTTGTCACAGGAGGGTCGACAGCATGAGATGAGATGGGACGCACAAGGTGAGGAGCTTTGAGTTGCTCCCATAATGCCTAATGTTCCAATTTTCTTGATTGGAGAAGTCCTAGTTTCTCTACTAATCGAGAGAACGGTTTGGAAGAGGTTGGATGAGGCCTTGATTCTTTAGAAGATGTGGATGGTTGTGAGTTTGGAAATGTGGTAGATGCAGCGGTCTCAGTCTCAAGGCGTGGGGGAGTCATAACTAGATCATCTTTGGTCGGAGAAGGTGAAGAGACAGGTTCTTCTCTTGGTGGAGAAGGAATCGAAGAAGGTGGCTCCTCAAGAGGATAGAGGGCAGGGATGATGGTGCCTTCTACTTGTGGTTGAGGAGCAGGAAGGGTAGGGTCCTCCATTGGTAGTAGGAAAAAAGAAGGTGGGGCTAGTGGCGTTGGCATGGTCAAAGCATCCTCTAATATAAGAGAGGTCGATGGAGAACTAATAAGAGAAGAAGGCTTTTCTACTTGTGATGGATAAATAGGGGAAGAAGACTCTTCCTCCTATGAAGGACCAATGGGTTGACTAGCCTCTTCAGACTGTGAGAGAGGTTGGTCAGGCACAAGAGGAGAGACAGTGTTGACTGTGCATATATTACGCTCTTAGGAGTCCTCAGCCATAGTTTACACATTGTTTTGGCTAGGAGATGGTTAGGAAAAGGTTGTTTAAAGATGTCTATGCTTTGATTAGGTGGTGCATTTGGGTTATCCAAGACAAGGTCACCTTTATCTAGCATGTCTTGAATGATGTTATTGAGAGTCTTACAATTGTCTGCGTCATGGCCTTTGACACGGTGATAATTACAGAAGTCATTTTCTCTATACCACGTAGGGATAGCTTTCAAAGGGTCAAATTATGGGGGTGGTCAAATTTGGGGGAGATTGAGGACTCCCTGTTTGACAAGTTTATCCAACACAGATGCATATGACTCTCCTATTGGAGTGTATCGACGCTGTATGTATCTTTGTTGGAATTATCATGTGATACTTTGAGATGTGGATGGTTTGGATTGGTTGGTCGTTGTCGAAGATGACAGTCTAACAACTACAACATTTTATGATGCCTTAGATTTGGAATTAAAAGAAGAAGTTTTAGAGGAAGGGTCATTTGACTTGGTGTTGGGGTTTTTACTTAGCAATTTAACTTTGTTTTCCTTGACGACACGTAGTTTAAGCTTCCTGCCATCATGAAAGCTTCATCAAAGGTGCAGAATGTTTGGACTTGCAAAGTAGAAGAGATGTGCTTGGCACATGCTCGTGAAAAGAGCTCAATGAGCTCAGGTTGAGGTAGGGAAAAGGAGAGTTGATTAATTAAGCCTCTCTAATGGGCAATGAAATCGGCTATTGATTCATCGTCGAATCGCCTGATAGTGTATAGGTCTATGATAGAGACCTTTTTGGTGATGTTGATCGAAAAGTGGTCAAGGAAAAGTTGAGCCAATTGAGTGAATGTGAAAAGAGAGTGACTGGTAATAGAGCTATACCAATCGAGGGCAAGACCAGAAAGCGACATGGGAAATGTGTGTAGCAATAATGCATCATCATGTGCTATAAGATAACAAGCGTGTCTAAACACTTGCAGATGTTGCTGTGGGTCTTCATTACTCTAGAAGTGAGTAAACTTGGGAAGTTCCCACTGACTGGGGTATGGTTGGATTGGGACTGAGAGATGAATGGGTTCATTACAAATTTGCTCATATGAGAGAGCATTTTTGGAACCCGAAACGGATGTCTCAAGACTAGACATTTTATCCATCAACATCTTGATTAGGTCAATTGATGGATTTGTAGACGGAGCACCCCTTAGTTTATAGGGCACTTGGAAGGTGTTAAGAGGGGCATATGACGTAGTTAGTTGTGCTTGTATAGGTGCAACATATTGGTAACTAGTCATCAGGGTGGATGTTGAAGCCAGGGGTACTTGTGCCATGGAGTTAGAGGGCACAAACTGAATAGGGGCCGCCAAAGGTGGTTGAGGGATGGCAACACTTGTTGAAGGGTAGGTAGTTACTCTTGTGTTGATGGGTACAAGAGTAAGCGGGATGGAGACAACTAGGTTTTGGAAGGGTGTAGAATTTTGTTGAATAATTTGTGGTTGAGGGGGTGCCGAAACCCCAATGGAGGTAGGTCTAGGAAAAGAAGGAGAGGCCACACTTTGAAGATAGGACACAGTCGGGTTATTAGTTGAGGTAATGGCTTGGGTGTCTATGGGTTAAAGTACGGTAGTGGTTGTTGATACGATTTCCATCTCAACTAAGGAAGTCGACATCCCATAGATTGGGTTGCCTAAGGAGTCTCGCATTTGAATTCTTATGAGATAGTTTTGAAGGGCCTTGAAATTAAGGTCAAGGAACCTTTCAAAGTCTTGATCCCCTTTGAGAATAATAGATGGTTGAGTCGGGGTTGGTTAGACAGGAGTATGCTTAGTGTCTGAATCATACTCTATTAGGGGACTTGTTATGGAGGGCGAAGGCAGAAGCGGTTGTTGCCTTGAGTGGTCAACAAGAGTCTTGGCTTGACTACATGTCAAAACCATTCAAGGCAAAAAAAAGTTTAGGTTCTAGAAACTGTGTTTTTCAGTCTCAAAAAACTAGAATGGGTGTTGGATAGCAAGAAAGTTGAGTTTTAAGCTTGCTATTTTGAGAAGAAAAATTTTAGACAGTGACCGATGTCAGTATAAAAACCGATGTCAATGAAAAGTTGCCGATGTCGGTCAGATAACCAATGTCGGTGAAGACAGTTGTCGATGTCGGTGGAAAGACTGATGTCAGTTATTGTGTTATTCCAGAAACTCAAAAATTTTGAAAGTTTTTGGAAAAAAAAGGAAAGCATCCTTACTAGCTCAAAAGACCAGATAGAAATATAAAAATAGATGAAGATAGGCAGATCCTAAATGTTAAACTCCTAAGGATAGATTTTAAAGTCATGTCAGCTTATGCCTTAGAAGAGTGTGTTTGAGAAGTTGGATTTTAGAATGGGTCCTAGAAGAAGTAGTCTAAGGTTGGTTTCAGGTTAGTTTTGGTGCTTAAGATCTATGTTAGGTTCCATACATGGCCTGGTGCTAAGGAGCTAGCTCCCCTCACTTCACAAGCCCAGAGATAAGCTGGGTCGCTTAGCCAGTATATACTTTCCCTAGAGTTTATACTCTACCAGAGAACAAAGTGGGTTCTCCCCTTAGTAGTGAAGTCCAAGTGGGATTACTAGGAAGGGTAAGGTATCTGATAGGTGATGAAATCCTAGTCAAACCTTGTCTTAGGTATGTTTAGATGTTTAGTTGTGATAGTGGTCTAGTTGTGTAACATAAGTGCACTACGATTTATTCATAATGCGGTTTTAAGTTATTAGATGAGCTAAATGTGCATTCAGGCAGAAATGAAGTGCAATATATTTTTTAGCCTAAATTGAAATGTGTGTTCATATGCAGACAAGTGAGAAAAGGTTTAAGAGTATGAGCTTGACTAGTCTAAGATGCAGGAAAGAAAGAAAAAGAAGGATTCTTTTTAACTTGCTAATGGTGTCTTTTCAAAAGAGATAGAAGAAAAGGATGCAAGAAGAGATCTAATGCACCTATATGAATGTTTGTTTTTAGGAGAAAAAGTATGAACCCAAGGAAAACTTCCAGGGTCCCACCGGGCATGCCAAAATGTTTCCAATAGTTTTTGCTTTGTTCACATTCAAAAGATGAAAGAAACTATGATAAGGGTCAGGGGTTAGATGTTACCCAGATGAAGTTTTGCGCACCGAATCCAGACAATTGAAGGAGCTCCTATTTGGCTGTAGAGGATGACACCTGTAGATAAGAAAGGCTTAAACAAGGAACGTGTTAGATGGATATAAGGTGGACTACCAAGCCTAAGCTTGATCCCAGAAGTGTAAAGACTTCCCTGAGGGACGACAGTCCACTAGTTTGACAAAAGAATGTTGTTAGAAAGAGCAATGATAAAAGACTGAACAAAAGAAAAAGAGATAAATGCATACCTATATTCTGTCAATCTTGCATTGTCACCGACATCGGTGATTCTGCCAGCGTCGGTTGCCAAGGTTGTCAACATCGATTAGTCTACCAGTGTCGGTAGGGGAAATGGTCGATGTCAGTTGGGGCAATGGCCTTGGATGAGTTTTTAGTCTGCTTGTGATCAACAGAATGGACTGGGATGTCTGTGGAAGCTTGTGCAGGTTTGTAGAGCAATAGATAGGGTCTTAGGAGGGACAAGGGGTAGAAGATAGGTTGTCACAAAAGAGTAGGGATATGGGGAAGGCCTCTCAGCATTTCCAGGAAGGAAGTCAAGTCTAGCTTGGTTGATAGCTAAGCCTGGTTGATGATGTTTAGAAGTAATGAAAAGAAACTAACTACTCATACATTCTAAATACATTCAAAATCACTGCAATAGTAAAAAGGGGAGAAGAATACTTAGCTCTTGCTTGGTGCAGAGCCAGAGGTGTTTGGAACGCTTGTACTTGTTGTGTCTATAGCTAGAAGAGTGTTGGTTGAAGTCTGATGATTGATCTCAGAGAGTTCCTATTGATGTCCAGGTCTGAGAGCCGAGAGAGGAAGAGAGTTTTAGATAGAGCCTGAGAGCAAGAGAATTCACATTCACAGGGGGAGGAAAAGTTAGCATTCTAGGTGCAGAATTTAGTTTTAAAGAAACTGATGTCGGTTGATAGTTAATCAACATCGGTGGCTAGAAGATGGGAAAAAGGCTATTTTAAGCCTTTTGTCTGTTCTTCCAACTGCCAGGGTCAATTTGTCATTGTGAAATGGTATGAATGGCAGGTTTAATGAGCGTGAGAGGCTAGTGGAAGGGTTGAAATGGGGTCTAAGCAATTAAGATTTGGCATGGGGTGAGGGAGGCATCCAAGGAGAGGTATCCAAGGTGGGGTGAGGTGTCATGGGTGATGTGTCAAGGGTGTTATTAATTTAAAATAGTTAATTTATTTTAAATTAATAAGTGTGTGGGTTAGGAGTGTTTAGGAGGTGGACCAAAAGGGACCAAGGGGGAGGATGACCAAAGAATAGACATGATTTTGGTGTCTACAATGCCATATGTAAGTTTTTGTATTGACATTAATAAAATTAACACATATGTTTGTAGTATCTAGCATAGCATTCTAATCAGGTATCCTATTTTGTCCAAGCTTTACTTTTAAATTTGATTCCTAGTCTCATATCCATATGGTCAAAATTTTCACAAGTAAGCCACATGAGATAGGTAACTAGATGTATCTTCAATATTCTGGAATGAATGAAGGGTATATTATGTTAGAGATTTGTCATGTTGATGTCATGATGGTGTCATGGAAATGTCTTGGTGAGTGAATGAAGTGACTTGATAGTCTAAGTGACAATGACAAAGTGTGCAATGTGCTTGTGCTTTTTCTTATATGAAAAAGTGTCTAATATGCTTGTTCTTGTATGCTTGAAAGATGAATGGTTAATCTTCAGTGTTGAAATGGTTAGAGAGGTTCAAGAATGAGTATGGTGATTGGAGTATATCCAAGAGGTCCCTAAGATTTTATCCATGCTTGGAGAGATTATGTGCATAATTAGAACTCATTTGGTTGATCACAACTTTCATCTAGACACTTTAGGTCCAGTGGTAAAAAATCTAAGTTGGCAGTTTGATGATGTCACCATTATCACATGTGAATGTGCTAAGGGGAGATGTTTATATGGTTGTGATCAAAATAGTCCCTAGTTGATATGTATTAGATCTCATATCATGCATCGAAGCACAATCAAAGATATGAGGGTGAAAATTTGGCTTCTAAGATAGAATTCACTGTTTTCCCATACTTAGCCAAATTTGCAATATGGCCAGAAAACACTGAGTAAGAAGTTTAATGACTAAATATCTCACATGTGTGGATGTTTCAGGATAAGGTGATCATATGGGTTTGTTTAGTTTTATACCTAGTTTATTTTTGCTAATTTTTATATCATATAATGTACCATGTCAAAATATATGCATATGTAAAGTTGCGCTCCCAGGGAATTTGACTGTGTTTTCCAAACTTAGCCAATTTTACAATGAGGCAAAAAAAGCCAAGTGAGAATTTTGATGGTGTTATATATTGCATGTGTAAAGGTGTCAAGATAAATTGATCATATGGTTTTGTTTAGTTTTGAGCATAAATGATTTGCACTAAATTTGAGATCATCCACTGAAGTGTGACAAAAGTTATAGATGCTCAAAGTTATCCTCTCAAGCAGATTTGGACATATTTGGCTTTGTTATAGAAGTTTTTGAGAAGGAAATTTAATGGAATTATATCTCACATACGTGAGGGTTCTAAGAGTAGTGTATCACATGGTTTGATTCTCTTATGAGAGGAGATCATCTAGTCCAATTTTGAGATCCTGCATCGAAGTGCAAAAGAAGTTATTAAGGATAAAAAATGGCTACTCAAGCATATTGATAGCATTCCCATAGTCATTTTTGAAAGTTTTAAATCTCAATCAAGATCAACGATGCATGTTTCCTCACAAGAGTTAGGAATTAGTAATATGAGAATAGGTGCATGATGTTTAAAAACTTAGCAAAGGTATAGGACAATGATCCAATGGTGAGTGGGTGTTCGTATAGTTGATCAAATGGTGAGCGTTGAGCGTTAAATTCCTAATTAATCCATATAAATTAATAGAGCATATTAAGTCAATGTTCCTAGATTGAATGAGATGAGGTCAACATGACATATGTTTAATGTTGGGATTTAGCAGTCTATACGTTAAAGCTTGGACATGATTGATGGTGTGTATTTGATATGAGCACAGAGTCCATGAGATTCGAGCTTTGTGTTTGAAGGTTAACTATGACTGTTTGAATTTAAATATTTGAAATTAATATAGGAAAAACTAGAGATCTATATTTCATCCATATCTTTTGATAGACATCCAATTTGATGGTGTTGTAAAAATAAAAGACAAAGAGGACTCCATGGTACATCTGATGAACCTAATTTGAAGATATGGAAGTAAGCATAGTCAAACATATTAAGACTAGAATTTGACTATGTGTTTGTGCTTGATTTTCAAGTGATCTAAGAAGAATATTTGAGCCTATATTGATATTAATTTGATGTTTTATGGTAAATTGGCTATTGGGGAGTTTTCTAGAATCCATGAGGGTGTTCTATGTAGATTTTAGAGGTGTGATAAATCTATCTTGAGTATGAACAATGATTAAGAAGTCGACTGTGTGTTTATTCATGGTGACTATGTACACAACATCAGTGTTTGAGTCATTTGAGCATATAAAAAGGTGAGCTAAGCTAATTATGACTATTTGAGGATGTCAAAGGGGATATAAGGAGTGTGGACCCATGCATTTAAAAGTGGTCAAGTGTTATTGTTTTGCTTGAGGGAGTGATAATGGAGTGAATGGGTTCACATGAGATTTATAAGGGCTACAAGGGCCTTATTAAAAGGTGTAGTTCCTTAAGGGTGACCCATAAATGCTATAGCAAACATATGAAGATTATTTTGAACCATGTCTTTGTGTGAGAGATACCTTAAGGGTTAAGGCATGCCTAATAGCCAACCAAGATGATGGTTATCAACATTAATCTATAAATAGTGAAATCAAAGATGGTGATTTCTAGACTTTGAATGAGAGAAAAATGAGTAATTAGAGAGAGGATTGTGTGTTTGTTTTGTGGAGAGAAGAAGGGGTAGATTACCTTGAAGGTGATTGGAAGAGTAGATTAGTTTTAAAAAAGTTTATATGACCTATTGGTCATGATTCTATTGGAAAAATAGTGAATTTATTGTTTCAGTATGAGTGAAGATGAAGTGTGATAAGCAGAGGTCCATCATCAAGTGTTGTTGACATTATTTCAAAGGTGAATTTGTTCATAGGTGTTGTTTGGTAGCTCATCATCTAAGGTAGTTGTAGCTTCCTTGTAAGTTGATACTTGATAAAAGGTCTGGTTATTGTTGTAGCTCAGCTAGACAGGTGTGACAGCACCTTGTGGGATTGAAATATCACTAAATAAGGATTGTAGTTCCTTGATAATTTGTAGATGGTCTAAATTAGATTTTGTTATTATAGGATAATATTCAAATTACACATTCTAGTAGATTTTCCTCCAAGATGGTTTCCCAAATCTATCATGTATTATGTTATTGATCTTGCATTATCTCTCTTGCTCATTGATGTTAATGTTTTGTATGTTTCATGATTGATTATGGTAAATGATTAAGTGTTTGCAAAGATCAAAATTTAATTTTGATTATTTAGGATCACTGATTCACCCCCCCTCTTAGTGAGTGTACCTATAACAATTGGTGTTAGAGTGAGGTCTTTTGGTAAAGGCTTGATATCTTAAAGGTGATCCAAGGTACAATTAATAGTCATAATGTGCAAGGTGGTTTACCTACTAAGCAACCACTAATGTTCAATGGATCCAATTATACATTTTGGAGTGCTACGATGAAGACCTACATTATATCCCTAGGATTTGATGTATGGAAATCTATATTGGATGGTTATGTTGGTCATGTTATTCCTCCATCTAGTTTTACAGACAAGAAGCTATTTGAGAACAACTATAAGGTAAGGAATGTCATCACTTGTGTTCTTATAGAAACTAAGTTCACCAAAGTAATTTATTGCACATCTACCAAGAAAATATGGGATAAATTTAGACTATTTTTGAAGGAGATTCAAAGGCTATGCTTACTAAACTGTAGACTCACAAAAGGCAATTTGAAAGTCTCAAGATGAATGAAGAATATACTCTGGTATCCTTTCTCTAGAGAGTTGATGATATTTTGAATATCATCAGAGGTCTTGGAGAGAATATTGAAGAGACTACTATTGTTCAAAAGGTGTTAAGGTCTCTTTCCCCAAAGTTTGATTTGAAAGTATCTGCTATAGAAGAGAGTCATGATCTTACTCAATTGAAGATGGATCAATTGCATGGTACCCTTACTACTTATGAGATGAGAAATAATGATGATATACCACGAAAGAAGGAAGAAAATTTCAAGACAAAGATGAATCCTAAGAAGAAGTTACAAGGTTATAAATCCAAAGAGGGTGACATATCCGATATTGATGATGATGAATTAATTTCTTTGATTACTAATAAATTGAACATTGACTCAGGGAAGTATAAGGGTAAACTACGCTTAAATGTTTTTGATAATAAGGCAACAAACAAGGGGTCAAACCCTTACAAAGCATAAAAAAGAAACCCTAGAGGCATCAACACCAAAGAGCCTCAAAATAGAAACAACAAAGACTACTAAACCAACATAAATAACACATATAGAAAAACAAGCCTAAAGACAGTATGTATGAGGAAATAGAGAAAAAATAACATAAAGGAAACCAGACCTAAGGAGAACTATTCTCCCATCTTTTAGCCAAAGACTCCATAAATTCATCCATCTTATTGACATTCTCATCTCTATCCTCCATAGTTGTAGACTCAAGATCCTGTAACATAGGAAGATAAAGTAACATAGTATGCCTGAGCAAAGTGGAAATTAAGTGTTCTAGTTTCTTTACATGACCCCTCAAGGCATCAATGTCATTCCTATAATCAGCACCTTCCTTTGTCTCATCCATAGCTTCCTCCACAAAAATCCTTCTCCCTTCATCAACATTAACCTCAGAATCACCAACAACACCATTATAAACATTGGTCTATTTTTTCCCATTCTTACCCTTTGCATCTTCAGATATCTCCTGGATTTCAATAACCTTGGCCTCATCCCCCTAGGTGGATTCTTCAAAATCACTCTCTAAATAATCAGTAAGTTTGGCTTTTGGTGTAGGTTTTCCAGCAATCCTCCCTAGCCTCCTAACACCAGAGGACAAACCCTCCTTATCCTTGATAGATACATTAATTTTACTACCCGGTCCCACAAGAGTATTGCTAAGATTTTTAGGGGTCCCCACATCATCTCACAGAGTTTCCTCTTCCCCCTCCCTCAGTTTCCTTTTCCTACTCTTCACACTACTTTTAAAGACCAGAGTGTGGGTAGCAGTCCCCATGGTAGTCTCCGCATTAGACAGAGAAAAGGAAACCCCTTTCATCTTATGAGAAGCAAGGGAAAGGCAAGCCTCTTCAGATATAGCAGTATCATAATGTTTGGTAGAAATTTCACTGCTATGAGACTGGATAGGTTTAGGTAGCTCTAGGGTAAGGTGGAAATTATATAATTAGAGAATAAGACCCTAGTGTAGGGGAATGGGTTTCTTGGAGGGTTTCTTAGCTAACTTAGCTTTAACTCTAAAAATTGAATGCTCAAAGGAAGACAACAAATAGAATGGGAAGCTAATATGATAATTGAAGAACCTGATAAACCTCCCCTTTAGAGTGAAGTATTTCTTGAAGAAACACATATCATCTCATGGCTCTGGTAGCTTGGCCCTTTCGAATCCTCCCTGGTAAGGAACCAATTCTTTGCCTTCCCCAAGGAATAACTTTTGGTTAGAATGTTCCACCACTTTCACTTTCCTTTGTAGCTTGGTCCCCTTAGTCAACAGGCCAGTCACCAAAGCAATGACATTCTCTGAAACCTCAAACCCAATTCTACCAATAGTGACTCTGTGGTTATGCCAAGTCTAAGTGAATTATTGAGATAGATTTTCATCGTAGCCATTAAGCCATTCCAAAAATGGGCTAATGCCACCTTCCTTACAATAATGTCAGACCACAACATTATCCTTAAACTCACAATAGGAAATTAGCTCCATTCTAATCCTATCTCCTCCCATTATAGCCTTCCAAACAAAGACACAAACCCCCAAAAACTAGAGATTCACAAAGTTATTGTTAAAGGAGAGATTAACCATTATGATAAGAAGTTTGCACGTAATATCATTAATAAGATCCAACTTTCGAAGGACCAATTGAAGCCTACTCTTCTCATGCTCGAACATGATAACAAGGACATCTCTATAATTAGAAGATAAACAACTCACCTTAACACAAGGGAGTAATAAAGTCGAGATGACATTGAGTAATCGAAGTACCAAAAAAAAGTACTTTGAGATACACATTAGCATCTTCCAGCAAAACCGATGGAATAAACTATCTTTCCTAAGATAATTAGTCATCATTGAAACATCATATCTTTTTGAATTAAATCCCTTATGTTTAAAGGGATGTTATTAATTTGGTGCCAACCACATCAATTACAAAATTATTCACCAAATTCCACAAGAGCATTTACAACCCCATTTCCCTCTATATATATATGAGAGATATCAATTTTAGGGATCCACTGTAGAAGGATCTATATGTCCACTATAATGTCTTTCAGTTTCCAACCACAATTCAACACGTTAGTAACAACATTAATAATAAGTTTGGAATCCCCCTGAATGTGCAATTTCCTAATATTAAGTGAAATAGCCAATTTCATCCCCCATAAAAGAGTAGAGGCTTCAACATAATTATTGATTTGAAGGTCTATCCCACCAGCATAGACAACAACCATGCACCCCTTGTCATCCATGATAATCCCACCACCACTAGCCTTACCATCCGCCTTAGATGCCCCATCAAAATTTAGTTTGAGCCAATTAGGCTTCAATGGGATCCATGTGGTATTCAATCTCTGCAACTATTTGGAATTATTATGAGTCAAGATTTGGTTTAGATTTCTCCAATTAATCACAATTTGCTCATGTTCATGAGAAAGAGGTTTTTCCATAATTTTGATGTGAGAATTAGTCACACTCTCCATGAGGATCTTATAAAAGGAATGAATAACTTGAGAAGTATCCCTAGCAGCATCCCTAAAAAATTTGTTATTACATTCTCTCCATACAGTCCGACCAAGACAGGGCAGATTTTGGTTCCAAAGCTCAACCAACCATGGATGAGAGAAGGAAGGACACCAGTTGGCAATGACTTCCCTAATATCATAATTACAAACCCATTGAATGCCAAAATTCCTTAAAATAATATTCCAAATTTCCCTGAAAAAATCATAGTGGAGAATTAAATGCGAAACAATTTCCTCCTTCTCAAAGCACAAAAAGCACCTATTGACCAAGGTGAATCCCCTCCTCTATAAGTTATCTTGAGTTAGGATTTTGTTATGAATAGTAACCCACCAAAACATATTAATTTTAGGGATAAGTTTATGGTTTTAAAATTTCCCCCAAATATCATTGTTATGCACCTCAGGGATCAACAGGTGGTAAGCAGATTTAACAGAAAAACTACCTTTCTTATCTGGCCACCAATATAGCTCATATTCCCTAGGAAAAAGAGGGATTCTAACCCCCAAAAACAAATGTTGGATAGATCACATCCTAGGAGTGAGATCAAGGTGATGGGTATAACAATCCAAAAGATTTTTCCAACTAATACCATTATTATTGTGAATATAGTGACAAACTTTATTCCCAAAATCCTATGTAGCAATGCTAGCAATACCTCCATAATCACCTTGAGTAACTAAGGCCTTATCATTCAACCAAATGTCTTCCCAAAAGTTAATATAATTACCATTCCCTAGTTTCCATCTAAGCCCATGCTTGACAGGGCTTCTAGACTTTAGCATTTGTTCCAGATAACAGATCCCTTGGGAAGCCCTTCTGAATGGAGAAAATTAAAGTGGTCATTTCCATGAAGATACTTGGCTTGCATAATGTCTCCCCACTCTTTATTGTTATGGATTAAATTCCAATTTATTTTGGATACGATGGATTTATTCATATTCCTGGTAGATCTAATGTTAAGACCTCCATGAGGTTTGGGAAGATAAACTTTCTCCCACCTAACCAAAGACATTCTCTGTTTGTCTTCCACCCCAGTCCATAAGATTTTTTTTTGAATCTATCCCAATTTGTCAGCAATAAGCGTATGCATTTTAAAAAGAGACAAGAAGTAAGTAGGAATACCTTTCAATGAATCACGTAGAAGCTAAAGCACGTGTGGATAGTGCAAAAGAAGGCAATCATATGGGTTTGTTCAGTTTTAGACCTGACTTATTTTCACTAATTTTTAGATCATGTAATGTAGCGCATCAAAATATATGCATATGCAAAGTTGGGCTCCTAGGAAATTTGACTATGTTTTTCCATACTTAGCCAATTTTAAAATGAGGTAGAAAGAGCCAAGTGAGCATTTTGATGGTGTTATATCTTGCACATGTGAAGGTGTCAATATAAAATGATCATATGGGTTTATTCAATTTTGAGCACAGATGATTTGTGCTAAATTTTATATCATCCGCTCAAGCATGATACAAGTTATGGATACCAAAATTTGGCCTTCTAAGTAGATTTGGACATAGTTGGCTCTATGACAGATGATTTTGAGTAGGCACTTTAATGTCATTATATCTCACACACATGAGGGTTCCAGGAGTAGTGTGTCACATGATTAGATTCTCCTATGAGAGGAGATCATCTGGTCCAATTTTGATATCCTACATCAAAGTTTAGAGGAAATTATTAAGGATAAAAAATGGCTACTCAAGCATATTGACAAGGTTCCCATTGTCATTTTTGAAAGTGTTAAATCTCGAAGAAGATCAATGGTGTATGTTACCTCCAAAGAGTCAGGAAGAAACAAGATGAAGATAGGTGTATGATGTTTAATGACTGAGTGAAGGTATAGGATAATGATCTAATGGTGAGTGGGAAGTGGGAAGTTTTATAGTTGATCAAATGGTGAGCATTTATCATTAAAGTCCTAGTTGATCTCCAACAATCAATAGAGTGCATTAAGTCAAAGTTCCAAGATTGCACAAGATGAAGTCAATGTGATTGATGTTTAACATTTGGCTTTGGTGGTCTATACGTTAAATCTAGAACAAGAACAATGGTGTGTATTTTATCTAAGTAGGGAGTCCATGATATTCAACCATTGTGTTTGAATGTTAACTATGACCGTTTGAATTTAAATATTTCAATTTAACATACAAAAACCTAGAGATATGTATTTCATCTATATCTTTTGATAGAAGTCAAATTTACTGGTGATGTAAAAATCAAAGATCAAGATGACTCCATTTTGCATCTAATGAACCTAATTTGAGGACTTGGCAGTGAGCACAACCAAGGATATTGAGACTATAAGTTGACTGTGTGATCATGCTTATTCTGCAACTAACCCAAGAAAGATATTCGAGCTTGTATTGATGTTATTTTGATGTTTCATGGTGAATTGGCTATTGGGGAGTTTTGCAGACTCTATGAGGGTATTCTATGTAGATTTTATAGGTGTGAACAATCTATCTTAACTATGAATAATTCTTAAGAAGTTGACTGTGTGTTCGTTCATGTTGACTTTGTGTACCAAGTCAATGTTTGAGTTGTTTTAGCAGATGTAAATGTGAGCTAAGCTAACTATTATCATTTGAAGATGTTGAAGGGGACATAAGGAGAGGGCCCATGTATTTAAAGTTATTCTTTTATTCTTATTTTTCTTGAGCGAGTGTTAAAGCATTGAATGGGTTCACATGAGATCTATAAGGGTTACAAAGGCCTTATTAAAAGGTGTAGTTCCTTAAGGGTGACCCATAGATGTTATGTACAACCTATGAAGATTGTTTTAAAACATGTCTTCATGTGAGAGATGACTTAAGGGCTAAGGCATGCCTAATGGCTGAACAAGATGATGGTTATCAAGATTGCTCTATAAATAGTGAAATCAAAGATTGTAATTTCTTGACTTTGATTAAGAGAAAAAGGAGCGATCAGAGAGAGGATTCTATGTGTGTTTTGTGGATTGAAGAAGGGGTAGATTTCCCTAAGGATGATTGAAGAGAATATCAGTTTGAGGACTAATTATATGACCTATTGGTCATGATTTTATTAGTAGAATAGTGGGCTTTGTATTTGAGTGTGAGTGAAGGTGAAGTGTGATAGGCAGAGGTCCATCATAAAGTGTTGTTGAAATCAAGTTCAAAGTGGATTTTTTCATAGGTGTTGTTTTGGTAGCTTAGCATCTAAGGTGTAGCCTCCTTACATTGTGATACTTGATAAAAGGTCCTATTGTTATTGTACCTCAACTAGACAACTGTGGCAACACCTTGTGGGATTGGAGTCTCACTAAATAGGGATTATAGTTCCTTGATCATTTATATATGGTGTAAATTGGATCTTGTTATTATAGGAGAGTAGTACAATTTTAGGCTCTAGTGGGTTTTCTCCCCCAAGAGGGTTTCCCATGTATGTCATGTGTTATGTTATTGATCTTGCATTGTCTCTCTTGCTCATTGATGTTAATGTTGTGTATGCTTCATGATTACTTATGGTAACTGATTAAGTGTTTGAAAAGATCATAATTTAAGTTGGATTATCTGGGCTCACTAATTTACCCACCCGACCCCACCCTTGCCCCCCTCCTCTTAGTGATTGTACCTCTAACATATTAGTTAATTTTTAGAATGTCTTAATTAAATGAGAAAAGTGGTACCATAAGTTATATCCTACTTGTTATCAAACTAGATATGGTGGAAATACAACCCATCAATATTAGTAGTAATAGATAAATCCTCAAGTTTTGGTCACTTTGAGAGATAGTTATTTTCTAAAAGATGGGAGGGATTTTATGTTTTTCTCATTTAAGACACAATATGTATGCATCCTTCATTCTTATATTTTTGAATTTGGTTCTTTCATGTCTCACATTGATTGGTGTAATAGCCACTAATATGATGATATTTGCATATGGTATTGTGTCTTATGTGGGTAGAAGTCTATTTCATGATCTGTGTCAGGTAAAAGGTAAAAAAACATTTTATGTTTAAAAAACATAAATAACATGATATCTGGAGTATATTGATGTGTCATGATATGTAAAATTTGTTGTGAAGCCTTTTGAGAATATTCCACATTGCTCACATGATGAATTTGAACCTTGTAAGGTTGACTCAATGTTTTCAGCCAAGAGGTATATATGGGGTAACAAGTATTTACATTTTAGTCGATTATTTTTCTTTTGCCTTTATCTAGATTCAATTATATATTTTATACAAGTGGTTTTATCTCATATATGTTGGGACACATAGGTTCAAATAGGTCATGTGATATGTGATCAAGTGGATCAAATTTTATGTTTACATTTTCTCATCTATCATGTCATAAGTGGTATCATCATCATTATCATAGTAATCTGAAACATGGTCATCTTCTTGCTCAGTGTTTACCAATAAATAAGCTTAAATATTGGGAACTCTTTTAGTTTTACTGGATCTTTTGGTGATGGTTCTCTATCCTTATGCATATCTAGGTGTAACTCATAATTTAGTACATTATTTGCATCTATATATAATGGATCCATTATAATTGACTAACCAATTTCATGCCCATGTATATAATTAAAAGGGAAGGTTTTTTTAGGTGGTACCACTGTAGGGATGCTTTGAGTTTTAGAATATATCATTTTACAAAATTTTAAAGGTTCATCATCAGCAGGCACATATAATAAGGTCCCATCATGTATTAATTTTATACATCGATGAAGTATAGATGTGACAACTTCCATTAAATGTATTCAAGATCTACCCAAAAGTAAATTATATTGTAAGGATTAAGACATGACCTAAAAAACATTTGAAATCATTTTTAGTCCTAATGTCACATCCAATGTGATTTGACCAACTAGAAGGCTATGTAAATTGTCAAACCCTTTAATGTGCGTAATTATTTTTTGAAGAATATTAGTGGTAATACCCATAATGGTTAAAAATTTCATGCTAAAAATGCTTGGCCCAATATATTATTATGAGCACAATGTTGATACCTTTATTTTGCATGGTCACTTATATGAAGAAAGGCAAATTTTGGTCAATAATATATTTGGGTGGTTAATTTGTTGGATCAAAGGTGATGATCTTGTTATTTTTCTTGAGATCTTTCATAATATCTACAAAATAAGAAGGCTCAATATCACTTGGAACTTGTGTCTCATGTAATGATGCAAATAGGATATCCTTATAAACACTAGATTGCTTTATGAGCTCAAGGATAAATTTTTTTACATGTTTATTTATTAATTGCTCAATAATGTCATATCCCTTAGACTTTATTAAAACATTAGGTTTAGGAGGCACCTATTGTATCTTATTAGGTGGGGGAATAGGTTTAATAATCCTACCTTTTTGAGTAGTAACAAAATGGACTATGGAATCCATTATAATCCATGGGTGAATAATGGATGTGGTATGGTAGTTTCCATTCAAATAATACTTAGGTAGAAAGAAGGGTTGAGAACATGCACGTTAGCATCTATAGATTATCTATGTAACATTACAAAATGAATTTTAAAGAGAGATCAAGTGTTGTTTTTAGTTTAAAACCTTATCATGATTATCACAAATTTGATTAATAGTTTTGACAAGGAAACTAATGTATAAACTAGAGTAATCATAAGGTATTGGACCATGAAATAATTTATACAAATATCCATAGTAAACATGATTGTCATATTATAGCAATCAGGGATCAACAATAGAAAAATTAGAAAACCCTAATTTACCTAGGGTTTGGAATTCAAATATGGGGTTCACCAAATGTTTAACCCTAAAAGGAAAAAGGTCTAGGTAAGCTTGGGTTACCTAGAGGATCATTAAAGGGTTATATAGAAATGATAATGCATGAGGGTGATAATCAAATCTACAATATGCTAATTAGGAGCTAAACTCATATAAACACATACATCAAATTTCTTATGGTGAGAATAGGCTAGATATAGAAAGTAAAACAAAGTTCTGTATGGAAATGATAAAAAAGTCATAAACTTCGTTATTTTTTATGCTAAAACAATAATGGATATGGAACATGTAGAAAGTGGGTTGAAATATGACTTTGGAATAGTTACATGATTCTAAATTAAATGCCTCTAGATCTCTTGGCACTAATATTAGCTTGGAACGGTTATATTGACACTACTATCTTTGTTTGACACAAGTGCCTATATGGAATAATTATTAAGAAAATATGTGACCATCTCGATGATTCAAGATTTGAGTTTAATTTCGCTCTAGTGCATTCTGATTTGGGTCATATATTATCACTCCTCATGAATTTGTAAAACTGTATTCTTAATCTTCATGGTGACCTTGAGGAAAAAAGGATTAGTAGGGACATGCTATCAAGATAACACCAAATACCCCTATATTAGTGAGCATTACCTACATAGCTAATACTCTGAAGAGGGCATTGTACTCATGTAGTTTTTCACTATATGGTGGCTTGTATGTGAATCATGTAATATGTGCAAAGTAAGTACACCAGTGACCTAGGTTGTAACTTGGTACATTAAGATCTTGGGATACTCCTTTAGTAATTCATACCTATGTATGTGTTATCCCTGTGACTGATATGAGAATAGTAATAAATAGGAAAGCATTTTCTCAATTGAATTCTTGGTAGAATGATTTGATAAGTTTCCTTAGGTATTTTCCTAAGTGTTGTTATGTCTTTCAAAGAGAATAATCAATGAGGGTTGATATTATATTTATATTAATCCCTTTAGAGAAGTAACTAACATTAAAACACTTATGTTGACCATTAGGATATGATTTATTTGAAAATTAAATGACTTTAGGGTATTAGACACTTGTGTGAGGTCAGAACACTAGCATCAACACTAGTGTCTATCTTGGACATTAGTGTCCAAGGAGAAGAAAAGTAGATATAGGTTCAAAACCTAAAGATATGGAAGATGAGTGAATTTTAAGCATTATAAGAAAGATAGATGGCCTAGATCATCAACATAAGACTAGTCAGACTAAGAGATAGGCTAAAGGGCATAAGATAGAGCTAATACGAGACTTGTAGAAGCAACAAAAGGTCTAAATCTGAGATGAACAAGACTGAGGTGCTATATGATCCATGAATATTATCTACAAATTATTAAAACACTAATATTTTTCTATGTGCATAAAAATGGATAAATGAGATTTGAAGCCTATGAGACTATTATAGTGTGTAGAGTAGTATTCCAACTATTTTAATTTGTGGAGTAGTATGTCAAACCTATTCTACTATGTAGAGTAGTATTTCAAACTAATGTTACTATAATGAGCAGTATGTCAAACTATTTTACTGTGTGGAGAAATATGTCAAACTTATTATTAATATGTGGAGCGATATACTAAACTATTCTATTGCATGGAATGACATGCTTAATTTTTTATAATTTTTGGGATTATCTCTGTTATGTTTATTTTCTATATCTAGCACCTTATTGGAATGGAATGACCATTCTCAATGGGTGGGAAGAGTGCAGGGGATTTGAAATGTTTTGTGGTTCAAGGAAAAAGTCTCCAATAATGTTCTCCCTATTATGATCTCTTCAGGTCTTCAACAAAAATGATGTACTGCAAAACTCTAGAAGATTCTATATGCATTGTATTTCCATGTACATGGTACATTGCTATATAATATTTTAATTTTGAACTATAAAATTTAGAATTGAATAGTCATCCTTATTTATACTTTTGGAATATGTTTAATTTCAAAATAATTGGGTCATGAATGTTAAATTAATGTAATATTTGAGTAAATTTCATAATCAAAGAATTATTAAATTCTTTGTGAATACATATTTGATGAATTATGGATAGATGTTTTTGAACAAATTTTAATTAATTCAAATTATTGTATTCATTAATAAATGTAAAGTATGAACATAAGATGCATGCAAAAGATGTACTTCAATCAAGGGTGTAATTAAGAGACCATTGAATAATGTAAACCCATTACCTAGTTTGTATATTTTTAAGTATGGTTTATGAATATTTAGATTCATTATTGCATGCGTGGATCATTGTTTATTGTTATACCATAATACATACCATGCAAAAGTGCACTTGAATTAGAATGTATTAAAAATTGTTAGAACATGTTAAACTTTGTTGTTATGGCATGTTATAATTAGTTTTTATATTTTCAATGTATAATGCGTGTTAAAGAAGGATTAGTAAGATAACCATTGGTGTGATAGATTAAAGAATTGAAAAAAAAAAATAGTATATTTTCCAATACGTGACATGGGGGTTCTTACAAGTGAATGTAAATGTGGTTCACTATGAAATTAAGCATTGAAGGTTTGATAAGGAAACTAAACGTCATGATCTATGTAGAAATTAGTTCAATATGAGTATCTATACAAAAGATATGTAATGAATGTTTCATATACTATGCATACTTCTACAACATTCTCTTTTCAAATAATAAATGCATTGGATGTAACAAACTTGAAAATAATATAACAAAGGTGTGGTATAACTTTACATCTATCAGATATAATTATATTTAATAGAAATCAATCTAAACTTATAATTAATGTAACAAACGTAATTGTAACGTAGCAAAAGTCTAGTATAAATGTACTTCTATGTAATATAACTAGTGTCTAATATATATTTCAAATCCCAAATGATATACTTCCATTGATGAGAAGAAAACATATCTTCAACTTTAATAATCAATAAGAAAACTAATGTTCCTTCAAAGATGTATCACGAAAAGTACCACTCTTTATAGTGTTGCCTTAATTAATTCATGAAATAATAAATCTAAATGTCATATAATGAAATGGTATGTTATGTTAGAAGAAGTGACCCACCAAATATTTTTATTCTTATTATGTTATATATTTTGAGGTATTCATTTTTTATTATTACACTACAAACTTCATGGTCATATAGTACGCCTAAAATGATTATAGTACGAGAAGGATTTTTCTCACAAAATGTATAGTGCTACCTGAGTTAATGGTCATAAAGGGTGGACACCTTAAATTCCTCTTCGATATTGTTGAGCAAAATGTGTTGTTATTTATAATTGAAAGGTTCTATAAAATACAATATTTTACCATATTAATCTATTTTGTCACTTTATTTCCCATAACTTTTTAAAAAAAATACTTTAACCCACCAAATATTTATCAAAATATTTTATTATTATTTATAATATAAATTTCATAATTATATTATAATCCCAAATTAATTAGTATATGAAAAAAATATATATATACACAAAATATATAATATTATTTTAAACAATAACTCCGTCACAAGTAAACACCTTAAATTCCTCATCAAGAATGTTGAGTAAAATATGTAGTGATTTATAATTAAATAATCCATAGAATACAATATTTTACCATATTAATATATTATATGGATAATGAAATAAGTCTCATGTAAAAAGTGGCATCTTACACTTAATATATGGATGGTTGACATTCACATACAAAATAGAAACCACCCAACCTGATTCGATAGTTAATTATAAATATACTAGCTATTAAAACATTATTTATTAAAGTTTAAATTTATTTTTTATTTTTATATTTATAATTTTAAAGATTGTTTCAAAGAATGGGAAAACTAATTTGAATAATTATTGTTTATAAATTAAATGAGATTTGAATGATATTCCATTTTATAATTTGGAAGACTAAAAAAATATGCTCTTACAATATTTCAGTTTTCCTATTTTAATTTGTAGTTTGTTTTATCTAAATTTAAATAAAAAAAATGTTTATTTTTATTGTTATTAAAAAAATATTATTATTTAAATTTTTTTTAAAAATACATTACTAAATCTTTATATGATGTGAATTTATATATAAACTTGACCCAAAATTGTATAAAATATTTATACATATTTTTTAAGATAAATAAAATTATATATAATTTTTAAAAAAATATTCACAAATAGTTTGTCAATATAAAAACACACATGACATTTAAAAAAGATTTAAAAAACAAACAAAAATATTAAAAAAAAATAGTAAAAAAAAAATTATATGACAATAACAATAACAACAATAATTATAAATGTATATGAATGATTCAAAGTTTAGCCTAAGCTTAATCTTCTTCTTACAAGTTATACTGTTGTTTGAGTCCATTAAAACAAAAAACAATCAAACTGCCCTTTCCATTTAAATTAACACATATAAAATGAGTGTCAGTGGTTTGAGTCTCATCATAACAAACATTAAACATTTTCAAGCAATGTCATTACAGAACAAAACTTAAACTTTAAATACAAATATGAATACCCAGAAAGGATATTTTAATACTGATGGTAGTGATTATATTTTGTTGATTGCAGAGTGTTTTTCTAATTGTATTTAATGAATGGGAAACTAGATAATTCAACACTGAACAACCACTTGCCTATGTTCTTTTGATGCTCTTCAAAGATGCAAAAAGGCTATGCAACTGGCATAAAGATAACTCAGTCCGTTTCATGTAGGAAAGTCATGGTTCTCAAAAAGAATTGATGACAAATCTTTTGTTTTTAAGCTTTTGTATTAATAAGAACAATATTGGTAGATTTTTTTTTTCTTTTTCAGGGAGAGGAGGGGAAGGGTGGTACTTGATTGATTAGTTTAATTGTCACAAAGCTAATAATTGGGAAACCATCATCATTACAAACATTGACTTTAATATTAAATGAATTAATTTCATGTAGGATACATGAATAGATGTTTGCTTATATCTGCTTATTTAATTCTCATTTGCAATTTAAGAAAGCATTAGATAATAGTGATCATTCCTCAATTTAAAAAACTTGACTGCGAAGATATGCCACGGACTGCTTTTTTAAATGAATTGAAAATAAATCACAGAACACAAACGCTACAACATTCACAAAAAATCACATATACTTCTCCTTGTAATTTTTCTATTATTGCTTGATGATTAAACTCTTTACACTTGCCTCTTTTATAGAGGTCTTATTGTCTATTTTAAAAACCATTAATTTGATGTAGTAACAAAATTAAATATAAATTACATCAAAATTAAATGATGCTTTACAAACATTATAATTATTTAATAATGGATGGAATAAGTAATAAATTTCAAGACTCCTTTAATTCATTTCATTAACTATTACAATATTTATTACTCTTGAATTTTATTTCAAACATTTAAAGTTATCTTTCACTAATACCTTTAGGAAGATGTATGTTCATCAATTTTCAATTCTGCAGAATGTTCATTTAATTTTACTATTTTCAACCAACTCACGTATAAAGTGATAATGAATTTGTATATGCTTGTTTCATCTATGAAACACTGGGTTCTTCATCAAAGCTATTGAAGACATATTATCACAAAATATGATTGTGCCATTTGTTTGGTCATTCTTCAAATATCCTCTACAACACAATGGCTTCTACTCACTTTGTAAAATATTTTGTGGCTATGATAATGAATCTGTGGTTTCCTGCAAATTTTTGGTAAAAAGTAAAGTTATTGTACAGTGAGCTACAATAGATAAAAGAGCATTCCTCAATTTAAAACACTTAGCTATGAAGACATTGCCCACCGTCACTGACGAGTGAAAAGAATGTAAAGCTTTTTTCAATGAATTGAATAAATAAGTAGCTACTACGTGTCAACTTTTCCTTTTTTAAACTTCAAACCACATTGGACAAATTTCACAGAGATATAATTACTAAAGATTGAGTGGAAGAGATGGGGTAATTTTTGCTTTTGATAAAGTGGGGTTCATAAAGTGAAAGAGTGTAAATCATATTCATACATTATATTATTTTTTATTAATAAGGTTTGAAATAATAAAATTATGATAATTTTAATAGAGATGATGATAGAAAATGCAGTTTGTATTTTTTGATATAATAATGTGTTGTTTGAGAGGAGATATTTTGTTTCATAGTGAGTATTGGAATTGGCAAATTATTAGGAATAGGAGAGGCCATACAAAACCTGAAAACATTTAAATATTTTAAGGTCCACTAAACAATAATGGTAAAGGATGAAAAACTTTGAAATAGTTATAGCAATGGGCGAAGGACAATAAGTTGTTTCGCTCTGCTAGGGTTTGCTTAAATGTCTTGTGTCAAGAGCCACAATCCTTTCACTATTGAACCTCCCTGCCATACCACGTCCTCTCAAAATAATATCATTAATTGAGCTTTAATATCTTTGCCCTCTGGGTGAGTTATTTAATGGCCTCCCCACTTTCCCATCCGATTGTGAAAGCTGTGATGGTTGAAGGAGGAGCACTCAGCAATGGCCCTAATGAACAAACATCTGAGGAAATTTATCCTGAAAGTTTGTCATGAGGTAAGGATTCTCCTCCTAATGTTGTTATTTCTCAACCAACTTTTGATTTTGCTTGTCAATGGCTAGAATAATTATGCCTCATAGACTACATTGTTGGTTGCATTTCTTCTGAAAGCATGCTCAAATCTTGGGTTCAATCCACCTGGATGGCCCATGGCATTAAGCTTGAAAGTGTCCATAACATGACCAAAGGTTTCTTTCTATTAAAATTTATTAACCCCACCCATGAAGGTGTCATATTAAACAAGTCATCCACCTATTATGTCTGAAACTCCCTCCTAGTGTTATCCCATTGAAATAGAGACTTTGTTGTCTCAGATCAAGCTGCTCTAAAAGTCCCTATCTGGGTTGAGTTCCTAGGTTTACCCTTTCCTTATTGGCCATTCTTAGACCAAATAGTCAGCTCCATAGGCCAAATTGTCACTCATGAATCTCAGAGATTCTAATCAGCCCGACCATAAAGGAGGGTCTATGTGGAAGTTGATCTTTTTAAGGACCTTAAGGAATCTATTAAAATACAAGTCAGGGATCCTTGTTACTCTCAAAGAATCTTGTATATCAACATTCCTAACACATGATTATGTTTTCAGGCCACATACCATAAGATTAAGGACTGCCCATTGTACCTCCCCTATAATAGGGCCCCTACCAAGACGACGGCTACATCTCCAAAGAATACCAAGGAAGATGGATGGAAAATTGTTGGGGGGAAGAAGAATAATCACATGGGACCTACTCAGATATGTAATAGTAATATTAACAAGCCTTCATCTAATCCTATGCCTCGGGTGCTTAAACCCTCAGCACTACCAAACAAAGAAGTGTCTCATAGCATGATCCCTATCAAGGAACCAATGGCTATGAAAGTAGCACCATCTCAGCCTCATTTTCAAAGCACACCCATGGTGTAATTTTTTTTTCCAATTCTCAAGTTTCATCATACGTCTCTATAGACTTTATGACTTTCCCATCACACTTCACTCAAACTGGTACTATAAGAGCTTGTGCAGCCCCTTCTAAAACTCTCTAATTTGATCTAGAAGACCCGTTCATCATGATATTTTTGAGGATTCAGAGTATGCAATAGAATGTTCCCAGCAACCATAATTTCTCCTAGCCAACTCAAAGCATTTATTGAAGAATAGATATGAAGCCCTTGAAGAGCTAGATGTAGAGGATATGTCTCTTGACACCCATAATCTATGAATTATGTCTCATGGAATGTTCAGGGTCTGACAAACTCAATCTGTAAGTATGTGGTTCAAGATTTTAGAAGCAAGTTTGTAGACTTGGACATTCTTCAACTTTAGGTAGTGAAGGTGGCGGGTTTCCATCTCATGTCTACTGCCAAAGTTATCTACATAAAAAAATTTAGTGATTTACAGTGAACATAAGGTAGATTGTGGTGATATTATGAAATTTATTACACCTAAATGATAGACTCATTTTATGACATCGAGAAAGGACCCTTCCCATCATATCATATGGGCCCTCTTCAATATTGAAAAATACCAAAAAATTAATACTATAAAGATAAGAGTTTTCTTTGTGTGCTTTCAAAATAAATATTTGAAAGAAGTAGCAACAACATAGACTTCTTATCTATCCATTTAAAAAAATGTATAATAGAAGAGAATTGATGATGATATATAGATGACAAACTACTTGTAGGAGGTATGCATGCGAGAATGGTAAAAAATAAAGTTATTGTATGGTGAGCATTCCTCAATTTAAAAAACTTAACTGCAAAGATACAACATTGCAAATGAGTGAAAATAATGTAAATCTCTTTTCAACAAATTGAAAATATAAATAGGTACTACATGTAAACTTTTCCCTTTTTAAACTTCAAACAATATTTGACAAATTCACAGATATATAATTACTAAAGATTGAGGTTACATCGGAAGGGATGGGGTAATTTTTGTTTTTAATAAAGTGGGCTTTAATAAAGTGAAATAGTTTAAATTGGGAGTCATACTTCATTTGAAATACATGGAGTGAATAAGGTTTCAAACAATAATATTCTCAAAATTCTACCTAGTAGAGATGATGAAGGAAAATGAGGTTTTATGTTTCTTGATGTAGTAATGTGTTGTTTGAGAGGAGATGTTTTGTTTAAAAATGAGTAAGAACATTAGTGAATTTTTGGGAATAGGTGAGGCCATACAAAACATGAAAATGTTTAAATATTTGAAGGCCCACTAAGCAGTGATGGTAAAGGACAAAAGGACAATGATAAGTTATTTTAAAGAATGGACTTAAACAAACCTAAACAGATACATTTACAAACATCTATATCATGTCACTATTATAATATGTGATTGTTGGTGTGTAGCTTTTATAGTAAGCAGCCCATCTTAGAGCATATTATTCTTTTGGAAAGATCTATCTATCCCAAGGTGGTTATCCCTGAGGCATTTCTCCTTGATAACAAATTCATTTTGCTTCATTTCTACTCTATGATCGACCATTACTTTTTTTGAAAAAATGGGATATGATTTTGCTTTATTTTTTAACTCCCTGGTCCTCATTCTTCAATCTAGGTATTGTGGTTTTTTCTCCATTTCCTCTCTAGCTGCATTTGTATAACCTCCCTTTAGTGTTGTGAGATGCAGGTCTTATCTAGTAGATGATTGCCAAAATTGGCAAGTTCATAAAAATAGATGATGATCCATCTTTAATCCACAAAAAAATTGTTCGAGTTTGTACTATGATGCATATCACCAAACCTTTGTCTCACTTAGTCAAAGTGTTATCAACACATGGTTCCTAGATTCAAGCTTGCATTTTTAGGCTTATCATTCTGGTGCTTTAATTGTAAATAGTTTGGGCATCTTTAGTCTAATTGTTCAGTAATGTGTTCCTCAGGTTCTAGGCAATCTCAATTTATTTCTCCAAAAAAAAGTATGATTTATGGTTTGGAAAGGCCCACAGTTGGTACTATCTATAATATCCCCTTTTTAATCAATTCATGATGATGGACACCAAATGCCCATGTTCATATTTCCCATGGGCTAAGGGAAATAATTGTTAACTATCTAGGAGTTTAATTGAAAATCTATGACAATGATTTAGTGGGGGATTTATTAATTGATGATTTGGAGAGAGTCTAATTTGATGGAAACTATTATCATAATTAGTAGGTCTATCTTGGATGGCAAATATGAAAAGTTTATATTACCCATGCTTAGAGATAGAATATGGAAAATTTCTATTACCCATGTCAGAGTTAGGATGTAAATTTTCTATTTGTTGGCCTTTTTGAAACATTGGGATTTATGCCCCAACTTTTATTTAAGATAGGCAACCTCATTGGTTGGGATGTTTTGCCAAATTAATAATTTATTTATGCTTGTTGTACTTGTGCTTCAACTACAAGATTTAAGGATGAAACCCTTTGTGTTCTTGGAGATCATAGTATGAAACCTCTTTGATTTATTGATGGCAATCTCATACAAATATTTCTTTGGAGCTTCACAAATTTTCATATTTTTGTATTCAGTGTGATGTGTATGTTTACATGTTTTGGAGTGTGTAGCTTGAGTAGATTCTAGTGTGATGATTACATATTTATTTTAATTATTTATTAGTATTATTATTACTATAAAATAACCTATTTTGTTTTAATTTAGTCAGATATATCATTAATAGAAGCTTGAGTTCATAATTTGTCATTTCTATGACTTTTGATGAAATTAGCTAAAGTGAAATTGTTAGTTTTATATACAGATTTGTGTTTGTGATTAAATCTAGAATATTCTTATATATAAAAACATGAGGCCATAAACTACTAATATTTTTTGTTATTTATCAATATTTTAAGTTAAATTAAGCTTCCCAGTACATTTATGTTAAAATTGTCATTCTCGAGACAATCGGTGTAGGGAAAATTTAGGGGTTTTTTAAGTTGATTTAAACTGTATCTTTAGTTTGAATATTATCTAAAAATAAATTTGGGAGGTTTATTAAAGTGGTATTAAATCCTTAATTCCACTAGCTTGTATAGTGATTTTTTTTAATGAATTCTAGCAAAAGAGAAATCAGGTACCAGAGGAGAGAGCAATAAAAAATGCATAAAACACATGATACAAATAAGAAGGAAGACATGGAAGAAGATTAAGGAAAGATTAAATGGATAGAGGGAGAGAAATATGAATTATTCTTTGGGACTCTGGCTAAACTTAATCAAGGACATGATAACCTAGCAAATCTCTTGGCACAATTATTGCAATCTCAAAGTTTGAAAAATGTAGAGCCCATAAAAGTATATCAAGGATAAGGGAGTAAATATACAAACATCTGATCTGTGATCAACTCCATACCCAAGACATATATGCCTATTTTTTTTCTCAAAATAGGAAAATGAACTTGAGGCACCTCCCACTAAGGATATTTAATTTTTTTTTAAGAATACCAAGGTAAATATAAAACTTTTAAAAATACAATTACCTTTATAAATTACATATAAATCCTTGGAAAAAGAATGCCTGGAAGAAGAAACCCCAATGCGAGTATAAATGATGATATAATAGGGTTGCAATAAAAGGTAAATAAATTAAATTTTCCTACCTTTGATGGCAATAATAAGATATTTGCTCATGATTAACTATAAAATTATAGACTTACTTTACTCTCAGACCTATGGAGTAGAAAGATGCCATAGAGTTTGCCACATTGCATTTATAAGGCATTGCATATGATTGGTAGCACCATGGTCTAATCACACAAGGTCATAGCCTTGTGAAAACATTTGATGATTTTATCCAAAGGATTCTAGAACACTTTGAGTAAAAAATGAGGATGAATATTTTAGTGCGCTTGCAGAGATATGACAACAAAACTCAATAGAATCATATGTTATAAAGTTCTAACATGTTTCAGTGATGGTACTAGATGTATCTAAAAGGATAATTAGTTTTCTTTTTGTTAAAGGTTTGTTGGAACCCTTCAAAAGTATTTTTAAGGCTTTTACAACATCTTCACTCTAAGAAGCTATTAAAAGAGGTTTAACACTGGAGCCATCTATTTTAAAAAGAAAATATTTATCTCGACCCAAGGCACCCAACTTTGGTCAGCATAATGAGAATTTAAATAAAGGGAAATCGGATCTATACTCCTGAAATTTCACACCATAACCACCTATGATAAATAAGGTAGATGATCAATCTATGAATGAACTCAAACTAAAGAAGTTATGTTTTTCTTGAAAGGATCCATGGGAACTAGGACATAGATGCCTTGGTAAAGGCCAAGTTCACTATATTGAGGTAGTATTCAAAGATGATACAGATTCTGATGAACTTGACTCATCCCCACTTATGAAGGAACATGAACCTAAGAATTTGAAAGATGAAGATTCAGGAACATTTACAGCTCTTTCAGGAGCACCTAGATATCTGTAATCACCTTAAAGTGGTATTTGGATGATAAGAGTGTTGTTTGATACAACCTATTATTAGCTTAGACCTAGACCCTTTATCACAATTTTTTATCCATTGTACCAATCTTTTATACGTCAGGAGACACCTCCTTTCTCTTGTGGCTTGATATAGAAGAAACCTGCGATACTAGGTAGGGGTCGAATGGCTACGGCTTCACACCATTGCTTCAAACTCAAATATTACAAATTATTACAAATACTTGTTTCAGTTTCTGATTCCTAGGATCTGTCTAAATGGGAAAGAGAAGAGCATACTCTTGGAACAAGCTACTAGATTTTCACACTGAATTTTTTTTGATGAAAATGTAATGGAGGAGAGGCTTATTTATAGCAATTTTGGGCGGTCCTGCCTACTCGCTGGCAAGGCAGTGTCAATCCCATCATGCTTTACAGCTCAAAAGGTAGCTACAACGATATGCTATTCAAAGCATTGGATCCACAAGATGATGATGGTGTTGTTGATGGTTGAGGTTGTGGGCCCAACATGTCTTTCGCTTCATTTACGAGGTCATCTTCGGATATGGGATCAAAAAGGCATCTTATCTAGAAAGTGCTTTGGAGATGCCAATGTCAACAATTTGGTGGTCCTGGTTCACATGGAGTATGTCATGGAGTACAGTGGAAATAATATTCCCACTCAAGTCTTCTCCGGATAATAGTATGGACAACTGTGTCCTGATCATGATTTTCTTCTTCGTGAATGCGGTGTGGGCCATGCCGAGCAATCCAATGATACAGATGTTCATTGAAAGTGGATCTGATCCTGATGCGTCATGTCCATAATGGTCGCTTTAGTAGCTCAGTGAACTGATGGCACAAGAATTCACTATTGAGCCTTTCAATTATGATGACTCCTGAATTCTGTCGACGGTTGGCTTGGATTGTCGCTGCTGCAGGCATTTGTAGGTCTTGTCCTGCTGCATATGAAATCCTGGTAAACCTAGGATGCAAGCCTTCTCATAAAATCTGTTCTTGTAAAAGAACGTTTAAGGAGTCAAATCCTTGATTAATAATTCTGGTGAGATTGAAACCAGGTGCAAGCTGATGCATCATTGTTGCAGGAGGATTTCGGCTGAGCCAATCTGCAATTACATTGTCAGTGCCCTTAATGTGTTCTACAAAAAATTTAAATTGATTAAAAAATGCCTACCACCTAACATATTTTCCATGACCATCTTTCCTACCATGATCCTTTTCATTAAAGGTCAGGAATCTAGTATAATCGGTTACAATTACAAAATGTGGCAAATGAAGAAGTTTCAGCATAAACTTCACAAGACATTTCTTTACAGTGTAGATCTCTTTATCAGAGGAGATCCATTTTAACACATCAGGGCTAAACACACCACTTGCAAACTCACACACAAACTCTTTATTATTATACAAACAAACAAGTACTCCTCCCCATGCTATATCGGAGGCATCTGTATAAACCTTCATCTGGTTAGATTTTGGGATGTGCAGTTCTGGTAGCAATGCAATGGTTGCTTTAATCTTCTGAACTGCGGCTATATGATGTTCTTCCCAATAAAAAGCTTTCTTTTTCTAGACAAGTGTTTGGAGTATATACCTATCTTCACCAGCGTTAGGATAGAAACTATTGAGATAATTTAACAATCCCAAAAATGCTTGTAATTTAGGTTTATCTAGTCTTTTAGGAAAGCTAAGGACTTTCTCCTTTATGTGCGGCTAGATTTGCAACTTTGATTCTTTGATCACCATGCTGAGAAAGTTACATTCAGTCTTGCAGAGCTGAATCTTTGTTTCTGAAAGAACAATGCCTGCATCTTGTGCTAACTGGTAAAATTTGGAGAGATGTACAAAATGGTCAGAAAGACTATTACTAAAAATTAGTATGTCATCTATATACACACAGAGAAACTGAGAAGTGCCTTTGAAGATTTTGTCCATGTAGGCCTGGGCTAGTATTGGGATTTTCTTCCCAATATTCATCTGTTTGCCTTCAATGGTTTTAATTTCTATTTCAAGCATAGATTTGGACCAAAACTTCTAGGGATTATCAGAACAGATATTGGTTTTGATTTGGTCTCCTAATGCTTGTATCTCAGCCGGGATTGTTTCTGGACTTTGAGTCATGGAGCTTGGGAATTGCTCAGTGGCATATATTAAGCGAGGGATTCTGAGCCTTTCATTGTCTATGGTGAACATAATGATTTTGGTAGTAGCACCATAGGGAGAGTATCTATCAATGAATGATCCTCCTAGGAGGATATCTATTGGCATCTTCTCAAGGGCGAAGAAATTTGCATGGAATATTTTATTTTGGATGCGAAGGGGCTGCTGGTGTTTGTAGTCTTTATAGGTAAAGCTATTCCCCTGAACATCTATGCTCTTATAAGCTAGGTGGTCATCAAGTGTCTTCCAATCACTAATGAGCTATGGTTTAGCAAATGAAAGAGAAGCACCAGTGTCTACTTGTGCATCTACCAGTCTGCCATTTATTTCTAATGTAAAGAATTGGGCAAATCTGCCATTAATCAAATGATTTAAATAGACAGGCTGTGGAAGTTCTAAAGAAGGTATACTGGTACATACCAGTTTCTGCCTTCCTGGATCCTGAACAATTGTTGGTTCAGGGTAGACATCTTCTTCTTGTTCTGGTTCGGCTTCTTCTTCTTCTTCTGGGAGATTACTGCATTCACCAGGGTAGTAATCTTGGTCAAAATAGAACATGCTTCTGAATTCATCCTCTTCATTGTCTTCATCCCACTGAGGTTCTGCTACTGCAGTTGGTTCTTCTACTGGTAGGAAGACATCCCAGTTTGGCTCTTTAATTTCTTTTGGTGGCTCTCTATTGGTGAACTTGTTCTTTATCCAAGAGTCGCTGGGCTTAAAAGAGCTTGGATATTGCACAGGAGGATGTTCTAGTCTGTGCATAGTGGGAGGCATTCATGGCTGTGAGGGATGTCTCCCTCTAGATGATTCTCCTCTGGAGTATCCTCTTCCTCGTGGTTTCTTTGGTCACTCAGGCACTTCATGGTGATGGCGTGACCAGGCTCCATATGCTTCATTATACTGGATAGACCAGTCATGGTGTCATGGTCTGTAATGTCTTGCACCACGTTGCATATTCGTCATTGGTTGCTCTAGTTCATTTGTAAGTGATTCAAGAGCTGCTGCATCTTCTTCATCATCTGATGCTTCTTCAAGAAGATCTTCAAGTGTAGGCTCATAGATATCTTTTTGAAGATATAGATCTTCGTCAGCATCAACTATATCCCACCACGCTACTATGTTGGAGGAAAAGATGGCTTTAACAGTAGGATTTTTACAGGAGCAATTGGGAGCAATGTGGCCAGGTTTGCAGCAAATGTAGCAAATCAGCTGCTTGGAAGGAGAACGAGCATTACATCATTTCTTGAGGAAACGATGAGGAGGAGCATAAGAATGCTTCTTAGGAAAAGAGCGGCGCTTGAAAGAGACATGCTTACGGTGCTGCTTCTACTGTCGACGAGGTTAGACAAATGGTCTACAGCCAAATGGGGTTGTTTCTGGAAAGACATGAGTGATTTGGGATGCTTGGTGCTTACTGAGTTTCTGCATGGACTTAGTCTCAGAGACTAAAGTCATAACTTGCTATTTCTTAAAATCAATTACATCAGAAAGGGCAAGATATTCGATCATGAGGACCTTGAGATCAATATAGGAAATGACTCTATCAATCAATTATAGGGTAGAGCATGCAGGAATTTAAGCTTGATCTCTGTAGATGCAAAACTCTTACTTTCATATGCAAGCTGTTAGAATTGCTTAGCAAAAGCATCAAACTGATTTAGATCACAGAGCTCCATTTTCAGTAACCATTTCTTTGACTCCAGTTCTCTATTTCTAGTTGGAGGTGCAAACTCATTAATCAGTAAATGAAATAAAGCTGCTAAAGAATTAGGTTGGTTATGTACACACTCATATTGCTGAGGTTCAGTCATAGACTGCCACCATTGGCTAACAATACCCCAAAAAAATTTGGATGCAAAGCAAGTGCTGCCTACTTGGTCTAGATGGACCTGTATTGTAAGAACACACATGGTATTACACCAGGCAGTGATTTCATTTAAAGGATTTAACAGGTCATCGATATTTAAGTACCAAGGCTGCAAATGTACATGGGTTCTTTGCATAAGGGTATGGCTAGGTGATTTC
This sequence comes from Torreya grandis, assembly GCA_037957365.1. Classification (NCBI taxonomy): domain Eukaryota; kingdom Viridiplantae; phylum Streptophyta; class Pinopsida; order Cupressales; family Taxaceae; genus Torreya; species Torreya grandis. The sequence continues at coordinate 382,018 of JARHVA010002157.1, forward strand.
TTTACAGTTTTGAAGGTGGATCCAAAGAAGACTGAGAAAAGAGGCTTTTGAGCAGAGGATTCTTCTTTCTGGTCTTCTTTGGAAAGCCAACTAAGACTATCATCAAGAATATCTATTTTAGTATCTATGGAGGATACTTTTTCCTGTATTTTATTTACAGTGTCTTTGATAGACAAAACATCTCTACACAGATCATCAAAATTTTCAATAAAATGAGAATTGAATCTAGCAACATAATTTCTCTATTTAAATTCATTAGAGGGATCAGCATATGCAGCTGTGAAGTACGCATTATTCCTACAGGTTTCTTATGGACACCCTTCAGCGGTGGCCATCTTCCTCCTCTGTACAGAGTAGTAGTATCTTCTGTGTAGAATTCTAAACTGTCTTCTCTGGGAAGACTCATGAAAGTTCCTGGTAAATTAGCTCCTTGATTTACCTCTTCATCTTCGATCAATATGTGACCGGTTTTGACAAATATACGCAAAGAAGACGTAGATGGTCTGGATGGAGAGAGACGGGAATTTACAGACAGGGATCTTGGCAATATATTTACAGTTCTACCATCACTATGGTGGACTGTGGCTTGACCTTTCATCTTGGGAGAGACATTCTTTAACCAGTCAAGTTTCCACTTAGAGGGAATTTCAACTGACTCAATATGACCTTTTTGCAGTTGAACAGTGCCACTTAATCTTCTGGCATATGGCAGATTTTCTAGGATCTTGGGATGATTGGTTTTTGTCATGCTATAGACAATAGAAATGTTTGTAGACACATATTTAAACTCACCGAACATGTCTAAGCCAAACAATGAAGTGAATAGACCCCAACAATCTAAAGATCCAAACTTTACTTCTTTACAACCTTTATCCTAGACTGCGACAGAGAGGTTGGGACAAAACTCAAAACAGATAATATCATCATTTAAATGGCCAAGGCTGGATAATTGACAAGAATGTTTAAAGCTGACTTGGCGGCGATCACACAAAGCTAGATATATAACTGGCTTAATATTACTAGGAATCAAGGGTATGATATGTACTCAGATCAAACCAAAATGAACAAATTTTACATCTTCATGTGACCTGATATAATTGATTTCTTACTCAGGTAACAGAGAAAATAAATTTGTCTGGTAAGTTTTCTTTGGTTTGTAACAGAGGGTTAACTCTACAAACTTGATTCTAGGCTTAACAAAAGACAAATAAGTAGAGGTATAAGCAAACTTAGATTTCAATAGCTCAAATTTCTTATACACATGGGAAGCCGTAATAGCTGGAGGTTTGAACAAACTGGTTTCTTTATCAAGATTTTCTTCAGTAATATCAATATCAAGACAGTTCGATATCTGGTAGAATCCTGACTTACAATCAAATTGAGAGAAGTATTTACAATCTACAACCTTCTCTAACAAGTAACTTTTGTCAATCAAAATTATATGGAACTCCAGATCAAAGAACTGGAGACAAACGGGTTTATTGAAAAATCAACCTCTCCTTTCTGCTGTTACGCCTTTATGGTTAACAAGCATTCTGAGCAGAAACGAGGCAAGAAGAGAATGGTCATTAACTATAGACCATTAAATGCTATAACCCAACCATTGATACCATCTTTTATACGTTAGTAGATGCCTCCTTTCTCTTGTAGCTTGATATAGAAGAAACCTGCGATAGTAGGTAGGGGCCGAATGGCTACGGATTCACACTATTGCTTCAAACTCAAATATTACAAATTATTACAAATACTTGTTTCAGTTTCTAATTCTCAGGATCCATCTAAATGGGCAAGAGAAGAGCATACTCTTGGAACAAGCTACTAGATTTTCACACTGAAATTTTTTTGATGATAATGTAATGGAGGAGAGGCTTATTTATAGCAATTTTGGGCGGTCCTGCCTGCTCGCTAGCAAGGCGGTGTCAATCCCATCATGCTTTACAACTCCAAAGGTAGCTACAACAATATGCTATTCGAAGCATTGGATCCACAAGATGATGATGGTGTTGTTGATGGTTGAGGTTGTGGGCCCAACATGTCTTCCACTTCATTTACGAGGTCATCTTCAGATATGGGATCAAAAAGGCATCTTATCTGGAAAGTGCTTTGGAGATGCCAATGTCAACAATTTGGTGGTCCCGCTTCACATGGAGTGTCATGGAGTATAGTGGAAGTAAGATTACCACTCAAGTCTTCTTCGGATAATAGTATGGACAACTGTGTCCTGATCATGATTTTCTTCTTCGTGAATGCCGTGCGGGCCATGTCGTGCAATCCAATGATACAGATGTTCGTTGAAAGTGGATCTAATCTAGATGCACCATGTCCATAATGGTCGCTTTAGTAGCTCAGTGAACTGATGGTATAATAATTCACTATTGAGCCTTTCAATTATGATGACTCCCAAATTCTGTCGGCAGTTGGCTTGGATTGTCGCTGCTGCAGACATTTGCAGGTCTTGTGCTACTGCATATGAAATCTTGGTAAACTTAGGATGCAAGCTTTCTCGTAAAATCTATTCTTGTATAAGAACATTTAAGGAGTCAAATCCTTGATTAAGAATCCTGGTGAGATTGAAACCAAGCGCAGGCTGATGCATCATTGTTGCAGGAAGATTTCGGCTGAGCCAATCTGCAATTACATTGTCAGTGCCCTTAATGTGTTCTACAAAAAATTTAAATTGATTGAAAAATGCTTGCCACCTAACATATTTTTTGCGACCATCTTTCCTGCCATGATCCTTTTCATTAAAGGTCAAGAATCTGGTACAATCGGTTACAATTACAAAATGTGGCAAATGAAGAAGTTTCAGCATAAACTTCTCGAGACATTTCTTTACAGCGTAGATCTCTTTATCAGAGGAGATCCATTTTAACACATCGGAGCTAAACACACCACTCACAAACTCACACACAAAATCTTTATTATTATACAAACAAACAAGTACTCTTCCCCATGCTATATCAGAGGCATCTGTATAAACCTTCATCTGGTTAGATTTTGGGATGTGCAGTTCTGGTAGCAATGCAACGGTTGCTTTAATCTTCTGAATTGTGGCTGTATGATGTTCTTCCCAACAGAAAGCTTTCTTTTTCTGGAGAAGTGTCTAGAGTATATACCTATCTTCACCAGCGTTAGGATAGAAACTATTGAGATAATTTAACAATCCCAAAAATGCTTGTAATTTAGGTTTATCTAGTCTTTCAGGAAAGCTAAGGACTTTCTCCTTTATGTGCAGCTGGATCTGCAACTTTGATTCTTTGATCACCATGCCAAGAAAGTTACATTTAGTCTTGCAGAGCTGAATCTTTGTTTCCGAAAGAACAATGCCTGCATCTTGTGCTAACTGGTAAAATTTAGAGAGATGTACAAAATGGTTAGAAAGACTATTATTAAAAATTAGTATGTCATCTATATACACACAGAGAAACTGAGAAGTGCCTTCGAAGATTTTGTCCATGTAGGCCTGGGATGGTATTGGGATTTTCTTCCCAATCTTCATCTGTTTGCCTTTAATGGTTTTAATTTCCATTTCAGGCATGGATTTGGACCAAAACTTCTGGGGATTATCGAAATAGATATTGGTTTTGATTTGGTCTCCTAATGCTTGTATCTCAGTCGGGATTGTTTCTGGACTTTGAGTCATGGAGCTTGGGAATTGCTCAGTGGCATATATTAAGCGAGGGATTCTGAGCCTTTCATTGTCTATGGTGAACATAATGCTTTTGGTAGTAGCACCATAGGGAGAGTATCTATCAATGAATGATCCTCCTAGGAGGATATCTATTAGCAACTTCTCAAGGGTAAATAAATCTGCATGGAAGATTTTATTTTGGATGTGAAGGGGCTGCTGGTGTTTGTAGTATTTACAGGTAAAGCTATTCCCCTGAACATCTATGCTCTTATAAGCTAGGTGGTCATCAAGTGTCTTCCAATCACTAATGAGCTGTGGTTTAGCAAATGAAAGAGAAGCACCAGTGTCTACTTGTGCATCTACCAGTCTGCCATTTATTTCTAATGTAAATAATTGGGTGAATCTGCCATTAATCAAATGATTTAAATAGACAAGCTGTGGAAGTTCTAAAGAAGGTATACTGGTACATACCAGTTTCTGCCTTCCTGGATCCTGAACAATTACTGGTTCAGGGTAGACATCTTCTTCTTGTTCTAGTTTGGCTTCTTCTTCTTCTTCTGGGAGATTACTACATTTACCGAGGTAGTAATCTTGGTCAGAATAGAACATGCTTCTGAATTCATCCTCTTCATTGTCTTTGTCCCACCGAGGTTCTGTTGCTGCAGCTAGTTCTTCTACTGGTAGGAAGACATCCCAGTTTGGCTCTTTGATTTCTTTTGGCAGCTCTCTATTGGTGAAATTATTCTTTATCTAGGAGTTGATGGGCTTGAAAGAGCTTGGATATTGCACAGGAGGATGTTCTAGTCTGTGCATAGTGGGAGGCATTCGTGGCTGTGAGGGCTCTCTCCCTCTAGATGATTCTCCTCTGGAGTATCCTCTTCCTCGTGGTTTCTCTGGTCGCTCAGGCACTTCATGGTGATGGCATGACCAGGCTCCATATGCTTCATTAGACTAGATAGACCAGTCATTGTGTCGTGGTCTGTAATGTCTTGCACCACATTGCATATTGGTCATTGGTTGCTCTAGTTCATCTGCAAGTGATTCAAGAGCTGCTGCTTCTTCTTCATCATCAGATTCATTATCAAGATCTTCAAGTGTAGGCTCATAGATATCTTCTTGAAGATACAGATCTTCATCAGTGTCGACTATATCCGACCACGCTGCTGTGTTGGAGGAAAAGATGGCTTTAATAGCAAGATTTTTATAGGAGCAATTGGGAGCAATGTGACCGGGTTTGCGGCAAATATAGCAAATCGGCTGCTTGGAAGGAGGGCGAGCATTGCATCGTTTCTTGAGGAAACAATGAGGAGGAGCATAAGAATGCTTCTTAGGAAAAGAGCGGCGCTTGAAAGAGACATGCTTACGGCACTGCTTCTGCTATTGACGAGGTTGGACAAATGGTCTACAGCCAAATGGGGCTATTTTTGGAAGGACATGATCGATTTGGGATGCTTGGTGCTTGTTGAGTTTCTGCATTGACCTAGTCTCAGAGACTAAAGTCATTACTTGTTGCTTGGCAAAATCAATTACATCAGAAAGGGCAAGATCTTCGATCATGAGGCCCTTGAGATCAATATAGGAAATGACTCTATCAATCAAATTATAGGGTAGAGCATGCAGGAATTTAAGCTTGATCTCTATAGATGCAAAACTCTTACTGTCATATGTAAGCTGTCATAATTACTTAGCAAAAGCATCAAACTGCTTTAGATCGTAGAGCTCCATTTTTAGTAACCATTTCTTTGACTCCAGTTCTCTATTGCCAGCTGGAGGTGCAAACTCATTAATCAATAAATGAAATAAAGCTGTTAAAGAATCAAGTTGGTTATGTACACACTCATATTGCTGAGGTTCAGTCATAGACTGCCACCATTGGCTAACAATACCCTAGAAAAATTTGGATGCAAAGCAAGTGCTGCCTACTTGGTCTAGATGGGCCTGTATTGTAAGAACACGCATGGTATTACACAAGGCAGTGATTTCATTTAAAGGATTTAACAGGTCATTGATATTTAAGTACCGAGGCTGCAAATGTACATGGGTTCTTTGCATAAGGGTATGGCTAGGTGATTTATTTATAGTTTTGAAGGTGGATCCAAAGGAGACTGAGCAAAGAGGCTTTTGAGCAGAGGATTTTGCTCTCTGGTCTTCTTTGGAAAGCCAAATAAGACTATCATCAAGAATATCTATTTTAGTATCTATGGAGGATACTTTTTCCTGTATTTTATTTATAGTGTCTTTGATAGAAAAAACATCTCTACACAGATCATCAAAATTTTCAATAAAATGAGAATTGAATCTAGCAACATAATTTCTCTATTTAAATTCATTAGAGGGATCAACATATGCAGCTGTGAAGTACTGCATTGTTCCTGCAAGTTGCTTATGGACACCCTTCAACGGTGGCCATCTTCCTCCTCTATACAGAGTAGTAGTATCTTTTGTGTAGAATTCTAAACTGTCTTCTCTGGGAAGACTCATGAAAGTTCCTGGTAAATCAGCTCCTTGATTTACCTCTTCATCTTCGATCAATATGTGACTGGTTTTAACAGATCTACGCGATGAAGATGTAGATGGTCTGGATGGAGAGTGACGAGAATTTACAGACAGTGATCTTGGCAATATATTTATAGTTCTGCCATCACTATGGTGGACTATGGCTTGACCTTTCATCTTGGGAGAGACATTCTTTAACCAGTCAAGTTTCCACTTAGAGGGAATTTCAACTGACTCGATATTACCTTTTTGCAGTTAAACAGTGCCACTTAATCTTCTAGCATAAGGCAGATTTTCTAAGATTTTGGGGTGATTGGTGTTCGTCATGCTATAGACAATAGAAATGTTTATAGATGCATATTTAAACTCACTGAACATGTCTAAGGCAAACAATGAGGTGAACAGACCCCAACAATCTAAAGATCCAAACGTTACTTCTTTACAAGCTTTATCACAGACTACGACAGAGAGGTTGGGACAAAACTCAAAATAGATAATATCATCATTTAAGCGGCCAAGGATGGATAATTGACAAGAATGTTTAAAGCTGACTTGGCGACGATCACACAAAGCTAGATATATAACTGGCTTAATATTACTAGGAATCAAGGGTACGATATGTACTCGGATCAAACCAAAATGAACAAATTTTACATCTTCATGTGACCTGATATAATTGATTTCTTGCTCAGGTAATAGAGAAAGTAAATTTGTCTAGTAAGTTTTCTTTGGTTTGTAACAGAGGGTTAACTCTACAGACTTGATTCTAGGCTTAACAAAAGTCAAATAAGTAGAGGTATAAGCAAACTTAGACTTCAATAGCTTAGATTTCTTATACACATGGGAAGCCTTAATAGCCAGAGGTTTGAACAAACTGGTTTCTTTCTCAAGATTTTCTTCAGTAATATCAATATCGGGATAGTCCGATATCTGGTCTGGGACAAAAGGAGGGAGTTCGTACATGCCTTCGAACTCTGATTCATTCATGATTTCAACTGTAGAAGTGGATGGAGCTTTTCCAAATTCCATTGCGGGGAGATTTGGGTTCTGGTAAGCGAGAAATTTCTGGTGAGGGAAATAGGGGATGCAGAGATAAAAGCGGCCTATGACAAATGAATAATGGCCTGTGACTCGATGCAATAACTTTTCCCAAAGAAATTTTCAAAGCATAGAACTCAAAAGATCAATCTATAGAATAGGAAAATGATCACAACTTACAGTAGTCTAGCTCTGATACCAATCTTTTATACGTCAGTAGACGCCTCCTTTCTCTTATAGCTTGATATAGAAGAAACCTGCAATAGTAGGCAGGGGCCGAATGGCTATGACTTCACACTATTACTTCAAACTCAAATATTACAAATACTTGTTTCAGTTTTTGATTCTCAGGATCCGTCTAAATGGGCAAGAGAAGAGCATACTCTTGCCATAGACATCTCCAGTCAACTCAAACACAATCCCAAAACTTTATTCCCAGATCCTAACCCTTCATGCCCAACAACCTACCATTTGGACACTAGTGCCACATTAAGGACACTAGAGCCACATGGCAATAGTGTCCCCAAGTTGATTATAATGTCCCTTCCATAACTCTCTTGAACATATATATTTTCAGATGTGTACCCCTCCTAAGGTTGGCCTAAGCACATTTTATTATCTACATAAGTTACAAATCATTATAAATACAAGACTATTAGACCTCTATCCATTAGATGGAAAATAGATGGAAAAAACCAATTCAAATAAGAAATAAGTTGATAAAAATAAAGGTTATTAATCCTTTTTCTACCCTTCTTCTATTTACTACCATCTAAAACTGCCTTAAGCCCATAATTCAAAGATTTTCAATCCCCATCACACTCAAAGAATTCAATATCACTATCATTCTAGCATGAACTTGCACTTGTACCAAGCACTATGTGGGAGAACTACATCACGCTTGATCCCTCCTCAAAGTATTGCTATGTAGGCAACTCTCTTCACAACAGAGTGTTGAGGACGTCCAGCCTATCTTACTATCGAGCACACATTTTCAGCTCATGCCATACTTGAAAGGAGGATTAGGACTTGCATATTAAATCATCTATTCCAATCATAATATAGAGTTATAGATTTTATGTACACAAGAACAAAACCTATAAATATAGGTGTAGGTGCTCCCAAAAAATAGGAACAACCCTGTAAAGAGGACATTAACACCATTTTAGGGACACTTGAGCTATGTGGTGCTACTTTCTAAGTAGAGTTCTACTGTTTAGGGAAGAATATTACTTAGGGACCTTGTTGATGACACTCATACTTGTCCACAACCCAATTTTTAGCACTTATATCTTCCATGATAGTTATTTTCTAGATAAGTCTTTATTTGCACATATTTATTACTATTTTGAGAAATTCAAAATAGGTCAAATTCTATAACAAATTAGTGGTTATTTATAGTATATTATTTCACTGATTTAAACAACTCATCCCTTTAATCTAGCTTAATATTAACACTAATAAAACCCTAAAAGTTTAAATCATTTGGTGAACCTGACTTACTTCGAATATTGCTTAAAACCCTAGTTTCCCTTTTTCAAATTTTTGTGCACTAAATTAGGATTTCAAAACTTATATTTTTTTTATTTTTTTGGTACAACCTATCTTATTAAACCAAATTTCACATTACGGTTTCATTTATTTAAATACAATTTAATTTTTTCCAAAGCAACCCTAGTTCAACAAAACCCTAACCCTAAACACACATAGGGTTTGTATTCTTTTTCTATTTATACTCAGATTTTAGTTCCAAATCATCATATTTGCTTCCATATTTATTTTCTACAATATTTATTAAATTGACATTCTTAAAAGGTTCAAAATATAGAAAACTTATTTTCTTACTTTTCCAACTATAATGTAGAATTTACAAACATATTTGATGAAACTGATAAGCAATAATTACAAGATTTTGTGTCAAAACATATATCTGTGTGTGTGTTTTGTATGTATGTATGTATGTATGTATATATGTGTGTGTCTGTGTGTGTGTGTGTGTGTGTGTGTGTGTGTGTGTGTGTGTGTGTGTGTGTGTGTGTGTGTGTGTGTGTGTGTGTGTGTGTGTGTGTGTGTGTGTGTGTGTGTGTGTGTGTGTGTGTGTGTGTGTGTGATAACTCAAGATTATGGTTTATGGTTAGAGGTTTAAGATTTATAAATTTAAGGTTTAAGATTTATGGTTGATGGTTTGAGATTCATAGTTTAGGGTTTATGGTATATAGATTAGTGTTTAGGGTTCAACTTTTAGTGTTATAACTTATGGATTAAGATTTGGGGCATATAATTATATTTTATGTTTAAAGGTTTGGGATATATGGTTTATAGCTCAAGGGACCAAGGGTTTAGATTCTAGGGTTTAGGATTTGGTGTTTGTGGTTAGGGTTTTGGGTTTCTCATTTCACACTTAAGGCTTAGGGTTTTACACGAAGCCATCTTATTCAAGAAATTTCCTATATTTACCAATTTATGCCACATAGTTAGGGAAAGAGAATTTAAGCTTCTATCAATGGGAAAAATTAAGTATACGGGTGGATCAAAATCAAATATTAAGAGTTAAAACAAGATTCCATACAAGGTAAGGGTGACTGAGAAAAAGAGTGATTAAAATGCCACAATCAACATATCTTCAAAGCCATCTCTTAGATTGGTTTTATTTATTCCTCAATGTTGAATCTTCCCTAACCTTCTAGAGTCACCAGTATGGGTTTTACAATATATCTTAGAATGTAATGTCATATCTCTCCATCCAATTAAATAGGTTTATATGACACAACCTATTCTAAATAACTATGATTCTAATGCATTATACAAGTATCATGGGGCACCAGGCCACACAACAAATAAATACATAAGCCTAAAGCACAAGATACAAGATCTAATTGAGGTTAATATTATTGATGTGGGCACACCCATAGAGGCATAGAAATTAAAAATAATAATAATATAAGTCACTAAATATATTCTTAGATCCATTCCCAAAGCACACAATTAATGAGGCAAGGGGCACATTAGGTGTTCACTATACATATCAGGCACATCCACCACTAGATTCATATCATATAATTACAAAGGAGGCACATTTATTGCATAACATTATTAGAATGTAACATACTATAATGTCACATAGGCCACTCATTACATTCATATATCATGGGATTATTGATGATGATATAGATCTACATGCACTCTTTATACAAGCATACATAGATCATTATCCTATCCAGAGTGTAATGGTTGATAACGGCTTAAACATTAGTATGTAAACTATGACACTTTTACAACATTTGGGGTACACATAGTAGGACATATTCCTCATAGATACAGTCATTAGTGGTTTTAATGGTCATGCTCAGAGTTCCATCAGGGAGATTGTGCTTCCATCATAAGTTGGACCAACATACATAGCCACTCAATTTATAGTGGTACCTAGTGCAAGTGTATTTGATATATTATTGGGTAGGCCATGGTTGTAGTAGTTCCATGTCATCCCATATATAGTACATAGATGCTTGAATTATCAAACATCATCCACCATTATTGATATGGGCAGCAATTTAGGTGACAATTCGAGTGATAGTTCCACCTCAATTGATGATGAAACTTTTAGGAGCCATAACTTTTGCACCGTAGCTCCAATTGACTCGTTGTTTGAACTGTTGGAAAGCTACGAATAAGGAAAACACCTTGAGATGGCATGGATATATGCTTGATGAATTTTTACCCCTAAAAACCCAATGGAATTTCCCTAAATTTCAATTTTAGTAGTGCAGTCTAAAAATAGTAAGTTTCTAAAAAATAGTAATTCCTCAAATTCTGTATTATTTTAAAGCGTGGAAGTCAAACCACTTAATATCCCTCAAGATTAGTGACCTTCCACATCCTCCCCCTACTTTAAAAATGGGTATAAATTAATAATTAACCCGAAATGGAAAATCAGACATCTCTTCCTACAGATAAGCATATAGTTGTATTGCTATCTTGAGTAATAATACATCTCTTCTCAGAGAATTCATTGTTATTGTGTTATTTATGTGTTCTTAAAATATTTATCAACCAGAACTTCTGAGTTTTGGATCAACCATCCCTTAGAAATTGGATTTGATCAAATTATGTTGACACCTATGAATTGGGAAACATTTATCAGTTACTAAATATGGTGCATTGGTGGTTGGATCAATGAATAATGTACAAATGGCTGCTTTTGATATTTATTTATTTTTGACTTCACATGCTAATTTTTTTTTAGCATAATATGCCCTATAAATATCTTGATATGATGCCCATCTATCAAGTTGACTGGTTATCAAGTCAAATTGACCCAATATTGACTCTAGGTTATTGGCTAGATAGGTGTGGTGGGTGTTGGTGGATATAACATCCCTCATTCTCCTGATTACTTGCTCAATTTTAATTTTATTTTCCATAATGTGTGAAACTAGATCCTCCTCATTACCTAGGGGATCTTGAGGAATTATGGGAGGGTTAGGTGGAGGAATATAAATGTTAGGAAGATTGGTGAAGGGTTACTCAGAGGATTCAGAGGGTTAGGTGGAGGCTTTGATAGAGGATTAGGAGGCTCAGGGGTAGGGTTAGCCACATGATTAATAGGGTCAGGTGGAGGTTTAGAATGATAGTTATGGTCTCTTGTAGTGGATTAGTATGTTTCAAACAAATAATTTACAATTAGACAATGTAAAAAACACAAATTTGGTAAAATACAAAATTATTAGGTGAATTTTTTATTTCTTAGCTCATCTACATGGAGGCAATGTGAATTTTAGGACATGTCAAGCTTTCTAATGGACATATGGCAAGTTTTGAAGTCTTTAGAGGTGAAACATGATCAAATAATAATACTTAGGAGTTGAAAAATGTGAAATGACAACAATTGGCCATGGTTTTTTTGACAAATACACAAGTAACACGTGCACATGATTATAATGTGTATATATAAGCATAACATGTATATGTTACCCTATAATGTGTATATGTTATCACATAATGTGTATGCATTATGGCTCGACAATTTCCTAGCCATAATGTAAATAATGCATATGCCAATTTCCTAGCCATATGTAAATAATGCATATGCATTATGTGAATAAATCGTATCCATTATATGATATGTCCATGAAATTACCCCCGCCAAATTTATGCACATACCCATTTTTTAGTATTTTTTACATGTTTGAAATATTTTAAAAGTCTAATCAAGGATGTTCTCATCATCAAAAGGTGTAGAACAACCTATAAATTTTATCAAGCATTGTTTATATCACTGCACTACCATAACTTTAATTTTTATGTTTAATGGTTTACTTGAAGATAATGTTGGAGGTAAATAATCATGGTTGTCATTCCATATGTAAATTTTTGTATTAATATTAATAAAATTAACACACATGCTTGTATTATCTAGTGTAACATTCTAATCAGGTATCCTATTTTGTCCAAGCTTTACTTTCAAATTTGATTTCTAGTCTCATATCTATATGGTCAAAGTTTTCACAAGTGAGACACATGTGATAGGTAACTAGATGTATCTTCAATATTCTGGAATGAATGAAGGGTATATTATGTTAGAGAGTTGTCATGTTGATTTCGTGATGGTGTAATGGAGGTGTCCTGGTGAGTGAATGAAGTGACTTGATAGTCTAAGTGATAATGACAAAGTGTGCAATGTGTTTGTGCTTGTTCTTATATGAAAAAGTGTCTAATATGCTTGTTCTTGTATGCTTAATGGATGAATGGTTAATCTTCAGTGTTGACATGGTTAGAGAGGTTCAAGAATGAGTATGGTGATTGGAGTATATGTAATAGGCCCTAAGATTTTATCCATGCTTGGAGAGCTTGTGTGTATAATTATAATTCATTTGGTTGATCACAACTTTCATCTAGACACTTTGGGTCCAGTGGTAAAAAATCTAAGTTGGTAGTTTGATGATGTCACCATTACCACATGTGAATAAGCTAAGGGGAGATGTTTATATGGTTGTGATCACAATAGTCCCTAGTTGATATGTATTAGATCTAATATCATGCGTCGAAGCATAGTCAAAGATATGAGGGTGAAAATTTGGCTTCTAAGACAGAATTCATTGTTTTCCCATAGTCAAATTTGCAATATGGCCAAAAAGCGCTGAGTAAGCAGTTTAATGATAGAATATCTCACATGTGTGGATGTTTTAGGATAAGGTGATCATATGGGTTTTTTTAGTTTTATACCTAGTTTATTTTTTCTAATTTTTTTATCATATAATGTATCATGTCAAAATATATGCATATGTAAAGTTAGGCTCCTAGACAATTTGACTGTGTTTTTCCAAACTTAGCCAATTTTACAATGAGGTAGAAAGAGCCAAGTGAGAATTTTGAAGGTCTTATATCTTTCATGTGTGAAGGTGTCAAAATAAAATGATCATATGGGTTTGTTTAGTTTTGAGCATAAATGATTTGCACTAAATTTGAAATCATCCATTGAAGTGCAACAAAAGTTATAGATGCTCAAAGTTATCCTCTCAAGCATATTTGGACATATTTGGCTTTGTGACAGAAGTTTTTGAGAAGGAAACTGAATGGAATTATATCTCACATACATGATGGTTCTAAGAGTAGTGTATCACATGGTTTGATTCTCTTATGAGAGGAGATCATGTGGTCTAATTTTGAGATCCTGCATTGAAATACAAAAAAGTTATTAAGGATCAAAAATGGCTACTCAGGGATATTGATAGCATTCTCATAGTCATTTTTGAAAGTGTTAAATCTCAAACAAGATCAACGATGCATGTTGCCTCAAAAGAGTTATGAATTAGCAAGATGAGGACAAGTGCATGATGTTTAACAACTTAGCAAAGGTATAGGACAATGATCCAATGGTGAGTGGGTGTTCGTATATTGATCGAAGGGTGATAGTTGAATGTTAAAGTCATAATTAATCCATATAAATTGATGGAGCACATTGAGTCAATGTTCTTAGATTGAATGAGATGAGGTCAACATGATAGATGTTTAATGTTGGGATTTGGCATTCTATACATTAAAGCTTGGACAAGATTGATGGTGTGTATTTAATATGAGTAGCGAGTCCATGAGATTTGAGCATTGTGTTTGAAGGTTAAATATGACTATTTGAATTTAAATATTTGAAATTAATATAGGGAAAACTAGAGATCTATATTTCATTCATATCTTTTGACAGACATCCAATTTGATGGTGTTGTAAAAATAAAAGATGAATAAGACTCTATGGTATATCTTATGAACATGATTTGAAGATATGGAAGTAAGTACAATCAAAGATATTAAGACTAGAATTTAACAGTGTGTTTGTGCTTGATTTGCAAGTGATCTAAGAAGAATATTTGAGCCTATATTGATATTAATTTGATGTTTCATGGTAAATTGGCTATTGGGGAGTTTTCTAGACTCTATGAGGGTGCTCTATGTAGATTTTGGAGGTGTGATAAATCTATCTTGAGTATGAACAATGATTAAGAAGCTGACTGTGTGATCATTCATGGTGACTATGTGCATAACATCAGTGTTTGAGTCGTTTGAGCATATACAAAGGTGAACTAAGCTAATTGTGATTATTTGAGGATGTTGAAGGGGATATAGAGAGTGTTGACCCATGTATTTAAAAGTGGTCAAGTGTTATTTTTTTCTTGAGGGAGTGATAATAGAGTGAATGGGTTCACATGAGATCTATAAGGGCTACAAGGGCCTTATTAAAATGTGTAGTTCCTTAAGGGTGACCCATAAATGCTATAGCAAACCTATGAAGATTATTTTGAACCATGTCTTTATGTGAGAGATGCCTTAAGGGATAAGGCATGCCTAATATCCAACCAAAATGATGGTTATCAACATTACTCTATAAATAGTGAAATCAAAGATGGTGATTTCTAGACTTTGAATGAGAGAAAAATGAGTAATTAGAGAGAGGATTGTGTGTTTGTTTTGTGGAGATAAGAAGGGTTATATTACCTTGAGGATGATTTGAAGATCAGATCAATTTGAAAAAAAATTATATGACCTATTGGTCATGATTCTATTGGCAAAATAGTGAATTTATTGTTTGAGTATGAGTGAAGATGAAGTGTGATAAGCAAAGGCCCATCATCAGGTGTTGTTGAAATTAGTTAAAAGGTGGATTTTTTCATACGTGTTGTTTGGTAGCTCATCATCTAAGGTAGTTTTAGCCTCCTTGTAAGGTGATACTTGATAAAAGATCTGGTTGTTGTTGTAGTTTAGCTAGACAGGTGTGATAGCACCTCATGGGATTGGAATCTCACTAAATATGGATTGCAATTCCTTGATAATTTGTAGATGGTCTAAATTAGATCTTGTTATTATAGGATAATATTCAAATTACACATTCCAGTAGATTTTTTCCCCCAAGAGGGTTTCCCAAATCTATCATGTGTTATGTTATTGATCTTGCATTATCTCTCTTTCTCATTGATGTTAATGTTTTTTATGTTTCATGATTGATTATGGTAACTGATTAAGTGTTTGCAAAGATCAAAATTTAAGTTGGATTATTTGGGCTCACTGATTCACCCCCTCCCACTCTTAGTGAGGTGGTATTAGAGTGAGGTATTTTGGTAAAGGCTTGATAGCTTCAAGGTGATCCAAGGTACAATGAATAGTCATAATGTGCAAGGTGGTTTATCTACTAAGTAAGCACTAATGTTCAATAGATCCAATTATACATTTTGGAGTGCTACGATGAAGACCTACATTATATCCCTAGGATTTGATGTATGAAAATCTATTTTGGATGGTTATGTTGTTCATGTTATTCCTCCATCTAGTTTTACAGACAAGAAGCTATTTGAGAACAACTGTAAGGCAAGGAATGCCATCACTTGTTTTCTTATAGAAACTAAGTTAACCAACGTAATTCATTGCACATCTACCCAGGAAGTATGGGATAAATTTAGATTATTTTCGAAGGAGATTCAAAGGCTAAGCTTAATAAATTATAGACTCACAAAAGGCAATTTGAAAGTCTCAAGATGAATAAAGAATATACTCTGGTATCCTTTCTCTAGAGAGTTGATGATATTTTGAATATCATCAGAGGTCTTGGAGAGAATATTGAAGAGACTACTATTGATCAAAAGGTGTTAAGGTCTCTTTCCTCAAAGTTTGATCTTAAAGTATCTGCTATAGAAGAGAGTCATGATCTTACTCAATTGAAGATGGATCAATTTCATGGTACCCTTACTGCTTATGAGATGAGAAAGAATGATGATATACCACCAAAGAAGGAAGAAACTTTCAAGACAAAGATGGATCCTAAGAAGAAGTTACAAGGTTATAAATCTAAAGAGGATGGTATCTATGATATTGATGATGATGAATTAATTGCTTTGATTAATAATAAATTGAACATTGACTCAAGAAAGTATAAGGGTAAACTACACTTCAAATGTTTTTGATAATAAGGTAGAAAACCAGGGGCCAAACCCTTAAAAAGCATAAAAAACAAACCCTAAAGGCATCAACACCAAAGAGCCTTAAAATAGAAACAACAAAGCCCACTAAATCAACATAAATAGCATAGACAACAAAACAAGCCTAAAGATAGTAAGTATGAGGAAATAGAGAAAAAACAACATAAAGGAAACTAGACCTAAGGAGAAAGATTCTCCCATATTTTAGCTAAAGACTCCATAAATTCATCCAGATTATTCACATTCTCATCTCTATCCTCCATAGCTGTAGACTCAAGATCCTATAACATAGAAAGATTAAGTAACATAGTATGCCTAAGCGTAGTGGAAATTGAGTGTTCCAATTTCTTTGAGATGACATTGAGTAATCAAAGTACAAAAAACATGTACTTTGAGATACATGTCAGCATCTTCCAGCAAAATTGATGGAATAAACTACCTTTCCTAAGATAGTTAGTCATCATTGACACGTCATCTCCTTTCGAATTAAGTCCCTTATGTTTAAAGGGATGTTATTAATTTGGTGCCAACAATGCTAATTAAAAAATTGTTGTCTAAAGTCTGTAAGAGCATTTGCAACCCTGTTTCCCTCTTTATATATATGAGAGATATCAATTCTAGTGATTTAATATAGAAAGATCTATATGTCCAGTATAATGTCTTTCAGTTTCTAGCCACAATTCAATAGGTTAGTAATAGCATCAATAATAAGTTTGAAATCCCCTTGAATGTGCAATTGCCTAATATTAAGTGAAATAGCCAATTTCATCCTCCATAAAAGAGTAGAGGTTTCAACATAATTATTATGTTGAAGGCCTATCCCACCAGCATAAACAACAACCATGCACCCCTTGTCATCCCTGATAATCCCACCACCACTAGCCTTACTATCCACCTTAGATGCCCCATCAAAATTTAGTTTAAGCCAATTAGGCTTCAGGGGGATCCATCTGGTAGTCAATCTCTGCAACTATTTATAATTATTATGAGTCAGGATTTGGTTTAAAATTCTCCAATTAATTGCAATTTGCTACTCTTCATGACAAAGAGGTTTTTTCATAGTTTTGATGTGAGAATTGGTCACACTTTCCATGAGGCTCTTATAAAAGGAATGAAGAACTTGAGAAGTATCCCTAGCAGCATCCCTAAAATTTTTGTTATTACATTCTCTCCATATAATCCAACCAAGACAAGGCAGAGTTTGGTTCCAAAGCTCAACCAACCATGGATGAGAGAAGGAAGGATAGCAGTTGGAAATGAATTCCCTAATATCATAATTACAAACCCATTGAATTCCAAAATTCGTTAAAATAGTATTCCAAATTTCCCTAAAAAATCATAGTGGAGAATTAAATGCGAGACAGTTTCCTCCTTCTCAAAGCATAGAAAGCACCTATTGACCAAGGTGGATCCCCTCCTTTGTAAGTTATCTTGAGTTAGGATTTTGTTATGAACAACAACCCACCAAAACATATTAATTTTAGGGATAAGTTTATGATTCCAAACTTTCCCCCAAATATCATTGTTATGCACTATTGACGCTGGAGATTGCACCCGGTGGCAGGAAAATAGGTTCCTGCCCTCTCCTCGTAACATGGAAACTCCTCTCTTGCCTGTGGGACGGCAAAGAAGGATAGGAGAGTCTCTAGTTAAGGGCTAGATCCCTTTGATGTATCATTGTTTATTTCAGGCATATATATATACAGCTATAATAAAAAGGTGGGGATGAAAAGGGAGAAGAAATGCAAGAAAACAAACCTACTCTAAGGAGGTGATACACCAACACAATATGACCCTTTCACACCCACTCTCAAAATCAGACAAAACACACTTATACGCTGCACCCTTGATAGAAAAAGCAATCTACAAACTTGACAGGGAGGTAAAATGAAAGATACAAAAAGGAGGTTCATCCAAAGGTGTTATAAGAAGCACTCTGTAGATAATCCCCTCTATATTGCAATCCAAAACAAAACTCTTCTCCTATCAGCTGTAGATGGCAACTTGTAGATAGCTGGTGTGTTGATGTTAAACCTATGGGAGCATCAAAGACAATGACTAAACATAGATAAACACTTAGAACATACACAGGATATCTATTCAAGAAGAGGTAAGAACTGTGTTGATTGATTCAGGTGGAAATTTTAATAGGGCTGCACCTTGTAAAATTTGTCAAAATATCCTTACAAAATGACAAGTATCAAATATATATGGAAAGTCCAAGAGGCTCATTTGGTGCTCTTTTTACAAATGGCTATTCATGAAAAGAAAATAGGCCGCTCAAAATATTAATGAGCCATGTCCTCTGTTCTACTTTGAAGTCTACATTCTTAATGGCAAAACGCAGTTTGTCTACCCATTAAATGAAAAATGGAGAAACCGATTACATTTCTTAGCTATTGCATCCTCTTGTGGTCAATTCAAAGGAACTATTCCACCTACTAGAGTCACGTCTTAAGTTGGCACCACTTGGACTAATTGCTTACTCATTCTCTACTTGTCGCTCTATCCATTTGCTCTTTACGCCATCAGGGAATAAATTGCCTTGTTTATGCCACTTGGACTGCTTGACTGCTCCTTGCCTTGTCATCTCCGCTTGCTACTTGGAATTTGTCTTTTCTACTTACTCGGTCCCTTAAGCGAATTCCTTAGCAGGTCACTTCATTTTGCCCCCTTTTCCTCATGTTTGGCACCTTTCCAGATCGAAAACCCAATGGCTAAATGGCTTTGTTAAATTTGACATGTATATGACTGTCTTTAGTTTGAAAACCAACTGCTCTTTTGCTTGATTAAACTTGACATCCTCCAGGATGTCATCAGGTCTGCTTTATGTCTATGTTTTCCTCTCAGCACTCTGACTTTTGAAGACTCCCCTTCGGTGAAGGACCCACCCTTGAACCAAATCCGTTGAACCAAAGATTGGTTCAACGATTCAAGGTTCAACCAATGCACACCAATTCCAAAGAAAGCTGATGAACTTCATTGAACCATTGAAGTTGAACCTCTTGGCTTTGAACCAAACCTTTTTCATTGAACTGAACCAAAAAGAGAAACATTGGCAAAACTCATGCCCTCTGGAACAATTTGCCTTCGAATAGTGAAGAAGGAAGGTGAAAAATTTTGGCCTGTGAGTGAAAAATTGGTCAACACATGGTGACTCACAGGGGAAGCATGCCTGCCATGCTTGAAATCTAGCTGCCTTCAAAATCCATTGGGCATGGAGTCAGTAGCAAATTTGAGAAACAACAGTAGCTCTATTCTAACATAGAAACAAAAATGTAGATCCACCTCTGAGGAAAAGAAAACACACGCAAGACTAAGAAGACTACAACCTGTGCAATAACACTTAGGGAAAAATAGGAAAAAGAAAACAAGGAAAAATATGTACAAGCGAACCCAAAAGAAATTAGTGGCAATGCTTCAAATGTATACCATTAACTGGGATATGCAATTCTTTACCGTCCAACCTGGAAAGTTAGAATGCATTATGCTACTTGTACTGAGTGATTATGTAAGGACCGTTCCACAGGGCATCAAATTTTGCATGTTTTCTAGGCTTAGCTTGATCTTCATCCCATTTCAGGACAATGTCTCCTTCAAAAAAATATCTTGACAAGGATTTCTTGTCGAAGTGCCTTTTTACTTGCTGTTGGTGACTTGTTAGGGAAGCCATAACCCGATCCCTTACCTCTTGGAGCTCCATTAGCTCACACAATTTGACCTCCATGCTGGTTCCTTCTTCTAGCTGCAGTTGGTGGGAGAGATCCAATGCTAGCAATTCAAGTGAGATGGGAAGCCTAGCTTCCCTTCCATACATGAGCGTATATGGAAAATTTCTTATTGCTCTCTTCGGAGTAATTCGGTCAGCCCATAGAGCTGTCTTTAGCTTGGCATGCCAAGTCCTCTGATTTTCTTCTGTAGTCCTCTTTATAATCCTGATCAAATTTTTGTTGGTGGACTCAACCATCCCATTCCCCTACATATAATAGTTTGATGAGGTGTTGAGGTATATGCCATACTTTAGCGTCCATTCACTAGTTTTGATTCCCAGAAAAGCCAAGGTGTTATCTAAGATTATGGTGGTTGGGACCCCAAATCTTGTTACCAGGTCTTTGTAAAAATCCAAGACTACACTCTCATTGACCTCCTTCAAAGCAATGGCCTCCACCCACCTGGTGAAATAATCTATGGCAGTCAGTACCCACTTGTGCCTAACACTAGAGGGAGGATTAATAATCCCTATAAAATCTAGGCCCCATTGCATGAATGGTTGCTCAACTTGAATGGGCTGTAAAGGCATGGTAGCCAATCACTATTTTCCATCAAAAAGTGCACACTTCTAGCACTTTCTCACCTAGGCATGGGTATCCTTGAAAAGAGTACGCCAAAAATAGCTAGCTCTCATTATCTTTGCTGTTATAGCTTAAGGAGCAAAATGACCACCAGCTGGCCCATCATGAAACTCAGCTAGTATCTTATCAGCCTAATTGGGGTCAATGCATCTTAGAAGAACCCCAGAGATATCTTTCCTAAATAATACTTCGTCAACCAAGACATAAGGAAGGGACTGAAGTTTAAAATACCTTATTCTGGCCTTATCAAGACCCTATGGACACTCACCTGTGAGAAGGAAATGATTCATGCCCAGCATCCAATCCTTTATGACAGCTAGTTCTTTGACTATGGCTACGTCATGGATTAACAAGCTGTCTCTCCTTTCCTGTTTTATGTCTGTAGCTAGCTGTTCACACAGGCCTCTTCCCCTCACCAGCTTGGTGGTCTTGATGTCTATGTTATATTACATCACTTTGGTAATCCACCCTGCCCTCTTTTCATTTAAATCTTGATTGGTCAAGAATTCCTTGACACCCAGATGTGGGACCATAAGGTGGATCCTATTGTTAGACAACATATGCCTAAATTTCTTTAGGCTACGCACCACTGCCAGGACTTGCTTTTCTACATCGTATACCTAACTTCAAAGTCCTCTAACCCTTGGCTGAAGAAAGAAAGTGGCTATTCGAGGTCATCACTGTTAGCTTGGGTAAGTATGGTGGATATCACTTCCTCATTGCTGAAGGTATAGAGGTGGAAGTCTTTGCTGAAGTCTGGGCTGATCAAAGTGTGAGCTCAGGTTATGGCCTACTTGATGGCCTCAAAGCTAAGTTTCCTCTCAGCTATCCATTTGAAATCCTCACCTTTCTTTAGCATAGGGGTGAGTGGCTTGACTATCTCTGCAAAATTTGAAATGAATCTCCGAATATAATTTATCCTGCCAAAGAAACTTTGCAGGCCTTTCTTGTGCTTTGGTAGGGGCATTTCTAAAATGGAGCAAACTCTCTCAGGGTCAATGGACAAGCCTTCCTTGGACACGATGTGGCCAAGAAGTTTCCCCTCATGAATAGAAAACACACACTTCTTTGGATTAAGAGAGATGCCAAATTCCCTACACCTTTCAAAAATCTGCCTGAGGTGTCCCATGTGCTGGCTCACTTTCTTGGAGAATACCGTTACATCATCGAGGTATACCAGCACATTATTGTTTATCAAGCCACCAAAAGCCATGTCCATGGCCTACTGAAAGGTGGCACCAGCATTGGATATCTTGAATGTCATCTTCTTGTAGGCAAACGTCCCCCATTTAGTGGTGAAGGCTATTTTGTGCTGGTCACAGCCTTGCACTAGAATCTAATTATACCCTGAATAACCATCCAGGAGGGAGAACCACTCACTACCAGTTACCTTCTGGAGGATCTGATTCATGTTTGTAAGGGGGTAATGATCCTTTAGAGAGATTCTATTAAGGTCTCAGAAGTCGACACACAGCCTGATCTCCCCATTTTTATTTCTAATAGGAACAAGGTTGGCCAACCATGAGGAATGTTTGATTGGAAATATAATTCCAGACTCAATCAATTTGGCCAATTCTCTTTACATGATGGGCTCAACTATATGATTGACAGGCCTTTGCTTTTGTGTTACTGGCCTGACACCTTCTTCCAATTCAATGGTGTGTTGGGCAAGCCTTGGGTCGAAGCCCTTCAAGTCACTGTAATCCCAGGCAAAGATGTTAGTAAATTCTTGACATAGCAGAATGAAAGCTCACCTCTCTTGAAATGTGTAGATTTTACCAAGCGCCAACAGCTTCCCTTTGAAAATTTCAACCCTTTCATAATTCTCCTCTTTGGTAGTGATGCAAGCCTTGTCATTTCTTAACTAGTCATCACTATTGAAAATGCTTTCAAGCATGACTAGACCCTTGGGGAGTTTATTGTTCTTTAACTGAACAATCTGATTGCCATATTGCTACTACAGTTTCACTTGATTGTGTGTTGCGAACTCAGTTTCTTCTTGTAAGAAGAAAGCTATCTGCTGGTCACTTTTTAAGACTTGCCAATTTGCAACATTGTCTGGGATTGAAGGCCGAACCACCACTTTCAAGTGGCACAAACCACAGTCTCTACTTATTTCTTTTGGAACATCAAATTGGGCATCAATTGCTGCTAGCCTATCATCCTGTTTGTTGCACTCCTTGGGAATAGAGGCAATGTTAAAAGCAAGAAAATCCTCCACCAAGTGCCAAACCCTATGCTTGTACGACTTCAACAAGGAGTTCTTGGTCAGATTCAGGCCTCTCACTTGATTTAAAATTAGTTCACTATCTCCCAAGACTTGCAACTCTCAAATCCCTCTCTTTCTTACCCATTCAAGCCCATGGATCAAAGACTCATATTCTGCAACATTGCTGGTGCAAGAGAACTAGAAATGAAAAGCTAAAAAGTACCTTTCATAGGAAGGGGAAACTAGCATTGCTCCACCACCAACACCTATTTTACTTTTGGAGCTATCAAAATACAGCTGCCACAGGCCAAGGTCTTCTTTACTTTCCTTCATTAAATTTGGCATGAAGGCACCCTCCTCGTGCATGCAATAGAATCCAAGGTCTGCCTCCTCAATGAATTTGTATGGATCATGCTCGAAGTTATCTTTTCCCCACTCATCCAAGAGTAAGTCTTTAACTCCTTCAAGAGCAGAGGATGAAGATTGGTCTGTCTGAGGCTCTTCTAGATCGATGATGGTGTAAATGGCATTTGCTGCTTTGGGCGAATATGGCTCTAGGTGGTCCTTATAGAATGGTTCAAACTCGATTTTCACTTTGGTCCCATATTTGGTTCTGAAAACCAGATATGACCAATTCACTACTAGATAGCCACCTATCTTTGACGTGAAATCCATGGACAAGCAAATTGTGAAATACAGAGGAACATCTGCTACCACTATATCATGGGGAATTGAGAAGGTTGGGCAAGCATGCAATGTCAGGTCTAGACCGTTCACAATCCCAACTATTTTTGTAGGTGTCCCATCTAGCTATAGGACTCCTTTGTTCATCTCTTGATACTTCAATCCCATCTTATCAGCAATGCACTTGGGCATCACTGAGGTGCTGGCCCCACTGTCAATTATGCAATTATGCACCAAGAAGTCCCTAATGACCAAGGATACGTAGAAAGGAGGAATTTTCTCTTCCTTCTTCACCTATCCTGAAGTGGAAGGCTATCCATTTGTCATCAAGACATTATCAGTGCCAGCTGGGATAGCTTGACAATCTAGCTCATTTAATTCCCTTTTTAACACATCCTTTTGGCCTAGAAGAGACAACACATCCCATAAAGAGATATTCATATTTAGCTTCTTCATCTGATCCAATACATTGATTTGAGGACTGCCACGCCTTAAGCTTTCTTTAGAGTTGATTCCAGGCTAAACTGTAGGCTGAGGGGCTGAAGGTATAGACAGTTGCCTGAAATTTGGGGCCTTTGCATTGGAGTGTGATGGAGGAGGTGTAGTTGTTGCCTGAGTGGTAGCGTGCACCTCTTCCACTGCTCTCTTATTAAATCTTGTATTAGCTACAACACAATCAGCCTAATTTCCCACAACACCCCCATGGTTGATTGGACAAAACTCACCCTTTAGGTGATTCATAAGAGCAAAATCTGGCTGGGCCTGATTGCCACCCATGCTGGGTTGAGATGGAGCCTCAAAAAACTAGGAAAGAGCAGTAGCCTGATTCTCTGCATTCTAGAAATAATTCACCATCTCATTTGTGTGCACAACCTATTCTTGACCATATCCCATGGTCAAACAGCTAGGCTGCTCTTATACAAGATTATTCTAAACAGGCACTATGGCCTTAGATGATGAAGAGGGATTGGTGTTGTAATTATAAAATGGCCTAGTTGTAGTGAGCTACCCCTGACCTTGATTATAATTCTAGAAAGGGGGTCTAGGGGCTTGACCATAATTTTGGTACCCTTGATTTGGTCTGTTGCCTTGAGCCTGATCCTGCCTTTTAATGGCAATGAGTTCGTTGGTCATGGCCTGCAACATACTCTTAACCTCCTGAAATTCATTCGATAGGGTAGCAGCTAGTTTTTTGATGGTAGGCAGAGGAGCCAATGTGGGAGTAGGGGCCTGAATTGGAGGTGGCATTTTTGGGAAAATTGGCATGTGGGGTCTAGGGGTTATTTTCCTAGCCTGTATTAAACAGTTCTCTGCTACTATGGCTATGTCATAAGTGGCAGGCAATATATGTCCTCCCATGGATTATATCATGACTGCAACATCACTGTTTAATGCTTTCAAATAATATAAAAAAACATAGCTGGGAGTCGGCCTTACTAGGATGGGAATCGTTTGCCAGGTCTTTTGAAACCTTGTGTTAAAGTCCTGCATATATTCATGTAGAGCCCTCTAAATGGTCGTTAGCTACTCAGCAAGCGAGAGGTCATCACTTTTTTCCCCAAAATGGTCTGTTAACTGAATACCGAGCTCATTCCAAGAATGGATTGAATTCATAGGCAAGGTCTCGTACCAATCAAGAGCCTTACCCTTAAGAGACAGAGCCAGAAATTTGATTGTGACATTCTCCTCTGTGATATTATGAATATTGGTGAGATTATAAATGTTCTTGATGTGCTCAATGACTATAATGGGTCCCAATTCATCAAAAAAAGGTACATTTTTTAGAGCTACCCCTGGAATTGGGTCATACTATGGGAGGTTCAAGGGGCTCTCCCCATGAAAGGCTACAAATGGCAAAGCCATAGCTAGGATGGGGCGTAACTGAGGCTCTGCTGTAACTGTGTCTCTTATAACAGGTCTAGGAGGAAGACTTGTTGGATAAGGACGAGTCTCCCTAAACCTTAATCTTTTAGCAAAATTTAGAGGTAGTTCAATGAATTCAAAAGGAATCCTTTTTGAAGCAGACCTAGTGGTGACTTTAGGCATAGAAATTTAAGACACTAGTCTTAATATGGAAAATGAAGCTCCTACCATTGGAGTCCCAGATGCTAGAAAACTTGAAATTTGTTGTAGTAGGACCAGCATCAATCCTGATATCTTACTATGTTATCAAACTGAGTCCCACTGGGCGTGCCAAAATTGTTGACACTGGAGATTGCACTCGGTGGCAGGAAAATAGGTTCTTGCCCTCTACTTGCAACATGGAAACTCCTCTCTCGCCTGTGGGATGGTGAAGCAGGAGAGGAGAGTCTCTAGTTAAGGGCTAGCTCCCTTTGATGTATCATTGTTTGTTTCAGGCATATATATATATATATATATATATATATATATATATATATATATATATATATATATATATATATATATATATATATATATATAGCTATAATAAAAGGGGGGGATGAAAAGGGAGAAGAAATGCAAGAAAACAAACCTACTCTAAGGAGGTGATACACCAAAACAATATGACCCTTTCACACCCACTCTCAAAATCAGACAAAACACACTTATACGCTGCACCCTTGACAGAAAAAGCAATCTACAAACTTGACAGGGAGGTAAAATGAAAGATACAAAAAGGAGGTTCATCCAAAGGTGTTATAAGAAGCACTCTGTAGATAATCCCCTCTATATTGCAATCCAAAACAAAACTCTTCTCCTATCAGCTGTAGATGGCAACTTGTAGATAGCTGGTGTGTTGATGTTAAACCTGTGGGAGCATCAAAGACAATGACTAAACATAGATAAACACTTAGAACATACACAGGATATCTATTCAAGAAGAGGTAAGAACTGTGTTGATTGATTCAGGTGGAAATTTTAATAGCGCTGCACCTTGTAAAATTTGTCAAAAGATCCTTACCAAATGACAAGTATCAAATATATATGGAAAGTCCAAGAGGCTCATTTGACACTCTTTTTACAAATGGCTATTCATGAAAAGAAAATAGGCCGCTCAAAATATTAATGAGCCATGTCCTTTGTTATGCTTTGAAGTCCACATTCTTAATGGCAAAATGCAGTTTGTCCACCCATTAAATGAAAAATGGAGAAACCGATTACATTTCTTAACTACTGCATCCTCTCGTGGTCAATTTGAAGGAGCTGTTCCACCTACTGGAGTTGCCTCTTAAGTTGGTGCCACTTGGACTAATTGCGTACTCATTCTCTACTTGTCACTCTGTCCATTTGCTTTTTATGCCATCAGGCAATAAATTACCTTGTTTATGCCACTTGGACTGCTTGACTGCTCCTTGCCTTGTCATCTCCGCTTGCTACTTGGAATTTGTCTTTTCTGCTTACTCGGTCCCTTAAGCAAATTCCTTGGCGGGTCGCTACATTTTGCCCCCTTTTCCTCATGTTTGGCGCCTTTCCAGATTGAAAACCCAATGGCTAAATGGCTTTGTTAAATTTGACATGTATATGGCCATCTTTAGTTTGAAAACCAAAGGCTCTTTTGCTTGATTAAACTTGACATCCTCTAGGACGTCATCGGGTCTACTTTATGTTTATGTTTTCCTCTTGGCACTCTAACTTTTGAAGACTCCCCTTTGGTGAAGGACCCACCCTTGAACCAAATCTGTTGAACCAAAGATTGGTTCAACGGTTCAATGTTCAACCAATGCGCGCCAATTCCAAAGAAAGCCGATGAACTTGATTGAACCGTTGAAGTTGAACCTCTTGGCTTTGAACCAAACCTTTTTCATTGAACTGAACCAAAAAGAGAAACATTGGCAAAACTCGTGCCCTCTGGAATAATTTGCCTTCAAATAGTGAAGAAGGAAAGTGAACAATTTTGGCCTGTGAGTGAAAAATTGGTCAACATGCACCTCAGGGATCAATAGGTGATAAGCAGACTTAACAAAAAAATTACCTTTCTTATCTGGCCACCAATACAACTCACCTTCCCTAGGAAAAAGAGGGATTCTGATCCCCAACAATAAATTTTGGATATATCGCATTCTAGGAGTGAGATCATGGCGATGGGTAAAACAATCCAAAAGATTTTTCCAACTCCTAATACCATTGTTATCATGAATATAATGACAAACTTTATTCCTTAAAAACTATGTAGCAATGCCAGAAATACCTCCATAATCACCTTGAGTAACCATGGCCTTATCATTCAACCAAATGTCTTCCCAAAGGTTAATATAATTACCATTCCCCAGTTTCCATCTAATCCCATGCTTGAGAAGGCTTATAGACTTCAACATTTTGTTCCAAATAATAGATCCCTTGGGAAGTCCTTCCTGATGGAGAAAACTAAAGTGGTCATCTCCATGAAGATACTTATCTTGCATAATGTCTCCCCACTCTTTATGGTTGTGGATCAAATTCCAATTTATTTTGGATAGGAGGGCTTTATTCATATTCCTGGTAGATCCAATGTTAAGACCTCCATGAGATTTGGGAAGATAAACTTTTTCTCAACTAACCAAAGAAATTCTCTATTTGTCTTCCACCCTAGTCCATAAGAATTGTTTTTGAATTTACTCCAATTTGTCAGCAATAAGTGTAGGCATTTTAAAAAGAGATAGGAAGTAAGTAGGAATACCTTGCAATCAAGCACGCAGAAGCTGAATCACGTGTGGATATTACAAAATAAGGTGATCATATGGGTTTGTTCTATTTTAGACCTAGCTTATTTTCACTAATTTTTAGATCATCCAATTTAGCACATCAAAATATATGCATATGCAATGTTGGGCTCCTAGGCAATTTGACTATGTTTTTCCATACTTAGCCAATTTTACAATGAGCTAGAAAGAACCAAGTGAGCATTCTTATGGTGTTATATCTTTCACATGTGAAGGTGTCAATATAAAATGATCATATGGGTTTGTTCAATTTTGAGCATAGATGATTTGTGCTAAATTTAATATCATCTGCTGAAACATGATAAAAGTTATGGAAGCTAAAAGTTAGCCTCCCAAGTAGATTTGGACATAGTTGGCTCTATGACAGATGATTTTGAGTAGGCACTTCAATGGCATTATATCTCACACACATGAGGGTTCCAGGAGTAGTGTGTCACATGGTTATATTATCCTATGATAGGAGATCATCTGGTCCAATTTTGATATCCTACATCAAAGTGCAGAGGAAATTATTAAGGATAAGAAATTTCTACTCATGCATATTGATAGGGTCCCCATTGTCATTTTTGAAAGTGTTAAAGCTCGAAGAAGATCAATGGTGTATGTTACCTCCATAGAGTCAGGAAGAAACAAGATGAAGATAGGTGCACGATGTTTAATGATTGAGTGAAGGTATAGGATAATGATCTAATGGTGAGTGGGAATTTTTATAGTTGATCAAATGGTGAGCATTTATCATTAAAGTCCTAGTTGATCTGCAAAAATAAACAAAGTGAATTGAGTTAAAGTTCCAAGATTGCACAAGATGATGTCAACATGATTGATGTTTAACATTTGGCTTTGGTGGTCTATACGTTAAATCTAGAATAAGATCAATGGTGTGTATTTGATCTGAGTAGCAAGTCCATGATATTCGAGCATTGTGATTGAATGTTAACTATGACCATTTGAATTTAAATATTTGAATTTAACATACAAACCTAGAGTTATGTATTTCATCCATATCTTTTGATAGAAGTCAAATTTATTGGTGATGTAAAAATTAAATAAGAAGAGGACTCCATTGTGCATCTAATGAACCTAATTTGAGGACTTGGAAGTGAGCACAACAAAGGATATTGAGACTATAAGTTGATTGTGTGATCATGCTTATTTTGCAAGTGACCCAAGAAAGATATTTGAGCTTGTATTGATGTTATTTTGATGTTTCCTAGTGAATTGGCTATTGGGGATTTTTGTAGACTCCATGAGGGTACTCTATGTAGTTTTTATAGGTGTGAATAATCTATCTTGAGTATAAACAATTCTTAATAAGTTGACGGTGTGTTTGCTCATGGTGACCTTTTGTTCTAGGTTAGTGTTTGAGTTGTTTGAGCAGATGTAAATGTGAGCTAAGCTAACTGTTACCATTTGAATATGTTGAAGGGGACATAAAGAGTGGACCCATATATTTAAAGTTGTTCTTTTATTCTTATTTTTCTTGAGGGAGTGCTAAAGCAGTGAATGGGTTCACATGAGATCTATAAGGGTTACAAGGGCCTATTAAAAGGTGTAGTTCCTTAAGGGTGACCAATAGATGATATGTCCAACCTATGAAGATTGTTTTAAACCATGTCTTCATTTGAGATATGCCTTAAGGGCTAAGGCATGCCTAATGGCTTACCAAGATGATGGTTATCAAGATTGCTCTATAAATAGTGAAATCAAAGATGGTGATTTCATGACTTTGATTAAGAGAAAAAGGAGCAATTAGAGAGAGGATTTTGTGTGTGTTTTGTGGATCAAAGAAGGGGTATATTTCCTTAAGGATGATTGAAGAGAATATCAGTTTGAGGACTAATTGTATGACCTATTGGTCATGATTTTATTATTAGAGTAGCGGGCTTTCTATTTGAGTGTGAGTCAAGCTGAAGTGTGATAAGCAGAGGTCCATCATCAAGTGTTGTTGACATCAGTTCAAAGGTGTATTTTTTCATAGGTGTTGTTGTGGTAGCTCAGCATCTGAGGTGGTTGTAGCCTCCTTACAAGGTGATACATGATAAAAGGTCCAGTTGTTATTGTACCTCAACTAGATAGGTGTGGCAGCACCTTGTGGGATTAGAGTCTCACTAAATAGGTATTATAATTCCTTGATCATTTATATATGGTCTAAATTGGATCTTGTTATTATAGGATAATAGTACAATTTTAGGCTCTAGTGGGTTTTCTCCCCCAAGAGGGTTTCCCATGTATGTCATGTGTTATGTCATTGATCTTACATTGTCTCTCTTACTCATTGATGTTAATGTTGTGTATGCTTCATGATTACTTATGGTAACTGATTAAGTGTTTGAAAAGATCATAATTTAAGTTGGATTATCTGGGCTTACCGATTTACCCACCCCATCCCACCCTTCCCCCCCTCCTCTTAGTGATTGCACCTCTAACATATTAGTTAATTTTTATAATGTCTTAATTATATGAGAAAAGTGGTACCACAAGTTATATCCCACTTGTTATCAAACTAGATATGGTGGAAATACAACCAATCAATATTAGTAGTAATAGATAAATCCTCAATTTTTGGTCACTTTGAGATATAGTTCTTTTCTAAAAGATGGGAGGGATTTTATGTTTTTCTCATTTAAGACACATGATGGTTAAAAATTTCATGCTGGTTAAAAATTTCATGCTAAAAATGTTTGTCCCAATCTATTATTATGAGCACAATGTTGATACCATTATTTTTCATGGTCACTTATATGAATAAAGGCAAATTTTGGTCAATAATATATTTGGGTGGTAATTTTGTTGGATCAAAGGTGATGATCTTGTTATTTTTCTTCAGATCTTTCATAATATCTACAAAATAAGAAGGCTCAATATTGCTTGGAACTTGTGTCTCATGCAATGACGCAAATAGGATATCCTTATAAACACTAGATTGATTTATGAGATCAAGGATAATTTTTTTTACATGTTTATTTATTTATTGCTCAATAATGTTATATCCGTTAGACTTTATTACAAGGTTAGGTTTAGGAGGCATCTATTTTATCTTATTAGGTGGGGGAATATGTTTAACAATCCCACCTTTTTGAGTAGTAACAAAATGGACTGTGGAATCCATTATAATCCATGGGTGAATAATGGATGTGGTATGGTAGTTTTCATTCAAATAATACTTAGGTATAACAAAGGGTTCAAAACATGCACGTTAGTGTCTATAGATTATCTATGTAACATTAAAAAATGAATTTTAAAGAGAGATCAAGTGTTGTTTTTGGTTTAAAACCCTATCATGATTATAAGGAATTTGATTAATAGTTTTGACAAGGAAACTAATGTATAAAACCATAGTATTTATAAGGTATTGGACCATGAAATAATTTATACAAATATCCATAGTAAACATGATTGTCATATTATAGCAATCAGGGATCAACAATAGAAAAATTAGAAAACCCTAATTTACCTAGGGTTTGGAGTTCAAATATGGGGTTCACCAAATGTTTAACCCTAAAAGGAAGAAGGTCTAGGTAGGCTTGGGTTACCTAGAGGATCATTAAAGGGTTATATATAAATGATAATGCATGAGGGTGATAATCAAATCTACAATACGCTAATTAGGAGCTAAACTCATATATAAACATACATCGAATTTCTTATGGTGAGAATAGGCTAGATATAGAAATTAAAACAAAGTTCTGTATGGAAATGATAAAAAAAGTAATAAACTTAGTTATTTTTTATGATAAAACAATGATGAATATGGAACATGTAGAAATTAGGATGAAAGATGACTTTGGAATAGTTACATGATTCTAAATTAAGTGCCTCTAGATCTCTTGGCACTAATATCAGCTTGGAATGGTTATATTGACACTACTATCTTTGTTTGACACAAGTGTCCTATATGGAATAATTATTGAGAAAGGATGTGACCAGCTTGATGATTTCAGATTTGACTTTACTTTCACTCTAGTGCATTCAGATTTGGGTCATGGACTGTCACTCCTCATGAATTTGTAAAACTATAGATCTTAATCTTCATGGTGACCTTGAGGGAAAATGGATTAGAAGGGACATGCTATCAAGCTAACACCAAATACCCCTATATCAGTGAGTATTACCTACATAGCTAATAATTTGAAGACGGCATCATACTCATGTAGTTTTTCCCTATACGGTGGCTTGTATGTGAATCATGCAATATGTGCAAAGTAAGTACACCAGTGACCTAGGTTGTAACTTGGTACATTAAGATCTTGGGATACTCCTTTAGTAATTCATACCTATGTATGTGTTTTCCCTATGAATGATATGAGAATATTAATAAATAGGAAAGCATTTTCTCAATTGAATTCTTGGTAGAATGATTTGATAAGTTTCCTTAGGTATTTTCCTAAGTATTGTTATGTCTTTCAAAGTGAGGAATCAATGAGGGTCAATATTGTATTTATATTAATCCCTTTGGAGAAGTAACTAACATTAAAACACTTAGGTTGTCCATTAGGATATAGTTTATTTGAAAATTAAAAGACTTTAGGGTATTAGACACTTGTGTGAGGTCAGAACACTAGCATCAACGCTAGTGTCTATCATGGACATTAGTGTCCAAGGAGAAGAAAAGTAGGTATAGGTTCAAAACCTAAAGATATGGAAGATGAGTGAATTTTAAGTATTATAAGAAAGATAGATGGATTGGATCATCAACATAAGACTAGTCAGACTAAGAGATAGGCTAAAGGGCATAAGATAGAGCTAATACGAGACTTGCAAAAGTAGTAAAAGGTCTAAATCTGAGATGAACAACCAAGATTTGTGTTTTCTAATTATACAAGACTGAGGTGATATATGATCCATGAATATTATCTACAAATTATTAAAACATTAATATTTTCCTATGTGAATAAAAATGGATAGATGAGATTTGAAGCCTATGAGACTATTATAGTGTGTAGAGTAGTATTCCAACTATTTTGCTTTGTGGAGTAGTATGTCAAACCTATTTTACTATGTAGAGTAGTATTTCAAACTAATGTTACTACATTGAGTAGTATGTCAAACTATTTTACGTTTGGAGAAATATGTCAAACTTACTATTAATATGTGGTGCGATATACTAAACTATTCTATTGCATGCTTAATTGTTTGTACTTTTTGGGATTATCTCTACTATGTTTATTTTATGTATCTAGCACCTTAGTGGAATGGAATGACCATTCTCAATGGATGGGAAGAGTGCAGGGGATTTGAAATGTTTTGTGGTTCAAGGAAAAAGTCTCCAATAATGTTCTCCCTATTATGATCTCTTCAGGTCTTCAACAAAATTGATGGACTGCAAAACTCTAAAAGATTCTAGATGCATTGTATTTCCATGTACATGGTACATTGCTATATAATATTTTAATTTTAAACTATAAAATCTAGAATTGAGTAGTTACCCTTATTTATACTTTTGGAATATGTTTAATTTCAAAATAATTAGGTCATGAATGTTAAATTAATGTAATAGTTGAGTAAATTTCATAATCAAAAAATTATTAAACACTTTGTGAATACATATTTGTTGAATTATGGATTGTAATAATTGTATTTGATGCATGAAAAAGATGTACTTAAATCAAGGGTGTAATTAAGAGACCATTGAATGATGTAAACCCATTACCTAGTTTTCATATTTTGAAGTATGGTTTATGAATATTTAGATTCATTATTGCATGGGTGGATCATTGTTTATTGTTATACCATAATACATACCATGCAAAAGTGCACTTGAATTAGAATGTATGAAAAATTGTTAGAAGGTGTTAAAATTTGTTGTTATGGCATGTTATAATTACTTTTTATATTTTCAATGTATAATGCATGTTAAAGATAGATTAGTAAGATAACCATTAGTCTGATAGATTAAAGAATTAAAAAAAAAATAGTATATTTTTCGATACATGACATGAGTGTTATTACAAGTGAATGTAAATGTGGTTCACTACGAAATTAAGCATTCAAGGTTTGATAAGGAAACTAAACATCATGATCTATGTAGAAACTATTTCAAGATGAGTATCTATATAAAAGATATGTAATGAATGTTTCATATACTATGCATACTTCTACAACATTTTCTTTTCAAATAATAAATACATTGGATGTAACAAACTTGAAAACAATATAACAAAGGTTTGGTATAACTTTACATCTATCATATATAATTATATTTAATATAAATCAATCTAAACTTATAATTAATGTAACAAACGTAATTGTAACGTAATAGTTGAGTAAATTTCATAATTGGGTCATGAATGTTAAATTAATGTAATAGTTGAGTAAATTTCATAATCAAAGAATGATTAAATGCTTTGTGAATACATATTTTAGGAATTATGGATAGATGTCTTTAGACTTGATCCAAATGATTTTGGTTAGAATAATTTGAAAAAAAGGTAATTACTTCAAATTATTGTATTCATTAATACATGTAAATTATGAACATAAGATGCATGCAAAAGATGTACTTCAATCAAGGGTGTAATTAAGAGACCATTGAATGATGTAAAGCCATTACCTAGTTTGTATATTTTGAAGTATGGTTTATGAATATTTATATTCATTATTGCATGGGTGGATCATTGTTTATTGTTATACCATAATACATACCATGCAAAAGTGCACTTGAATTAGAATGTATGAAAAATTGTTAGAAGGTGTTAAACTTTGTTGTTATGGCATGTTATAATTACTTTTTTATATTTTCAACGTAGAATGCATGTTAAATTAGGATTAGTAAGATAACCACTGGTGTGATAGAAAGAATTGAAAAAAAAAATAGTATATTTTCCGATACATGACATGAGGGTTCTCACAAGTCAATGTAAATGTGGTTCGCTATGAGATAAAGCATTGAAGGTTTGATACGGAAACTAAACGTCATGATCTATGTAGAAACTATTTCAAGATGACTATCTATACAAAAGATATGTAATGAATGTTTCATATACTATGCATAATTCTACAACGTTTTATTTTCAAATAATAAATGCATTGGATGTAACAAACTTGAAAACAATATAACAAAGGTTTGGTATAACTTTACATCTATCAGATATAATTATATTTAATATAAATCAATCTAAACTTATAATTAATGTAACAAACGTAACTGTAATGTAGCAAAAGTCTAGTATAAATGTACTTCTATTGAATATAATTAGTGTATAATATATATTGCAAATCCCAAATGATATACTTCCATTGATGAGAAGAAAACATATCTTCAACTTTAATAATCAACAAGAAAACTAATGTTCCTTCAAAGATGCATCACAAAAAGTACCACTCTTTATAATGTTGCCTTATAATGCTTACTTTTATTAATTCATGAAATAATAAATCTAAATGTCATATAATGAAATGGTATGTTATGTTAGAAGATACCTACCAAATATTTTTATTCTTATTATGTTATATATTTTGAGGTATTCATTTTTTACTATTACACTACAAACTTCATGGTCATATAGTACGCCTAAAATGATTATAGTATGAGAAGGATTTTTCTCACAAAATCTATAGTGCTACCTGAGTTAGTGGTCATAGAGGGTGGACACCTTAAATTCTTCATCGGTATTGTTGGCCAAAATGTGAGGTTATTTTTAATTGAAAGGTCCTATAAAATAAAATATTTTATCATATTAATCTATTTTATCACTTTATTTCCCATAAATTTTAAAAGAAAATGCTTTAACCCACCAAATATTTATCAAAATATTTTATTATTATTTATAATATAAATTTCATAATCATATTATAAACCCAAATTAATTAGTATATGAAAAAAAAATTATACATAAAATATATAATATTATTTTAAACAATAACTCCATAACAAATAAACACCTTAAATTCCCCATCAAGAATGTTGAGTAAAATATGTATTCATTTATAATTAAATAATCCATAGAATACAATATTTTACCATATTAATATATTATATGGATAATTAAATAAGTCTCATGTAAAAAGTGGCATCTTACACTTAATATATGGATGGTTGACATTCACATACAAAATAGAAACCATCCAACCTGATTCAGTAGTTATTTATAAATATACTATTTATTAAAACTTTATTTATTAAAGTTTAAATTTATTTTTGACTTTTATATTTATAATTTTAAAGATTGTTTCAAAGAATGGGAAAACTGATTTGAATAATTATTGCTTATAAATTATATGAGATTGGAATGATATTCCATTTTATAATTTGGAAGACTATAAAAATATGTTCTTATAATATTTCAGTTTTCCTATCTTAATTTGTAGTTTGTTTCATCTAAATTAAAAAAAAAAATGTGTATTTTTATTGTTATTAAAAAAATATTATTATTTAATTTTAAAAAAAAAAATACATTACTAAATTTTTATATGATGTGAATTTATATATAAACTTGACCCAAAATTGTATAAAATATTTATACATATTATTTTTTAAGATAAATAAAATTATATATAATTTTTTTTAAATATTATAAAATATTCACAAATAGTTTGTCAATATGAAAACACACCATGGCATTTAAAAAACAAACAAAAATATCTAAAAAAGAATTATATAACAATAACAACAATAATTATAAATAGGCATAAAATTGAACAAACCCATATGATCAACTTCTACTAAAACTACCACACATGTGAAATATAACTTCATCAATATGCTTACTCAACTTTTCTTGCCATATGCAAACTTGGCTAAGTATGGGAAAACATTATCAAACTGCCTAGGAGCCCAATTTCACACTTGTATATCTTTTGTTGTACCTAGTCGCATGACCTAAAACTTAGCACCTAAAAAATAGGGACTAATGTGATCACAACCATATGACCAACTCCCTGTGAATCATTCACACATGCTAATTATGACACCATCAAACTGCCTACTCAGATTTTTTGCCATTGGACCCAAAATATCTAGATAAGAACAATGATGAACCAGGTGAATTCCACTTATGCACACAAGTTATCCAATCATCCTTGACCACTAATAAGACTCATTTCACATGCTCAATACTTCAAACTCATCCCTAATCATTTCAAACCATGCCAAAACTAAACTTCAACCAAGTCTTCTTCAAACACACTAAGACAAGCACATTGCACACTTTGTCACTATCACTTAGACTATCAAGGCACTTCATCCACTCACTTGGACACCTCCATGACATTAACATGACATCATTGAAAACTCTCCAACAAATACCCTATATGAAACAATAATCTCTTGTGGATTTATCTCTAGTCAGCTTACGACCTAGCAAACTGATATTTTCAACTAATTACGACATTTAACCAAATTCTTAAAATAACCAAAAGACTAAGAAATATTAATTAACAAAGAAAATAAAATTAAATGCTTAAGTGAA
This sequence comes from Torreya grandis, assembly GCA_037957365.1. Lineage (NCBI taxonomy): Eukaryota > Viridiplantae > Streptophyta > Pinopsida > Cupressales > Taxaceae > Torreya > Torreya grandis. The sequence continues at coordinate 419,957 of JARHVA010002157.1, forward strand.
AAATCCATGTGGAATTAAAGAAAATCTAATTTCTAAAATTGAATTTTTAACAAATTTTAAAGAATATGAGGTCATAATGATGTCATCAGCCTCAAAATTAATAATTACAAAATATTAACATAAATGAAATAAAAATAATAAATGTTGAGCCATGCCTCCATAAATATATAATTAAAGATATCATTAATTGTATTTGGATTCCCAACCTTAACCCTTGTTCAACCACACATGAGTTAGAGTTAGTTGAAAAACTATAAATACAAGTGTCATGACCATTCTTCAACAAAATTTTGTGTGCAAACAAATAATGTCAAATTATTTCTAAGAAGCTTTATTGCCAATATAATCCAAGATCCATTTACCAAAAGAACAAGAGAAGGTGCTACCCACAAAACATTAGCATCATCAAAGTCTATTTGTTCACAATACCGAGCTCAAACCTTCTCTCACATTGATTACAAGATGGAGTCATTCTAGGAAGGTAAATAGTGTTTTTGTCTTCCATTAATATATTTGTTTATTTTGTTATAATTGCTTACCCTAGTATTTAGGCTTAGAGTGTTAGTTGTCATTGAGTTATTTTGGTTTATCCATTGAAAAGAGAGACTAATCATTGTCTTTGTAATCCTATGTTACACTAGCTAACTACCAAGAGTGAGGTCTTTAAATGAAGGTAGAAATGACCCTTCATATTCATTGTCTAACATGTAAGGTTTGAAGAGACATGAGTTATTAACATTAATAATTGAATAAATCTTCATGTAAGGAGACAGATCAAATATAAATACATTCTTTCCCACTTGTTCTAGAATTTAAAATGGGCTATACTTAAGAGGCTTAAGCGTCTTAAGTAGTATTATCATGGAGTCTCTTTCTACTCAAGTACAACCATACCTTGTATCTAACAATGAAACTATGCTCATTATACCTTGATTTATACTTGGCTTATGACTCTTTCAACCTCTCTTGCTTTTGGAGGTGAATTTATCAAATCTTCATAATGAAATATTCAAATTTGTAGACCTTTTGACCCATTTTCCCATTTCCTTTGCATGGTTATTTCAAAATAGCATTAAATGCACATATAGGTAAGTATCTAAAGAAAAACATTTTTTAATAGTTATCAAATAGAACTTTTTATTATAATGGTTTTGTTCTCCAGGGTTGGTAGTGTGGATCTATGCATCTCCTGATCCACTCTAATACGGTATCAGATTCGTTGAGTTTCTCTATCTACCATTAATTTTAAAGCTTCTTACCTACATTCAATAGGACAAATTTTATAGATGCATTTTGGAGTTTTGTTTACCTACACCATTGCATTTAAAAGGGACCAAATGTATAAATTGACTATAAACTTGATGGGCATTCTAGAATGTTTTTTTTTGTATTTATTGTTTTATGACAGCCATATCATTCATAGCGATCCATACAACGAGGTTAGTTTTTAAAAAAACATTTTCCCCCAAGAATAACCTGTTGTTGAAAGTTTTTATAAGGAAATAAAAAATATCGAGCAAGGATGTACAGGTCATACAGTGCATGTTGTAGATCTAACACCACCTACTTTTATTGGTGTTTGGGATTAAGTATTTTGAGTTTATACATGATTTTTAATAAATTACTAAAATGTCTACAATGTTTTGTGGTTATATTGTTATAATTTATAGTGATCACAATTCGTTGTATGGATTTGTAAGCCAATTTCTCTTTCTTTTATTTTTGTGTTGAACATGGATATTTTGTCATCATTAAACTTCCTATTGATGTTAATTTCCTACGTCATACACTCCATCAGCTATCACCCAAATTTAGGCCAATGAAACTTACTCCATTGCTAGCAAAAGCTTACCATTGACCCTACTATCTATATCATAAATGTGTTATCGTTTTTTAAGTTGAATCTTGTGTTTATCTCTTCTTCCATACTTCCTTAATGGCCTTTACCATAGACTAGCTATTCTTTGACACTGTTGGCAACACCCAACCATCGACCTTACTAAAAGATTATTTTATTAATATTAATTTCCTATTTTAATAAACTTTAAATAAACAAATTTCCATCTATATTTATAACTGAATTACATGGTAGAGTGTAAAAATGATCTTTATTAAAACTCTCACCTCATTCAGAGGTTTGGGGGTCAATTCTCCCATCCACTCCTTTTACAATAGGTTTTTAAAACACACAAATATATTGTGATAAAGGGAGGGGTTTGTTTTCATTTTATAAATGGGCCTATTTTTAAATGGAGGGATTTTGTTTTTAAAGGGAGGCCAAATGTTTAGAGAAAGGGAGTATTTGTTTAAAGTTATATATTATAGGCGGTGGGGGGTAACTTTTGGCTTATGTTCTTTTTTCTTTTTTCTTCTTCTTTTCTTTTCTTTTCTTCTTTTTTTTTTTTTTTTTTGTCTTTCTACACCTCATTTTTTATAATGATTAAAACATATTTCATATAATTCATAAACACTAAAAATTAATTCACGGTTTGTAATTATTTCAATTCAATCAATACAAATCAATTCTAAATTTTTTTCAAATCTTGGTCTATTGTAATTTTGATCTTGATAGTAATATGGGTCATTAATCTAGTATTAATACCACTAAGACACTACATTTCACAAAAGGCATGTGGATAATAATAGAAATTCCTACAATTAATTAATATAATAATATGTATTATACATAATATATTTTATAATAAAATAATAAATATTTATATACATGAACATCATATAATATATTATATATTATATTTAGTATATTATAATATATTATTAATATTATGTATATGTAACTATTTAATTATTAATTTATAATTATATTAAATATTATATACAAATATGTAATTATATATAATTTATTATATATTATAATAGTGGCATGTTACAAAGTTTTGTAGTTTTTTGAAATATTTTATCATTATTTTTTATGAAATATTTAATGGTTTTCACGTTTTGTATGGCTTTGCTTTATCCCAGCATTTCATCATTCCTCATACTCATTGTGAAATAGAACATCGTCATTATATCAAAGAACACACAATTTCATTTAACCCCATCACCACCTCTATAAAAATATCATATTATTATTGATTAAAATTTCATTCTCAACAAATAATACAAAATAAATATTCATAAATTTCAAATAAAATACAATTACTAAATTATACTTTTTTATTTTACATAACCCTTTTTTTTATTCATAAAAAAAAGGTAGTAAACTTTTTCTGAATAAAACTTTTTCTGAATAAAACATTAGAATAATAAAACCAAGGAATGTGATGTAAAGTTTAGCATACTCCGTTTCTCGATTGCTGCTTCACTTAAATCAGTGTTACATGGGATTTAGAGGGGACGTCTTCAATTTTTTTAATAATAATTTTGAAACTATTTTAAAAATATATATATATATATATATATATATATAAATAAAATATAAAATTTAAATTACTTTTAAAAATATTAAATAAGATTTAAACCTCTAAATTATGTTAAATAAAATTAAAATATTAATTTTTATATATTATTATAATAGATGTCCTGCGCCCACTAAAATCTGAATATTTTTTGCAATCTTGACAATCCCATCAATATTAAGTAACTATAATATGATTTAAATCGAAAGATATTAAATGAGCATCAATGCTTGAGAGCACCTGTACAAAGTTCTGCTGCTGGAAAAAACTTAAATTTATTTTACCTTATATTATTATAAAATTTATTTTACCTTATATTATTATAAAACATACTCTGCTTATATTATTATAAAACATACTCCTATTTAAATTAAGATAAAACAACCTCCCATCAGAAACATGGGAGACACATGAAGAAATTAATAGAGCAGAAAAAACAAGAACTTAAACAAGAAAACAAGAACAGAACCCGATTGCTATTGCAATTTCTTGGAAATAAGATTTTATTGATCTTTTTTCCTTACTTACAATGGTGCGCCCAAGGCATCTATAAATAATTTTTTTTAGCAAATTAAACTAAAAATAAACTAATTGTTTAACTGCCTCTAATTGTTTGAAAGAACTGATTGTTAACTGCTTAATTTAACTGATTCCTAACTGTCAGTTAACTAACTAAATGTTAATCCCTGCATGCATGAGGAGGAAGGTGGAGCAGTCAGTTAAGTTGTGGATGTAGAAATTATCTCCAGAGTCTTGAGTTTCTAAAACTCCCCCTTAATTTCTACCACTAACAACTTCAACATTTACAATGCCTAAATTTTGTCTTAAATAATCAAATGTCTCCTTTGCAAATGCCTTTGTGAATATATCTGCCAATTGATCTTCAGATCTGCAAAACTCCAGATGGATTTCTCCATTGTTCACTAACTCTCTGATAAAGTGAAATCTTGTATCAATGTGTTTGCTCCTCTTGTGAAAAACATGATTTTTTGATAATGCAATTGTTGATTTGTTGTCACAAAAGATTGGTGTTGACTCCTATGCTTGTAATAAATATTTCAATATTCTTGTCATCCAAGTTGCTTGACATGCCGCTGATGTGGCTACTACATACTCTGCTTCAGCTTATGAAAGTGTCACTATAGGTTGCTTTTTGGATGTTCATGTGACCACACATTTGCCTAAAAGAAAGGTATGTCCAGAAGTACTCTTCCTGTCATCAACGCTACTTGAAAAATCACTATCAGTAAAACCAATCAAACTAAAATCGTTAGTTGTGAAATATAAAATTCCATATTCTGTAGTTCTTGCCACATATCTCAATATCCTTTTTCCAACTTGCCAATGTGAGTCTTTTGGTGACTCCATGAATCTTGAGATTAAACTAACCCCATACATGATATTTGGTCTAGTAGCTGTAAGATACATCAAACTACCAACTAGTCTTTTGAATGTTGTAGAATCAACATTAGACCCTTGGTCTTCTTTGCTAAGTTGGGTCCCTGTAGCAACTAGTGTAGGTGCTGGTTTACAATTCAGCATCTTAAATCTCCTTAACACATCCTTTGCATAATTAGTTTGACAAATAAAATTTTTTTCTCTGATTGTACAAATTTTATGCCTAAAAAGTACTTCATTAGTCCCAAATCTGTCATTTCAAATTCTTTTTTCATTGCTGATTTAAATGTGTCTATAGACAAATTTTCAGTGAAAATCAAATCATCAACATACAAACATACAATCAAAATCTGACCTTTGTTGATTTTTGTGTATAAAGTAGGCTCACTATTATTTCTGTTGAATCCATTGTTTGTCATGTAAGAATCAATCCTGCTATACCATGCTCTAGGTGCTTGCTTGAGACCATAAAGGGCCTTCTTCAATTTGTAGACTTTTTCATGTCCTTGCACTTCATAACCTGTGGGCTGTTTTACATACACTTCTTCATCTAGGAAACCATTCAAAAAAATTGATTTGACATCCATTTGATATACATACTAATTATTTTGAGTAGCTATTGATAAAACCATTCTAACAGTATCAAGTCTAGCAACTAGAGCAAATGTTTCATTATAGTCAATTCCATGTTCTTGTGCAAAACCTTTTGCTACTAACCTTGCCTTGTGCTTTTCAACATTTTCATCTGCATCAAATTTAGTCTTATAAACCCATTTGACTCCTATACAATCCTTACCTTCAGGTAGATTAGTTTGATCCCATGTTTGATTTCTTTCAATAGCATTCATCTCTTCATCCATTGCTTTTATCCAATGTTCCTCATTAACTTCTTCTGCATAATACATAGGATCATGAGTGAAAAGAGCAAAATTTGAAACCAAATCTAATTTCTCTTCTTGATTATAAATCTCATTCAAATTTCTCATTTTCTTACATTTAATTCTTGATCTTAAACTAGCAAGAGTTGGATCTGATTCATCACTTGTGAATTTGGAGTAGGATGACATGCATGACCATATGATTCACCTTGTTCATACTTCCTAGATGTTCTTGTTGGAGTGTTTGTTCTTGCTTGTGGAGAGGATTGTCCACCTTGCAAATTTTGTTCTTCAAATTCTTCTTCATTCTGTGGAATTGGTGCTCCAATTGTGATGGTGCTACCATCCCATACTTCTTCTTCTTTAAATTAAACATCTCTGCTAATAATCACTTGCTTTGAAATGGGGTTATACAACTTATAAGCCTTTGATTCTTCACTATAGCCAATGAAAATGCATTTCTCACCTCTATCATCAAGTTTTATTCTCAATTTAGATGGTATAAGAGAATATGAAATACAACCAAAAATTCTAAAATGATGTACACTATGTTTCTTACCATTCCATGCTTCTTGTGGAATTTGATCCCTGACACTCTTTGTTGGGCTTCTATTCAGAATATACACTACACATGCTACTGCTTCTGCCCAATATTCATTTGACAAGTGTTTGGCTTTCAACATGCTTCTAGCCATCTCCATGATTGTTCTATTCTTTCTTTCTGCTACACCATTATGTTGTGGTGTGTACCTTGTAGTCAATTGCCTTTTGATGCCATGATATCTGCAAATTTTTTGAAATTGATTAGACATATATTCACCTCCTCTATCTGATCTAAGTACCTTGATATAATGGCCACTCTACTTTTCAACCATTGTCTTGAATTCTTTAAACTTTTCAAAGGCTTCAGACTTATTTTTGAAAAAATATATCCATGTCTTTCTGCTAAAGTCAGCAATGAATGTTAAAAAATAAGTACTAGTTCCAAATGATGGAGTTTGCATTGGTCCACATAAATCACTATGGACTAGCTCCAATATTACCTTTGCTCTATATGAGGCTCCTACTGGAAAGCTCTCTCTATGTTGTTTTGCCAGAATACAATTGTCACATGAACTTCCTGGTGGTAATCCCTTCACCATATTTTTTTTCTGTAACAAATTCAAACCTCCAAAATGTAAATGTCCATACCTTAAGTGCCATAGCCATGATTGATCTAGCTGCATGGTTTTGAAGTGGGCTTCCTCTTCTCCTTAGATACACTGAATTCGAAGAGGGAACATCTGATTCTTGGTCATCTCCACTTTTCTTATCAACCTGTCACTTGGAAACTTGTCTAGTATTATGCAAACATTATCCATAAAAGATACTCTGTAACCTTTCTGTACTAACTGTCCAATACTCATAAGATTATGCTTTAGTCCAGGTACAAAATAAACATCAGGTATAAACCTTCTTTCATCATTTTTTGCCAAAACATTTGTTACTCCTTTACCCATTACATCCACTTTGATATTATTTCCTAATTTGACTTTAGATCTTACAGAATCATCAAGACTAGAAAAAAAAATCTTTATTCCCTGTCATATGATTACTACATCCACTAAGAACCAAATATCTCTAGCCTTTTTTTGAGAAACATGACAAATGAGAAATAAGCTAGTTTCACCTAGATTAGAACTAGATTCACCTATGTAATTAACATTCTGCTTGTCCACATATCCTTGTTTTCTTCTGTAGTCACTTGCATAATGTCCATATTTCTTGTAGTAATAACATTGAATATTAGATTTATCAAACTTCTATAAACTTTGCTGGAAGTGATTGTTGCCACGTCCTCTACTTCTATAGTTTTGATTACTGTGCTCACCTTGATCTAGATTGTTCCTTTCAGTTCTGCCTCTGCCTCTGCCTCTTCCTCTGAAGTTTGACCTTCCTCTTCCTCTTCCTCTTCCAAATGATACCTGTGACTTGAAAGCATTCTCAAGAGAAGTGTTGTTATTCCTATTCATTCTAGATTCATGTGTTAACAAAGAACCCATTAATTCATCTATAGATAACTATTCCAAATCCTTGGTTTTCTCAATAGCTACAACTATTGCATCAAATTTACTGGGTAAAATTTTGAGTATTTTTTCTATGATATTCTGATCCGTGATTGTTTCTCCATTCGATCTATTTGATTCACTATATTCAACACTTGACCCATAAACTGGTCTATAGACTCTGAATCATTCATTTGCAAATTTTTAAAACTTTGCCTAAGAGATTGCAATTTAGCAATTTTTACCTTTGTATTACCTTTATAGGTAGTCTCCAAGATTTTCCATGCCTCTCTGAATCTCGCTGCTGCTGCAACTCTAGAAAAATTTGATTCATCCAGTCCCTGTTGGATTATAAATAAAGTCTTTGCATCTTTTTTTATGTTCTCCTTAAGCTCGTCTTTTTATGCTAGAGTTAATGCTAGATGGGCTGCCTCATCCTGCGGTTCTACAAAACCACTCTCTACCAAATCCCAAACTTCTTGTGAGCAAAACAATGTTTTCATCTTAATTGCCCAAAAATCATAATTCTTACCAGTAAAAATGGGAATTTGATGCTGAGAGATACTGTTGTTCGTGGCCATGTCAATTGTTGAAGTGACTAAATTCTCCTTCTTCCTCTTTTGACTTTATCCACTAGTGCTTTTCCATGATCTTACTTTCCGTCTACTAAATGTCAAACCCTCGATCCTTTCTTTTTTTTCTTAATAAAAAAGGATTGCAACCTGTCTTCTTGCTAACTATTTTTTTTTAATAAAAAAAAGCTGCGCTTCACCTTAGATTGCCTTCTTTTTGGCACTCCCTACTAGCTGCTTGCTGGCGGTCGGCCACAGTTGACTGTTGTGTCCAACCTGGCGCTTCACCTAACGCCAGATTGACTATGCGCTCCTTTAACCTACAGTCTGCGATCTCCCTTCATGGCTGAACAGCGACTATTGCGCTTCTTTCTTTTGACCGATCAGACTTTTTTTTTTAAATTATTTTAGGAAACTGCTGCCACGCTCTCCACCTTTCTCCACCTACGACTTTGCTAAATGCTCCTTTCACAGCAAACGGCTACTCTTTACTGCTTGCGCTGTCAAAAGACCTTCGATCTGCCTAAGTTGACTGAAAAGCACACTTCTGCTGCATCCTGACTCTCCACGTCCCTGCTATCGATGCCTTTTTGACTGCTACGAATAGGCTATATGGTTGCGCTAAGATCTGCTGATCTTATTCTCTTGCCTGGAACTCGCGTTTACTCCTTTCCCACGGCTCCCCTGCGCTTCTGTTAGAACCGTCTAGCTCTGATACCACTTTGAAGAAATTAATAGAACAAAAAAAACAAGAACTTAAACAAGAAAACAAGAACAGAACCCGATTGCTACTACAATTTCTTGAAAATAAGATTTTATTGATCTTCTTTTTTCTTTGCTTACAATGCTGCGCCCAAGGCGTCTATAAATAAATTTTCTTGGCAAATTAAACTGAAAATAAACTAATTGTTTAACTGCCTCTAACTGCTTGAAAGAACTGATTGTTAACTGCTTAAACTAACTAATTCCTAACTGTCAATTAACTAACTGAATGTTAACTCCTGCATGCATGAGAAGGAAGGAGGTGGAACAGTCACTTAAGTTGTGGATGGAGAAATTATCTCCAGTTAGTCTTGAGTTTCTAACAATGCATCCACTACCAAATGCCTCACAAACTCCATTTACTCTGACAAGCCCAGCGCTGTTGCATAATATCTTCAATTCCTGTAATTTCTCCTCAAGTTTGTGAGTCTCTTTATCTTCATTTCCGTCTACCCACTCGATTGCCTCCTCCACCCCCCTTTCAAGATCTCCTATTTGCTTCATCTCCATCTTCGCCCTTAACGTCTCTTCCCTAACTATCTTTCTCATCTTGTAAGCATACCGTTCCACTGCTCTTCGGGCAGCAACGTTTTTCTTAAATTCCTTCTCTTCAAAACTGAATCGCTCTGCATCAACCAACATTCTCTCCATCTCTTCTTTGTTCAATCCACCAACATCTTCACTGTTTTTTATGATTTCATTCTTTATGCCTGTTGTCTTGTGCTCCGCTGAAACATTCAAAATTCCACTCCCATCTATCTCAAAACATACTTTGACTGACACCTCTCCTCTGGGAGCAGCTGGAATTCCAGACAAACGAAACATACCAAGAAAAATATTGTCTTCAACATTGGCTCTTTCACCTTGATAACAGGGAAAAGCCATAAATTTCTGATTGTCATATACTGTGGTATGGTAACGCTCCTTTAAGGTTGGAATGGGAGTATATTTGGGTACGACAACAGACATGATATCACCTTTAACACCCACTCCAAGGCTTAAAGGGGTGACATCTATTACTGTTAGATCAGTTCGTTGGCCAGTGAGTACTGCAGCCTGCACAGCAGCTCCTTATGCAACAGCCTCATCAGGATTGATGGAGTTGCAGAGCACCTTTCCATTGAAGAATTCTTCCTGAATCATCTCCTGCACCTTTGGAATGCGAGTAGAGCCTCCCACCAATATAACGTTGTCAACTTCCTCCTTCTTCACCTTTGCATCAGCCAGACACTTCTCAACTGCTTTCATGCACTTCTCAAACAGTTCCATATTCAGCAGTTCGAATTTGCTTCTAGTTATTTTCACATGAAAATCTTGTCCTTGGCAAAGACAATCAATTTCAATTACTGTCTCCAGAAACGAAGAGAGAATTCGTTTTGCCCTTTCGCATGCACTGCGAATCCTGCGAAGGGCCCTAGCATCACTTGTGATATCCTTTTGATGTTTGGCTTCAAATTGCTTTGCACAATAATCAACTAAATTGCTGTCAAAATCTTCACCTCCTAAATGAGTATTCTCCATCCACTGCTAGCACTTCAAATATACCATTTTTTTATTTAAATAAGAGAGATGTCAAAGGTGCCACCCCGAAGATAAAAAACTAAAACTTTTTTTCCTTTCGCAGAGGAATAAGTCTTTGTGTCTAACCCATATGCTATGGCAGCAGCAGTAGGTTCACTCATGACTTGCAACACATGAAGACCTGCAATAGCCGCGGCATCTCTAGTAGCTTTCCTCTGTGTATCACTGAAATATGCAGGTACAGTGATCACTGCATTTCTGACTTCAGAGTTTATATATGTTTTAGAAATTTCTTTCATTTTGTACAGCACCATTGAAGAAATTTCCTCAGGGGAAAGATTCCTTTTGAAACCCTTGTACTCTACTTCAACCAAAGGCTTATTATTCTTTCCACGAACTACCTGAAACGGCCAAAAAACCAGTCTCTCTGTACTGACTCATCGCTGAAAATTTTCCCCAGCAACCTTTTGATATCAAATATGGTATTGTGTGGGTCGAGAGTAAACTGGTTCTTTGCAGCATCACCAATTAATCTCTCCCTGGGAGAGAAAGAGACCATAGATGGAGTGGTCTTATTTCCTTCATCGTTTACAATGATGTCAACTCGTCCTTTCTGGTATACAGCAACACAACTATAACAAGTTCCAAGATCGATGCCTATGGCCTTGTTATCTTTGCCCATGATGCTGGATTTAAATAGTGAAAAAGAAAAATACTGTCTGCGAATTTTAGGATGTTGCAATCATTAAGTTTTAAATAGTTTTGAAATCACATGCAATAGATAATGAGCAAATGCATGCAATGTAAATAGTTTTATACTTGCAATCACTGCAATGAAGTTCCTTTATAAGATGGCACATAAACCCTATCACTAATAGTACAGATACATCACTAATAGTACAGATACAGTTGTAATCAGGCCAACATCTCCAATTATAAGATGACACATAAACCCTTAAATTAAAAATGAAGAAAATGGCACAAGCTTAAAATATATTCATTCTAAATTTTGACCATTGTACTTTGATAATTAATGCTTCCCATTTCAACCTAAAGAATGTTAAAATTAGTCTCATCCCATCCCCTACCGGCATATCGAACATTCTCTAACTTAAAGCTGCATTTTGACAGAAGGATACAAACCAATATTGGCATGCACATCTCAAATTTTCAATGTGCCATCAGTAGGTGGGGCACCTAAGAGATATAATAAGAATCAAAGACAACTTCAAGCTAAATGTCAACACATTATGCAAATAAGAAACAAAAAAATGTATCTTTAACATAGCTAATGCATAAAATCACAAAGCTCAAAGATTCTCAGTACACCCGCTAACTTTAACATAGCTACCTGCATCTTTGACATTTATCTCCAATGAATAGCTAGCTAGGTTTTATAAGCCAACAACGTAAAATACAAATATAAAAGACCGCTAAGATGAGTACCCAGAAAGGATATTTTAATACTGATGCCAGTAATTATATTTTGTTGATTGCAGACTGTTGTTCTAATGCTATTTAATGAATGGGAAACCAGAGAATTCAACACTGAACAGCCACTTGCCTATGTTCTTTTGATGCTCTTCAAAGATGCAAAAAGGCTATGCAACTGGCATAAAAATAACTCAGTCTCATGTAGGAAAGTCATGGTTCTCAAAAAGAATTGATGACAAATCTTTTGTTTTTAAGCTCTTGTATTAATAAGAACAATATTGGTAGATTTTTTTTTTTTTTTTTCTTTTTCAGGGAGAGGAGGGGAAGGGAGGGCGGCGGAAAGGTGGGTAATTGATTGATTAGTTTAATTATCACAAAGCTAATAATTGGGCAACCATCATCATTACAAACATTGATCTTAATATTAAATGAATTAATTTCACGTAGGATACATGGATAGATGTTTGCTTCTATCTAGCTTATTTAACTCTCATTTGCAATTTAAGAAAGCATTAGATAACCATTAAAATTTGCTAAAAACGTTTGTAAAGAATGGATATTAGCATAGGGATTATAGTTCCCCACCTTAACAAGATTGGATGCTGTTAGCTATAAAGGGGTCCAGATATCGCAGTAGAGGTGGGAAAAATATATTTAAAAAAGTTAAAAACAACCAAACTCGTCATTTCTTGGCTATTTTATTTTCGTTCTCAATATATTAATATTATTATTGTCATTTATTCACTTTTCAAAAAAGTTCATCTTATTGGATACTTATTTTCAATTCCAATTTAAAAGGTTCTAACTAAATAGATATAGATGTTGGTATAGTATGTTGTCAGACCATCCACCAGAATACAATTCTCTGGAGATATTCATATATAAAAACAGATTTAAAATTCCAGAATTTTATAGCAATTATTGTTTTCAAACCTAACCCTGCTAAACCTAACCCTGCCAAGTCTATCCTTTAAACCTTAGGGTCTTTCAAAATAAAATTATTGTGGTGGTCATAAAGAAATGACAGAAAAACAGCCATAGTAATAGTGATTACCATTTTGCAATGGAGCGCCTCTAGCTAGCTTGAAGCCTTAAGTTCTAAATGAGAAATTGTATTGAGATTCAACATTTACTCTGAATGAAGTGGTATCAAAATTGACATTAAAGAGTGATATTTTTGAGAGACCGCTAACACTATTGTAATGGAGCACCTCCAGCTAACTTGAAGCCTTGAGATCAGGGAGACGTTTAAAAGGGGGGAAGTATTGAGATTCAACATTAAATCTCAGCGAAATGGTATCAAAATTGATATTACAAAGATATTTTCTTAGAAACCCTTAACACTACTATCTTTCCAGAGAATGGATAAAATCTGCTTTAGAATAAATGGTAAAGAACATTAAAAAAACGGAAAGAAAGGGGGGAAAAAAAGTAAGTGAGACGATTGAAAACTTTGAGCTTGGCTTATTAAGTTAGGTTTGTGTTTGTGTTTGTGTTTGTGTTTTGTAAACTCCCTGGAAAAGCAAAAACACATATTTATTTAGCAACGCCATAATAAAAAAGCGGAATGGAAGAAAAAAGAAAAGGAAAAATGAAACCCCAGTAAAATTTCCCTCCTTAAATGAATATGAAATTCTCAATTTCAAATTTTGACACGAGACAACAAATTCGGAAGACAAAATGACTGCTGCAAAATCACCCAGATATAAATATTGTAAACACAAGAAATCTATTTTTTGAAAATCAGATTATAATAATACAATTCACTACAAAAATACAAAAAATGATTACTGTAAAGATAAAGTTTGTTTGTGTACCTTCAGAATATATATTTGAAAGCAGCAACAACAACACAGACTTCCTCTCTGTCCACTAAAAAAAATGGAGAATAGAAGAGAACTGTTGAAGATATATAGATGACAGAATACTCGCAGGAGGTATGCCAGTGAGAACGGTAAAAAGCAAAGTTATTGTACAGTGAGCATTCCTCAATTTAAAAAACTTGACTGCGAAGATATGCCACGGACTGCTTTTTTAAATGAATTGAAAATAAATCACAGAACGCAAACGCTACAACATTCACTAAAAATCACATATACTTCCCCTTGAATTTTTCTATTATTGCTTGATGATTAAACTCTTTACACTTGCCTCTTTTATAGAGGTTTTATTGTCTATTTTAAAAACCATTAATTTGATGTAATAACAAAATTAAATATAAATTACATCAAAATTAAATGATGCTTTACAAACATTATAATTATTTAATAATGGATGGAATAAGTAATAAATTTCAAGACTCCTCTTTAATTTATTTCATTAACTATTACAATATTTATTATTCTTGAATTTTATTTCAAACATTTAAAGTTATTTTTCACTAATACTTTTATGAAGATGTATGTTCATCAATTTTCAAATCTGCAGAATGTTAATTTAATTTTACTATTTTCAACCAACTCACGTATAAAGTGATAATGAATCTGTATATGCTTGCTTCGTCTATGAAACGCAGGGTTCTTCATCAAAACTATTGAAGACATATTATCACAAAATATGATTGTGCCATTTGTTTGTTCATTCTTCAAATATCCTCTACAACGCAATGGCTTCTACTCACTTTGTAAAATATTTTGTGGCTATGATAATGAATTTGTGGTTTCCTACAGATTTGTGGTAAAAAGTAAAGTTATTGTATAGTGAGCTTCAATAAAGAAAAGAGCATTCCTCAATTTAAAAACCTTAGCTATGAAGACACTGCCCACCATCGCTGACGAGTAAAAAGAATGTAGAGCTTTTTTCAACAAATTGAATATATAAGTAGCTACTACGTGTCAACTTTTCCATTTTTAAACTTCAAACCACATTGGACAAATTTCACAGAGATATAATTACTAAAGATTGAGCGGAAGAGATGGGGTAATTTTTGCTTTTAATAAAGTGGGGTTCATAAAGTAAAAGAGTGTAAATCATATTCGTACATTATACTATTTTTTATTAATAAGGTTTGAAATAATAATATTATGATAATTTTAACAGAGATGATGATAGAAAATGCAATTTGTATTTTTTGATATAATAATGTGTTGTTTGAGAGGAGATATTTTGTTTCATAGTGAGTATTGGAATTGGCAAATTATTAGGAATAGACGAGGCCATACAAAACTTGAAAACATTTAAATATTTGAAGGTCCACTAAACAATAATGGTAAAGGATGAAAAACATTGAAATAATAATAGCAATGGGCGAAGGACAATAAGTTTTTTCGCTCTGCTAGGGTTTGCTAGGATTTGCTTAAATGTCTTGTGTCAAGAGCCATAGTCCTTTCATTATTGAATCTCCCTGCCATACCACGTCCTCACGAAATAATATCATTAATTGAGCTTTAATAGCTTTGCCCTATGGGTGAGTTATTTAATGGCCTCCCCACTTTCCCATCCGAATGTGGAAGCTGTGATGGTTGAAGGAGGAGCACTCAGCAATGGCCCCAACGAACAAACATCTGAGGAAATTTGTCCTGAAAGTTTGTCATGAGGTAAGGATTCTCCTCCTAATGTTGTTATTTCTCAACCAACTTTTGATTTTACTTGTCAATGGCTAGAATAATTATGCCTCATAGACTACTTTGTTGGTTGCATTTCTTCTGAAAGCATGCTCAAATCTTGGGTTCAATCCACCTGGATGGCCCATGGCATTAAGCTTTAAAGTGTCCATAACATGACCAAAGGTTTCTTTCTATTAAAATCTATTAACCCCACCCATGGAGGTGTCATATTAAACAAGTCATCCACCTAGCATGTCTGAAACTCCCTCCTAGTGTTATCCCATTGAAATAGAGACTTTGTTGTCTCAGAGCAAGCTGCTCTGAAAGTCCCTATCTAGGTTGAGTTCCGAGGTTTACCCTTGCCTTATTGGCCATTATTAGACCAAATAGTCAGCTCCATAGGCCAAATTGTCACTCATAAATCTCAAAGATTCTAATCAGCCTGACCATAAAGGAGGATCTATGTGTAAGTTGATCTTTCTAAGGACCTTAAGCAATCTATTAAAATACAAGTCAGGGATCCCTGTTACTCTCAAAGAATCTTGTATATCAACATGCCTAACACATGATTATGTTTTCAGGCCACATACCACAAGATTAAGGACTGCCCATTGTACCTCCCCTACAATAGGGCACCTACCAAGACGACGGCTACATCTCCAAAGAATACCAAGGAAGATGGATGGGAAATTGTTGGGGGGAAGAAGAATAATCCCAACAAGGGACCTACTCAGATAGGTAATGGTAATATTAACAAGCCTTCATCTAATCCTTTGCCTCGAGTGCTTAAACCCTCAGCACTGCCAATCAAAGAAGTGTCTCATAGCATGATCCCTATCAAGGAACCAATGGCTATTAAAGTAGCACCATCCCAGCCTCATTTTCAAAGCCCACCCATGGTGTAATTTTTTTTTCCAATTCTCAAGTTTCATCATACGTCTCTATAGACTTTATGACTTTCCAATCACACTTCACTCAAACTGGCACTGGTAAGAGCTTGTGCAGCCCCTTCTGAAACTCTACAATTTGATCTAGAAGACCCATTCATCATGATGTTTTTGAGGATTCAGAGTATGCAATAGAATTTTCCCAGCAGCCATAATTTCTCCTGGCCAACTCAAAGCATTTATTGAAGAATAGATATGAAGCCCTTGAAGAGCTAGATGCAGAGGATATATCTCTTGACACCCATAATATATGAATTATTTCTCATGGAATGTTTAGGGTCTAACAGACTCAATCTGTAAGTATGTGGTTTGCGATTTTATAAGCAAGTTTGTAGACTTGGACGTTCTTCAACTTCAAGAAGTGAAGGTGACGGGTTTCCTTCTCATGACTGCTACTAGAGTTATCTACATTGAAATTTTAGTGATTTACAGTGAACATAAGGTAGACTGTGGTGGTATTGTGACATTTATTACACCTAAATGATAGCCTCATTTTATGACATCCAGAAAGGACCCATCCCATCATATCATATGGACCCTCTTCAATATTGAAAAGTACCAAAAAATTAATACTATAAAGATAAGAGTTTTTTTGTGTGCTTTAAAACTAAATATTTTAAAGAAGCAACAACAACATAAACTTCTTATCTATCCATTTAAAAAAATGTATAATAGAAGAGAACTGATGATGATATATAGATGACAAACTACTTGTAGGAGGTATGCATGTGAGAATGGTAAAAAATAAAGTTATTGTATGGTGAGCATTCCTCAATTTAAAAAACTTAAATTCAAAGATACAACGTTGCAAATAAGTGAAAATAATGTAAATCTCTTTTCAAAAAATTGAAAATATAAGTGAGTACTACATGTCAACTTTTCCCTTTTTAAACTTCAAACAATATTTGACAAATTCACAAATATATAATTACTAAAGTTTGAGGTTACATCGGAAGGGATGGGGTAATTTTTGTTTTTAATAAAGTGGGCTTTAATAAAGTGAAAGAGTGTAAATTGGGAGTCATACTTCATTTGAAATACATGGAGTGAATAAGGTTTCAAACAATAATATTCTCAAAATTCTACCTAGTAGAGATGATGATGGAAAATGAGGTTTTATGTTTCTTGATGTAGTAATGTGTTGTTTGAGAGGAGATGTTTTGTTTCAAAATGAGTAAGAACATTAGTGAATTTTTGGAAAAAGGTGAGGCCATACAAAACATGAAAATGTTTAAATATTTGAAGGTCCACTAAGCAGTGATGGTAAAGGACAAAAGGCCAATGATAAGTTATTTTAAAGAATGGACTTGAACAAACCCAAACATATACATTTATAAACATCTATATTATGTCACTATTATAATATGTGATTGTTGGTGTGTAGCTTTTATAGTAAGCAGCCCCTCTTAGAGCATATTATTCTTTTGGAAAGATCTATCTATCCCAAGGTGGTTATCCCTGAGGCATTTCTCCTTGACAACAACTTCATTTTGCTTCATTTCTACTCTATGATTGACCATTACTTTTTTTGAAAAAATGGGTTATGATTTTGATTTATTTTTTAACTCCCTGGTCCTCATTCTTCAATCTAGGTATTGTGGTTTTTTCTCCATTTATTCTCGAGCTACATCTGTATAACCTCCCTTTAGTGTTGTGAGATGTAGGTCTTATCAAGTACATGATTGCCAAAATTGGAATGTTCATAATCTTTGATCCAAAAAAAAAATTGTTCGAGTCTGTACTATGATGCATATCACCAAACCTTTGTCTCAATTAGTCAAAGTGTTATCAACACATGGTTCCCAGATTCAGGCTTGCAATTTTTAGGCTTATCATTCTAGTGATTTAATTGTAACTAGTTTGGGCATCTTCAGTCTAATTGTTCAGTAATGTGTTCCTACGGTTCTAGGCAATCTCAGTTTATTTCTCTAAAGAAAAGTATGATTTCTGGTTTGGAAAGGCCCACAGTTGGTACTATCTATAATATCCCCTTGTTAATCAATTCATGATGATGGACACCAAATGCCCATGTTCATATTTCCCATGGGCTAAGGGAAATAATTGTTAACTATCTAGGATTTTAATTGAAAATATATGACAATGATTTAGCGGGCAAGTTACTAATTGATGATTTTGGAGAGAGTCTAATTTGATGTAAACTATTATCGTAATTAATAGGTCTATCTTGGATGGAGAATATGAAAATTTTATATTACCCATGCTTAGAGATAGAATATGGAAAATTTATATTACCCATGTCAGAGTTAGGATGTAATTTTTCTATTTTTTTGCCTTTTTGAAACATTGGGATTTATGCCCCAACTTTTATTTAAGATAGGCAACCTCATTGGTTGGGATTTTTTGCCAAATTAATAATTTATCTATGCTTGTTGTACTTGTTCTTCAACTATTGGATTTAAGAATGAAACCCTTTGGGTTCTTGGAGATCATAGTATGAAACCTCTTTGATTTATTTATGGCAATCTCATACAAATATTTCATTGGAGCTTCACAAATTTTCATATTTTTGTATTCAGTGTGATGTGTATGTTTACATGTTTTGGAGTGTGTAGCTTGAGTATATTCTAGTGTGATGATTAAATATTTATTTTAATTATTTATTAGTATTATTTTTACTATAAAATAACATATTTTGTTTTAATTTAATCAGATATATCATTAATATAAGCTTGAGTTCATAATTTGTCATTTCTATGACTTTTGATGAAATCAGCTAAAGTGAAATTGTTATTTTTATATACAGATTTGTGTTTGTGATTAAATCTAGAATATTATTATATATAAAAACATGAGTCCATACACTACTAATATTTTTTGTTATTTATCAATATTTTAAGTTAAATTAAGCTTCCCAGTATATTTATGTTAAAATTGTCATTCTCGGGTTCAATCGATGTAGGGAAAATTCAGGGGTTTTTTAAGTTGAATTAAACTGCATCTTTAGTTTGAATATTATATGAAAATAATTTGGGGAGGTATATTATAGTGGTATCAAATCCTTAATTCCACTAGCCTGTATAGTGAATATTTTTGTTTATGAATCCTAGCAAAAGACAAATCAGGTACCAGAGGAGAGAGTAAGAAAAATTTCATAAAACACATGATACAAATAAGAAGGAAGACATGGAAGAAGACTAAAGAAAGATTAAATGGATAGAGGGAGAGAAATATGAATTATTCTTTGGGACTCTGACTAAACTTAATCAAGGACATGATAACCTAGCAAATCTCTTGGCACAATTATTGCAATCTCAAAGTTTGAAAAATTTAGATCCCATAAAAGTATATCAAGGATAAGGGAGTAAATATACAAACATCCGATATGTGATCAAATCCATACCCAAGACATATATGCCTATGTTTTTATCAAAATAGGAAAATGAACTTGAGGCACCTCCCACTAAGGATATTTAATTTTTTTTTAAGAATACCAAGGTAAATATAAAACAAAAAATACAATTACCTTTATAACTTACATATAAATCCCTGGAAAAAGAATGCCTGGAAGAAGAAACCCCAATGCAAGTATAAATGATGATAAAATATGGTTGTAATAAAAGGTAAATAAATTAAATTTTCCTACCTTTGATGGCAATAATAAGATATTTGCTCATGATTAACTACAAAATTATAGACTTACTTTACTCTCGGACCTATGGAGTAGAAAGATGCCATAGAGTTTGCCACATTGCATTTAGAAGGCATTGCATATGATTGGTAGCACCATGGTCTAGTCACACAAGGGCATATCCTTGTGAAAACATTTTATGATTTTATCCAAAGGATTCTAGACCACTTTGAGAAAAAAGATGAGGATGAATATTTCAGTGCGCTTGCAGAGATCTAACAACAAAACTCAATAGAATCATATGTTTTAAAGTTATAACATGTTTTAGTGATGGTACTAGATGTATCTAAAAGGGTAATCAGTTTTCTTTTTGTTGAAGGTTTGTTTAAACCCTTCAAAAGTATTTTTAAGGCTTTTCCACCATCTTCACTCTAAGAAGCTATTAAAAGAGCTTTAACACTGGAGCCATCTATTTTAAAAAGAAAATATTTATCTCGACCCAAGGCACCCTACTTTGGTCAGCATAATGAGAATTTAAATAAAGGGAAATAAAATCTATACTCCTAAAAATTCACACCATAACCACCTGTGATAAATAAGGTAGATGATCAATATAGGAAAGAACTCAAAATAAAGAAGTTATGTTTTTCTTGCAAGGATCCATGTGAACCAAGACATAGATGCCTTGCTAAGGGCCAAGTTCACTATATTGAGGTAGTCTTCAAAGATGATATAGATTCTGATGAACCTGACTCATCCCCACTTATGAAGGAGCATGAACCTAAGAATTTGAAAGATGAAGATTCATGCACATTTGCAGCTCTTTCAGGAGCACCTAGATAATTGTAATCACTTAAAAGTGGTATTTGGATGATAAGAGTGTTGCTTAATACAACCTATTATTAGCTTAGACCTAGACCCTTTATCACAATTTTTTATCCATTTTATAGACCATAGACATCTCCAGTCAACTCAAATACAATCCCAAAATTTTATTCCCAGATCCTAACCCTTCATACCCAACAACCTACCAGTTGGACACTAGTGCCACATTAAGGACACTAGAGCCACATGGCGATAGTGTCCCCAACTTGATTATAATGTCCCTTGCCCTAAATCTCTTGAACATATATATTTTCAAATGTGTACCTCTCCTAAGGTTGGCCTAAGCACATTTTATTATCTACATAATTTACAAATCATTATAAATACAAGAATATTAGACCTTTATCCATTAGATGGAAAATAGATGAAAAAAAACCTATTCAAATAAGAAATAAGTTGATAACAATCAAGGTTATTAATCCTTATTCTACCCTACTTCTATTTACTACCATCTACAACTACCTTAAGCCCATAATTCAAAGATTTTCAATCCCTAGCGCACTCAAAAAAATTAATATCATTATCATTCTAGCATGAACTTGCACTTGTACCAAGCACTATGTGGGATAACTACATCAGGCTTGATCCCTTCTCAAATTATTGGTATGTAGGCAACTCTCTTCACAACAGAGTGTTGAGGGTGTCCAGCCTATCTTACTATTGAGCACACATTTTCAGCTCATGCCATACTTGAAAGGAGGATTGGGATTTGTATATTAAATCATCTATTTCAAGCATAATATAGAGTTATATATTTTATGTACACAAGAACAAAACCTATAAATATAGGTGTAGGTGCTCCCAAAAAATAGGAACACCCCTGTAAAGAGGACATTAACACCATTTTAGGGACACTTGAGCTATGTAGTGCTACTTTCTAAGTAGAGTGATACTATTTAAGGAAGAATATTACTTAGGGACCCTGTTTATGACACTCATACTTGTCCACAACCCAATTTTTAGTTCTTAGATCTTCCATGATAGTTATTTTCTAGATAAGTCTCTATTTGCACATATTTATTACTATTTTGAGAAATTCAAAACAAGTCAAATTCTATAACAAATTAGTGGTTATTTATAGTATATTATTTCATTGATTTAAACAACTCATCTCTTTAATCTAACTTAATATTTACACTAATAAAACCCTAAAAGTTTAAATCATTTGGTGAACCCGACTTACTTCGAATATTGCTTAAAACCCTAGTTTGCCTTTTTCAAATTTTTGTGCACTAAATTAGGATTTCAAAACTTATATTTTTTTTATTTTTTTGGTACAACCTATCTCATTAAACCAAATTTCACATTACGGTTTCATTTATTTCAATACAATTTAAGTTTTTCCAAAGCAACCCTAGTTCAACAAAATCCTAAGCCTAGACACACTTAGGGTTTGTATTCTTTTTCTATTTATACTCAGATTTTAGTTCCAAATCATCATATTTGTTTCCATATTTATTTTCTACAATATTTCTTAAATTAACATTCTTAAAAGGTTCAAAATATAGAAAACTTATTTTCTTACCTTTCCAACTATAATGCAGAATTTACAAACATATTTGATGGAATTGATAAGCAATAATTACAAGATTTTGTGTCAAAACATATAGATATACAAGATGACTTCATCACTATTCTTCAGGAATAACTCAAAAAAATTAAACAATGGTCAATATACAACTCCCCCAATTAATAATGTTGTTATACTTATAATGGGGCTAACTCAACTAAATCAGCTAGCATAACCTAAGATTGTAATTCAACAACCTTTAGTGATAGCTACACCTATTTTGATTAGTGCCTCCACTCCAGATGTATAATACATTATGTATGAGATTTATACTCATCATTCTAAGGTGTTACATCTAGAGAAGGGAGCCAATAGGCCATCACATGCCTTCAATTCTAGCATTCTCTTACATACACCTTTGACACATCACATAGAGATAATTCCCTTGTCATCCAATTTTATGGCACCTAATATTATATTATATGAAGGCAAGGGTGACCTAAAGCATCATCTTATAACTTTTTGCATAGCATGCTTATACTATGTGTCTAAATATTGGCTTATCACAAAGCTATTTCCATCCAGTTTAAAGGATTATGCCCTACGATGGTTTTATGATATGGGTACAGATTTAGTATAATGGGAGACAAAAGGGGGATTATAAAGCAACACTTTTTTCTTTAAAATTATTTTAACTTGGAGATAATGTTACAGATACTTCAAAAAGTAATTTGACAATGACATAATAAAATGAATTCTAGCATTTTGAATGTAGTTTCTAAATATATAATTTTTTTCAATACCTAGATGATAAAAGTGTGTGAAATAGATGTGTTTATGACAATAGATTGGTCATTTTTTATGAAAATATAAGGAGATTGCATGTATATGAACACACTTTTTTTAATAAAGGAATGAATTTCTATATGAAACTTCATATATGGATAGGTGAAACGCTGAAGATTTTTTAGAATATTTTTTATTAATTTTTGTATTACATATATATATATACATATATACACACATATACATATACACACACACATATATATATACATATATATACATATATATATATATATATACATATATATACATACATACATATATATGTATATGTATGTGTATATATATGTATGTATATATATGTATGTATATATATGTATGTATATATATATATATGTATATGTATATATATATATGTATGTATATATATATGTATGTATATATGTATATATATATATATATATATATGTATGTATATGTATATGTATGTATATGTATATGTATATGTATGTATATGTATATATATATATATATATATATATATATATATATATATATATGTATATGTATATGTATATGTATGTATATGTATATGTGTTTATATATATATATATATATATATATATATATATATATATATATATATAGGTGATAACTCAAGATTATGGTTTATGGTTAGAGGTTTAAGATTTATAAATTTAAGGTTTAAGGTTTATGGCTGATGGTTTAAGATTCATATGTTAGGGTTTAGGGTATATGGATTAGCATTTAGGGTTCATGTTTTAGTGTTATGACTTAGGGATTAAGATTTGGGGCATATAATTATATTTTATGTTTAAAGGTTTGGGATTTATGGTTTATAGCTCAAAGGACCAAGGGTTTAGCTTTTAGGGTTTAGGATTTGGTGTTTGGGATTAGGGTGTTGGGTTTCTCATTTCACACTTAAGGTTTAGGGTTTAGGATGTAAGGTTCAGGGTTTTGATCTTTGAATTTTGGTTGAGGGTTTGGGGTTCGGAACTTAGTGTTTAGTATTTAGGGTTTGGGATTTAGTGTTTAGGGATTAGGGTTCAGGATTTGGGGTTTATCTTTTAATGTATAGAGTTTATAATTTGTGGTTTTAGGATTAGGGTTTGGGGTTTGGGGTCAAGGGTTTAGGGTCTAGGGATTTAGCTTTAGTGTTTAAGGTTTTAGGTTTTGGGTTTTGGGTTTAAGTTTAGAATTTTTGCTTTAAGAGTTAATGTTTATGGTTTATGGTTTATGACTTATGGTTTATGGTTTTAGTCTTGGTGTTAAGATTTTAGGGATTAAGTGTAATGGTTTAGGGTTTAGATTTTGAGTTTAAGATTCAAGATTTAGAGTTTAGGGCTTATGTTTTAGCATTTATGGTTAGGGGATAAAGGTTTAGGGATTAATTTTTTGGGTTTCGAGATTAAGGTTAGGGGTTTACTTTTTAGGGTCTGGATATTAGGGTTTGGGGTATAGGGCCTAGGTTTTTAATTTTGGGTTTATTATCCAAGGTTTGGGGTTTACATCTTATGATTCAGGGTTTTGGGTTTGGTGTCAAGTTTTAGTGTTTAGGTTTTAGAGTTTAATAGATCGGGGATTAGAGTTTAGGATTTGGGATTTAGGTTTTAAGTTTTCAGATTCAAGGTTTAGTGTTTAGTGTTTGGGTTTAGTGACAATGGTTTAGGGTTCATTTTTTAGGGTTTGGGGTGAAGGGTTTAAGGTCCAAGGTTTATATTTTAGTGTTTAG